>JAOXYA010000045.1:39215295-39235058 GCA_028565675.1 Sorex palustris | reverse complement strand
ACTATTATCATTATTATATCACTTCTATCAGGAATCGTACCTAATTAAAAAAACCTGGGCTCTAGATCTGTTCTACTGTGATCTGTGTAGCCCTAGACAAATCAACCACTTGAACAAAAATTCTGAAACTATAAATATTCTCATTCCACATATTCATAGAAGAATAATGAATAGGGAAAAATTCAAATGTGAAAGGGAACAACTTCACATTCTTATCAGATTCTCAAGGAGTTGAAAACCAATGATTTCCCAACTTTAAATTTTCAGAAAACGTATAATTTACTTGAAGCATCTCATCCTATAATAGGATAAATTACACTCAGTATCATTATCCTGCTATTGCCTCTTATGTAAAAGGTCACCATATTTGCGTTTCATTTTCTTAAGAAAAAAATTATCACTTTATTTTTAAATGTCGCCGTGGTTTGAATATAAATCACAACTAGCCAGTATTTCAAATCTTAAACTTTTATTTCAAATACTTGCCATAAAGTTGTTAACAATGACCATGATGTCAACAGAAAGTGAAAACATTTAAACATAAAAGTATTAAAACACATACTTCATTTAATATTATATTTCATATAAGAAATAATAGAAAAATTACTCAAACATTCCCTAAAACAATAATAAAATGCTCTTTGAAGTCACTGAACAACGTGAATTATTTGTAGAAAAATAAAGTGAAGTGCACTTCCATAAAAAGAAACACGTCACCAAAAATTATTCTGAGGTATATTTATGCTGATTACTATTGATGGAAAAAATAAAACTGGCACAAAAATCTGCTTTTATTTAAAATCACATAAGACTGAAAAAACAGACCATCATTCATAGAGTAACTGAAATCACCTAAAATCCTACAATCAAAAGTTACTTGCATCCAATGATGATTCATGTCTTCTAACCACCACAGCTGCTTACAAATCCTGCTTCCTTCCTGTGTGGAATTTGAATTCTGTTTGATGTAATGCAAGATCCACATTCTCATCCAAAAAAAAAAATTATTTTCATCGCTATTTTGTGAAAACAAATTGAGGCAAACCTAAATTCCAGTTTACCTGGGAAGAAAAGACATATTTTCCTCCTGCTTTTGCTTCTCAGTGCATGTTTATTAATCCCAAAGCGCTTTTTGACCCCACATGAACCATTCATCAATTTTCATCAACCATTATCAGTGGTCCCTGCAGTGTACCTCAGTGTGTTGGCAAAAAAAACTTGTAGAATCAGGTTTCACAGGAGAAAAATGCATTGCACTTCTGAAGTCCCAATCTATACTTAAAAAAAATCTTCTTTCCATGTGCTAAATTTCCCTGGAGTAGATGACTGCATTTACAATAGGCATTGTCAAAAATAAAACTTAAGTATAAAACCAGGGTCTAGGATATTGCAGTCTCAACAATGAGCATAAAACAACCAATGGCAGTATTTCTACATATTGAAATTCCTGAGGCCAGATGTTCCTGGGGTTTATCAAAATGTGATCTGATTAAGGGATTATGGGGAAGGTTGTGTTATAAATCATGCTATTAGTTACATGCATTCAAAATAGTTTCTACAATTCTAGGAAAAGGGAATTTAATATTGGAAACTACTTACAGTGGCACCAATTGAGTAATAGAGTAGAAACAGGAAAAAAATCTACACACCAATGTCATCATGCTTCAGGGAGTAGGATGATTACATGAATTTAACTGTGTATTAGTGCAGAGACATGCTTGTTAGGATTAAACAGAATGAAGGAAAGAGGTGACTTTGAAGCCTATTCGTTTACAAAATGCAAAACTAAGTTTTCAAGAAGTAACATTAAAATATGTATAATGTTTTTGACAATTAAATCACAAAATGTCTTTGACATTCTCTACATATACATACATATCTTTATAGAGCAAAGAAACTGCTGCATTTTCTAATGGAAAATACTGGGTTCAATCCCTCGAAAAGCACCAAATGCATACCATTTAAGATAATGTCACTGATGCACTTTTGACAATTAAATTACAAAGCTCTTTGATATACTTTGTATGAAAAGTGGTAATTATGGCCAATAAAATCAAAAGAAGAAAAAACTAATTAACACTAACATAGCATTACGACTCACTAAGATATAAAATCCTATGCTTCCTCTAAATTGCCAGCAACTGGCAAATTTCAAATTCCCAAGGTTACATACAATAAGTTCCAAATCACTGGAGCCCCAAAGGTGTGTGGGGGGGAGGGGGTCGAGGAGGAGGGCGTGGGGAACTATAGCATTATTTTCTTCTCTGAAAAATATTCACAGCACACCAATGACAAAAGTCAACTCACTGCATCCCCCAGGAAATGTAATCTCAAGATCGTAAGTACAATTTATTAGATGTGAATCCAAATCTCATGTTTCCTCATAATGATTTTTTTTAAGGTAAGTGGTTTTTTTTTTTTTTGCTCTGTGTGATAGAAATAACAAGTAATTTGGAGATAAAAAGCCTGTGCTCAAATTCCAAATTTAGGTAATTATATTCCTATAATTTGGAGCAAATAATTTAACTCTCCATTTAATGGAGCTTTTAAAAACACCTAAACCACAGAGTTCCTGTGAGAAAATATGAGGCAAAATGAAAATAAAGAAATTCCAAAATTGGCAACAAATGCTCTATAAATGTCAACTCTTCCCTGTCTTGATCTAAACTTAGCAAGTGGAAAAATACAAAAGCATCCTGCTACAAAAATCTGACCACATGATAAGTAAATCGATCATAGTAGAAAGAACAATATATTGAAGAGGGAAGGATTCTATGAGACCTGGATTTAGTGCAATTGACCCAAGATACTTGTGGGGGAAACCTGACAAAAACTTTCAGCAAGACAATAAATCTATTTTACCTCAGTGAGTAAACCAAGAGTGTAAAAATCCCATGGCTTTAAAGTATATGGAAAAGCATTTGGCCTCTGTAAATTAATTGAAATTAAAAAGCAAAAAAAAAAATTGAAAAGCAAAAAAAGGGCCAGGGAGAAATCTCAATTGGTCAAGCACATGCCTAGTATATGTGAGGCCTGGATTCAATCCCCAGCACAATAAGACACCCCACCCCATCACTGCTGCTGTGGCCTTGGTGAGCCCCACGTGTATCATTGCCAGGTCTATGCTCTGATCTGTCAGATGTACACAGCCTGACTGAGCATCTTGGAAAATGGCCCCCAAACACCTCCACCACACTCAGCAACACTAGGCATAACCCTTCCCTGCAAAAAAGTAAAAAAAACAAAAACCACACTTGCCTACTAATAGGTAAGTCAACAATATTATTAGAATAACTAGCTCAAACTTACCATTGTATTCTCATCTCATTATTTGAAAAACCCACAGCAACAAATGACCTCCTATACTTAAAAAGGTACAACAAAGACTTCATTTAAACCTGCAAAAAAAGGGCGGAATTTCCAAAAACTTTCTGGATGTAGGGTATTTCTGCACAAATGTACGAAACGAGAAAATGCATTGAAAACACTTGGTAGAGGTCACTGCCCCATACAAATGTAAGATACTATTAATAGAGAAATCTGAAAAAGCTCTTTTGAATCTTCTAAGCCAACAAAACTTATAAAATAAAGAACCCTTTCTAAAATATGAAACAGACAACGCCTGTATCTCAATACAAACTCAAATAAATTGAGGGGAAACAATGCAAACCACCAGACCAATTCCCTTTCCTGGCTTCACTGCTGTTCTTTGATTTGGACGCCCTCAGTCACTCACACGTTCCTTTGTTCATCTCTCTGCTCCCCTGCAGCTTACTCCTGATCTGAGTTATTGAGCTTTCAAGTAACTGATTTCTCCTGTTGCTTTCCTCAACTCCTGAACCGGCTACAGTCACCAGCTCATCAGTTACCCATTCCTGACCAGGTTTCTGCATCTGTGGCCTCTCCCACCTGCCACTTCTTGTGTGGCAAAGCCCCTTACACGGGCATAGAAGGGTGCTCTGAGAAGGCTTCAATGCACTCCCCCCACCAGGGGGGTGGGGGGGAAAGCCTCATTAACAAAACCAACTCAAAAGTGGCTGTCTTTCTCAAAACTCCATCGAATCCTGCATGTCCAGAGAGTCCTCTATGCCTAACGGATCCCTGTCGCCCGCCTGCGAGTTCATGAGAAACCCAGTTTTTTTTAACGCCTTATGCGCATTCATAAACTTCTGCAGGTACTTGGAGGTGTACAGCCAGTGATGCTTCAACACATCCTCCATCTCGTAGCACTTGGACTGCCTGGCGTTCATTTTGCGGAAGCGCCTGAAGAGTTTGTTGCCGGACTCGTTGCCCTCGCTGGCCCAGGCCCCGATGGAGCCGTCCCTCTCGATGATTTCCGGCACGTGGGCCAGCGTCTTGTGAAAATAGTTGGTGATCTTGCCCTCGTACCGATACTTGAACTTGGTGGAGAGGAGCTCGGCGAAACGCTGCGAGTTGAAGCTGTACTGGCAGAGGGCCTCGGGGCACTCTTGAGCCGGGCAGGAGGAACGCCACACGGGTTTCATCTTCAGGTAGAGGTCCATGAGCTCCCGCAGGGCCTCGTGTCTCTCGGGGCTGGGGATTAATTCGCAGACGGCCTCCACCGTCTCCTGCGTCATGAGCTTGCGGGCGAAGTTGCCGTTCATGCGCATGATGGGCTTGAGGTTCATCTTCTTGCGGAGGTGCTTGTCCAGCGTGGCCTGCCACCGCTTCCGCTCCTCTTTGGAGGCCTGCGGCTGCTTGTAGGCCTCCCCGATCTCCAGCTGGAAGAGCTTGTAGAACTCGGCCGCGTTGCCGATGTCGCAGTGCAGCGCGTCGATGGACGGCACCGTCTCGATGAAGGGCTTGGCCGACACGCCCTTGACGCGGTCGCGCAGCTCCTCCACCGACTCGTGGTAGGGGTTGGACCGCCACACCTCGTAGCGCTGCAGGTTCTCGCCGTGGCTGCGCGTGATGGAGTGGAAGACCAGGTTCTGCGAGGCCTCCAGGCGCGTGGCGTCGCACAGGGTGCAGATGTACACGGAGCCCGACGCCTCCAGGCCCTCCACCTCGCGCACCAGCTTCTCGTCGTAGCCCGTGCCCCGGAAGCGGAAGTGGAAGGTGCGCGGCAGCCCGCCCAGCTCCAGCCGCAGCCGGCTGCCCTTCATGGCCTCGCGCTCGGCGATGAGCGGGCTCAGGATGGCCGTGAGCGTCTCGTGGTCCGACTCGTCGGCCAGCATGAGGCACAGGGGCTTGCAGCACAGCTCCGAGTTGGGCTTGGACTCCTCGAACACCGTCACCTCGCCGCCCCCGCGCGGCACCGTGATCCGCATGATGGTGAAGGAGAAGCGGACGGCCTTCTCGGGCACGGCCGGCCCGCTGCCGTGCTTCTCGCTCACGTCGCCCATGCCGTCGCACGACTCCTTCACCACCACGGTGAAGGGGCCGTCCAGGTAGTCCTCCACATCCTGGGCCCTCATGCCGTCCAGGATGTCCTCCTCCATGTCCATCAAGGCCGACACCAGGGCCGCGTCGTAGCGGAAGCGCTTGGCGATGGTGTCCACCGGGTACTCGTCCACGGACGCGGACAGGCCCGAGAGGCCGTCGATGATGCCCACGTCCGTGCTGGAGGAGACGTTCTTCAGCGGGGGCTGCCACTCAAAGGCGTGGTACCCGGGCAGCAGGACCTTCTCGGCGCTCCGCAGGGCGTGCAGGGGCTGGAAAATCTGCCTCCCTGTGATGGCTTTCACCGTCCGGTACATCTTGTGGTACTGACTGCAGCTGAGGAAGGTGTTGACGCGGATGGCCAAGCAGACGGCTGGCTGCAGACCAGACCCGCGGCCCTGCATCAGGGCCTCCAGCTCGTCCGCTTGTCGGTGCTCATTCCTGGCCCGCAGAGCCAGCAGGAACAGGGTCAGGCACACGGACTTCACGTCGCCCCCTTCCTCTTTGTCGGCGAAAGCCTTGACTTGCATCTTGAGCTCCCTGAGCCGGTGTTTCTGAGCCCTCCGGGTGAGGGAGAGGAGATGCTGGCGGGGCCGGCCTCCTTTATTAATATGCACCAGAGTCTCTTTAGAGTCCTTGTGGCTGGAGATGTGGTGATTATATTTTTGCAAGCTGACCTCCTCCTTGCAATCTTTGGCGGGACATCTCACCAGCAGGGAATTCAGGATACTCAGAAAAGACTTCGCTGGACTCTCCAGGTCCATGGGAAAGCAGGGATAGTTGCAAGAAGGGCAATAACTGCCCAGGACTTTGAGACATCTGAGAATGCAGGTCCTGCAAAAGACATGTTTACAGCTGGTCTCCACTGGATCAGCCAGAATATGTTCGCAGATCTGGCAGGAGATGGATTTCACAAAGTGTGCAGGGAAATCCAGGGCAAGGAGCTTGGTACTGAGATGCATCTTGCTGCAGTCGGAGATCTTCTTCAGAGCTTCCTTCCTGCGGAGCCCTGCCAGAGCTCTACTCCTGCGCTGACGGGCTTGTCTTGCCCTGTCAATCACAGTTTTGAGCTTTTTGCTAAGCTGCGCACTGGGCTGCTGACTCTTCCTCTTGAGTCCCCGGTGGGCAGCAAAGCAGATGTCACAGGACGTTGTGTGTGGGAGCCACTCCCTGGTGGCACTCCTGGGGAGGTGCACCTCCCAGGAACCACTGCGAAACTTCCGGTGCATGAGGCTCCAACAGTGGTGGCAGAATTCCGTGGGGTGCACAGAATCGACGTCCGCTTTCACATCAATTCGGAAAACCTTCGCAATGAGGTCTGGCCAGGAAGTGACTCTCTTTTCTTTCTTCCGCAAGAGGCCTTGGGTTTTCCCATCCACAGGCCCATGGACTGGGTATCTCCTCTTGTGGCCAATGGTTTTGAAAGAATTCCCACAGATGCGGCAGAGTTGTCGGAGGTTGGCTTGGTGGATTGCTTTGTCTCTTGCTTTCCCATCACTGTGGGATTTCTTCAGAAACTTGGGGTGGGGTTTTAAAGCTGGTTGAGTCGGGGCTGGCTTCAGACCTTCAGCCTTGTCTGGGACAGTCAGAGACTTCTGAAGAGAAAGTCTCTCCTCAGAGGAAGCTTTTTCCACTGGAGGTTCTTCGGGTGCTTTTTCCAAAGATCTCACCCTGAAGAGCTTAAATTTCCACTCTGAAAATTTAAGGTATGGGTGCTGGATTTCATCAGGGGGAGTACTGAGTGCCAGGGTGGGTGGCAAAGAGACAGCCATACTGGCTGAGGTACCTAGGAACAAAGAAAACAAGTCAGAGGAGGGGGAAAAAATCAATATTCCATTGATGTTTCTTGGAAGGATTGCAAATAGAGGCATTAAATAATTCATTCACTCAAAATGTTATTTTTCAGACCTATTTTAATATGCTCTGTCAGGCACTAACCATTCAGCAGAGAACAGTAATTTACTGTTCTAACAAGTTCATTTATACTTTGTGTAAATGAACAGTGTGACTGTGGATACCACTATGGATTGTTTTATATCTGTACATAAAAATGCATTTCCTTTCCACTAAAACTCCAAAGTCTTTAAAGAAAAAGAAAAAAATACTTGAGTGAATCCTCACTGCCCCTTCTTCTCCCCACCCGGACCCCAGTTTCCTAGTACATGTTTGCTGAATAAATGAAAGGGGAAAACTGACAAGATGAAAGAAAAGTCATATTTTCCACACTGTATTAGGTTGTATTAGCCTCATTTCACTAGCTGGACAATATATTTCCAGCTTTTTAAGCAATCTCCCAGGAGGCTGGTTGTTTATTTCTTCCAAACAGGTCATAAAGGGGTGATAAAGCTACAGACCCAAAGAAACTAATTACTCACTACTTGAAACGGATGAAGTGAATTTTGAGCTTTATGAATCCAAACTAATAATAAGTATCATGGATAGTAATTAGGCTTACAATTTTAATTAGTGAATGCTGCTGTAAATTATAAAGCTGTGTCTACATTAGGAACAAAAACACAGAACTCTCTAAATGCACAACAAACTATGGTGTGCATGTACAGATTCCAAAGGGCTTTTGAGAAGAAAAATGCAAAGTATTTTAGGTACTACACACAGGTTATCCTGACAGTCATTATGCTATCATTTGTAATTAGAAGAGGTAGGAGTAATATTTTTATTTCTGACAAGCATCAGCAATTTTATATGCCAAAAAAATGACTCACCGATCTGTATTGTGGGAAAGATATCAATGGTGCTACCAAAAAACGTGTCTGATAAAGCCAGCTGAGTCCTCTCTAGATCCAATTTTGAATTTTTATGTTAAAAAATACATGACCAACTGGGACCCGTGGTGGTGGAAATGGGCACTGGTGAAGGGATGGGTATTTGATCATTGTATAATTGAAACCCAAGCACAAAAATTTGTAAGTTTACAACTGTACCTCATGGTGTTTCACTAATAAAAACTTTTAAAAAACACATTACCATCTGTGAAAATAAATAAGTTCAATATTAAACTTTTATAATAAATAAGTCAGCCACAAGGTATGCTGCTAGAATCCTGTGACCTATCTCCCCTCCTCACTCCCTGTTCTGTTGACTCTATTGACCTGAAATATCAAAATCTACCAACATAGATTTACTAAGTACTCCGATGAAAAGAAGTGTCATCACCAAGCAGTTATTGGCTATTGGCATCCTGATGATAAAAAAAAATTCTGTAAGGTTCTTTTTCTTTTTCCTACTTTATTTAAACACCACAGTTTGCAAAATTGTTTATAATGATTTGTTACAAGCATTCAATATTCTAACATCAATCCTACCACCGCTGTCACCTTCCCTCCACCTTTCTCTCCAAGTTTTCAACCATCCCTCAAGTCTGCCGCCATAGCAGGCTCACAATAATTTACTTTATATTGCTTTCTATCACTAAGTGGCTGATGGAATGATCAAGAAACACTTCAGTGAAAGAAAATTTGTGAAAATTGTATCTCGTGAAAATTGTTGTATCTCACAATAGTTTGTTTTCTAATAATTTTCAAAGCTTTATCCAAACTAGAAGCAATATAGGGGGGAAAGAGTTCATCTTATTTTTCCATGAAGACACACCAACATACATCTCTCTGTGGAGGCTTTAGCAGTTTTATACTTTTTAAATCTTACCTATGACTTTTACTTTTTCTAAAATAAATGGGTATTGCTTTTAGAAGAAGATAGAACTATTAAGAACTAGGTCCAATGAAATTTTTTAAATACATCTCATTAGTAAAAATTACAAATCTTGCCATTACTCAGCATTAGTGATGATGTGGGGAAGTGAAAGTGTCTTCATACATTCTTATAGAAGTGTAAATTGGTGTACTACCAAAAAAAATGAATAAATTGATGTATTATATTAGTGGAAAGTGTATTAATGTCTTTTCAAAGCTTAAATATATTATCTTTCATGCAATAAAAGTAAGTTTAGGAAGTCGTCCTATAGAACATTCCTACAAGTATTCAGTAATTTTTCTATGGAGAAAGGTTAGAAAGCATGATAAATAAGATTTGTTTTTAAAAGTATGTGTTACTTTAATCTAAATAATCACCAATAGGACATTATTCAATAAGCTCTAATTCAGATGGATAATGGAAAGCAGCACAGAAATGTAAAGTGTCTGCATACATTGATGTATGTGGGCAGTTCCTACGAACATCAGGGACATGGAGGGATGCCCATAGAGCAAAGTGTGAAGGAAATAGGTGGAGTCAAACCCCTGAATACAGATTTGTTTAGATTTGTATAGAGCTGAAAGTACAAAGATCTGGAAGGAGATGTATTAAAATCTTAACATTTGCTTTTTTAGAAAATACAAAGCCAGAAAGGTAAATAGGGTTTTTTTTAATCTATTTTATATTTTAATCATTTTATATCACTTCAATTTTCTATAATGATCACTTAAATTTTTGTTTAAAAGTGTTTTTAGGGTAAAAAAATTTTAAGGGGTAAATGTTCTTAAAAACTAGGTGCAGGAAAAGATAGTACAGCAAGTAAGGTGTTTGCCTTGCACACAGCTGACATAGGTTTAATCTATGTCACTCCATCTGAACCCTCAAGTACCACCACGAATGGCCCCTAAGCACAGAACCAGGAGTAAGCCCTGAGCACAGGCAGCTGTGACCCCCAAATAGACGGAAAAAAAGATGCATATGTATCAATCATTTCTCCATATTCCTAAATTTACCCCAGAAAATTTTAAGGCCTATAGAAGCTTCAAATCACCTTTCTTACCTCAATCCTGTTTTTATGGGAAATATGTAGAAAGGAGACTAAAACATAGCCTTAAAAGCTAGATGAAATATAATGTTAGGACATGAAAGATTTATTTGTCGTCCTGTTTTGATATTCATAAATCTTGCATATGCCAATTTAACCTGCCTTTTAACAAAGGTCAAGTAGTAGGACCAGCCTCAGAATCTGAAAGGTAAAGTAGCCATGGCTGCCTCAGCCCTATGCCCACTGGGCATTCCATTGCCATTCCTGCAATCCCCTGCACTCACAATTACAGTGGCCCTTCCTCCACCTTGCCTGACTTCATTTTGACACATCAGTCTAGGTGGTTGTTGGGTTTGAGCTCTACCATCAGATACCCCAGTGAATTGGCTTCAACAGACCCTCATCACCCACACTTCTACCTCCTAGAACTGACCCCCAATTTCACATCTTCCACATGACTAAAATGCAGTTCCAAGTGACAGCTCTGTTCCAGTGTGACTCTCATTGTCACACCTGTCCTACTCACACTTTCATTCCTTCCACCAAACTACCACCTGTTTGCCAACCCTGATATTAAAAGCCAAGAGCATCACTAACCTGAGCTAGCTAAAGCTTCTGGTAGGGCGCGTGCTTTGCATGTCTGACACCTCAGATATCTGGCATTGTCCAAAATACACAACAAAGTTGACAACACCAAGTACCTTTCTGCAAAGTTTCAAGGGTCCATAAAATTATCACAGTCTTGCTTGTTCTTTCTTCCAAGCAACTTTTTTTTTTTGCTGGAACTACTTCAGAAAGAAAAGTCTAACAGCACAAACCCTGAATTGGAGTCCTAGCTCAAGCATATCATCTCAGAGCAAGGTGGCAATTGTCAGAAATGTTGGTGCATCTAAATCATTAGAGAGCTTGTGTTTAAAAGGTAGTGCAGATCATCAGCTCCCAGGAAGTTTGATTCCATTTATCTGGGATGGAATCAGAAATTCTGTGTTTTATTTTTAAAACAACCTTCCGATGATCCTTCTACGAGTGGCCCACTGGTTAGACTTTCAGAAGTAATAGTCACCTACTACTTCACTCTAGTCCAGATACTTACCAGTACCTGGGAAACCACGCATTTCCTTCAACCCTGGAATTTGCTTCTGATTATTCTTCTTGCCTGACTAGCATGGTGCTCTTTCTCAGATTAAACCTTTTTTCTGTGAATTTGAGTACTCCTTCACTCAGGATGCACCCTTATAGCCCTTTCTCTCTCCAGCACTCATTTACAATAATATAGTTAGTTTGCATCTTCTTTAGGACCCTCCAGTGTCTTTGTAAAGTTAGCCTCTTGCTCCTGTTCTCTTTTTCCATGCACTAGAGAAAAACTCAAATTGATGTCACTTTACCTTGCTCCCTCCCTTCACCCTCCTTCAAGGAAAGAAAAAAAAAGTTCAAGAACTTTGGCTTATAAATAAAAACTGGAATAAATACTGTGACTGGAGGCATGAAAAGTCTGAATGTTACCTTGCTCACAGGCTGCCTGGCCCAGGTATTGGGAAATCTGTGATTCAGTTGATGTTTCTGGAGACCAGAGAGAAGCAAAGTGTTTCCCTCTTGTTGCTCTCCTGTTCCTCTGGGGCTCCAGCTGCATTATTTATCTATTGGCCTTCACAGTTCTTCCTAGCCCCCCCCCCCCATCAGAGAGCTAACCACAAATGATAGCGACCAATCACAGGCTGGGAGCCCCTCAGCTCCAGCTGGCACCTGGCTCTTAGGAAGCTGAACTTGGGGGGAGGGGGCTGAGTGAAGAGGCAGAGCACAATTGTTTGTGTTGGAGAATTGTCAAAGCTGCCTGCTCTTGCCCTATGGCTGTTGTGGTTAGAGATTATCCTACCACCATGATCTCTGGCTTCTGTCAAGATCCACCAAGATCTATAGCTCTGTGCCTCAGTTTCCTCATCTTTAAGATGGGAAAAGAAACCTGATAAAATACAGGTGTATAAAAGCTTTTGCAATAAGAATGAAAGTGGGAAATGACTTGCTCTGCATCTGCCCTGGATTAAAGCAAATCAAATACTAACTGTACCATAAATTCTTTAAATGTTGAAATGATATTCAAAGCATCTAGAATCCTCGTACATAGTCAGTTTGCAATCAGGGAGTCTCAAGGTACCTGTCATAACCCAAAGTTTAACTGCAGTTGTGAAGTCAACAGATGTGTAATTCAATCTTGTCTTGGGTATTTGAATCCTTATTTAAACTTTAAAAGCCAAAATCTTCTCATCTACAACTAGAATTCATAAAATTTACCCCAGGTTATTAAGAGCAATAATATTATATAGCGTTCAATTGTCACACAAATTATGTATTTACATTGTTGCCTAAAGAATGAAATTGGAAGTTGAGCACAATAAAGTTGCCTGTGGTCACGCCAACACAAAATAGTAAAGTGGTTGTGGGCTCTCCAACCCTTGTTCTTAACCACTCTATTAAATTGAAAGTCACTTGTAGTAACAGGGTTTGGTTGACTCAAGAACAAATGTCAAGAGAGAGTGGGTGACAGTAGCAGAGTCTCTGTTTCAAATCCCTTCCTAATTCTTAGACTAATGTCTTCTCAAAGTGTCTCTGAGTTCATTTGTTAATTGTGGGATTGCCTTCTTCTCATAGGATGTTTGTTCAACAGAACGGTCAAGAGGCAGTTACAAGGATTTTTCCTTGCCCTCACTAATTACTCCTAGTCCCTCAATTTGTGCTTATTATGTCTGTCCAACTACACTATAATCCTAGGGACACAAATTATGCTTACTGTAAGTTAAATACAAGATTAAATTCATTCAATACTATTAGAAGAGAAGGAAAAGTGGTTTGTGGCTTCTAGAAATTCCTGTGCATTTATACCCAAAGGGATGAAGGAGTCTTTGCCTGAGGTTTACATGACGCAGTGAGGCTGGGCAGGTCAGAGCTGATAATTTCCTGAAGAAAGGTTAGGATTCAGAATGATAGGAAGCAGAGTCTCTAAAAAACAGGCTTTAAGTCTGGATATCCTCTTAAACCATGGGAGCCTGGTGCAGCCTCATGGAAGCAAGTGGGCAGGAGGTACAGCATACCCAATTCAGAAGTTAATAGCCTTCATATCCATCATTCCACACTCCAGAATCCTTTATCTCCAATGGATATGTGAATCACAGAAGGAGAAGAGACTGACCAAATTTCTTGCTTTCCACGGAGGGGAACAGAAACAATACCATCGAACAGAACAGGAATAAATCATTAAATTCAGGCTCCTAGGGATCACTTTTCAGTTCTACAGACCCACTGAGAAGTAAAACTAGGGTACAGAACCAACTCACTGTCCCCAGTACTGCCTGGGTTTCGCCCTGAAAGTCCATAGCAAACAGGTTAGTTGGTCACCCTTCAGCGTCAGACAGAGTTGGGAATTTTTGTCCAAACCCCCGAATTCATAAATAGAATCCTTTCCAGTTGTTCTTAGGGAAGTGGGTATTTTAAAAGATTCATCATAGAAAATGCACTAGACCACAGAGGACAAAGGCATGAAGGTTAAATTGGTTCAACAGAGAAATGTCATCAGTCATATAGAACTTTAGTAAGTAGAAAATAAAAACAGGATTGGCAAGTATTAATAATAAACCTTAAATGCTTATTTTAAACAGAAAATATTGTTTGCCTATGGATACAGTCTTGCTTTGTAAATATCTGGATTAATACCTCAGATTCTTCAAGGGAATGATTTCTACCCTTTTTTTGTTCTTCATAACACCTAGTGTCTCTTTCCTCTGTGGTGAAATCATATAGCTGCCCCCTGTTCCCTGGCTGAGAGATGAAATCACTGAATCACTAGGAAGAACAAGCTGACCATAAACCCTTGTCTTTTCCTGCTCACTAAAGTCTTCCCCAGCCTTTCCGCCGCCTAGTATTTCTTGCTTCAAATCCTTCCCACATGGAAAACCCAAACTCAAGCAAATTTTGACTTCTACCACAGAGCAGGAAAGTCTGAGCTTGAGTTCTACAGAATTTTAGCAAATTAAAAGAAAACATTGCCTACAGATCTTAGCCAAATTGAGCAGGTGGAAATGAATTAAAAGGGTAAATTGGAGTTTTGAATAATCTGCTGCCAGGTTCCATCCTAGAGTTGGGCCCTCTTTGCTAAGTGATGCATTCTGGGTTAATCACAGATATTCCTCCCAGGTCCAGTACTAGCTGATTCCCTCCAGACACCAGCTGTCACTCCCTTTTACCTCGCTCTACATCCAAGCCCCAAGCCCTCCTTTTAGCAGGTTGCCTTAGCTTATTCTTCTTGGCCCCCTACAGGCCCTTCTAAGAGACCTTTTCAAATTCAATTTCTTCCCTGACAGCCCTGAGCTCTAGTTGCTGATATCAATCAAAATCTACTCCTGCCTTCGTGGATTGAGTGTTCGAACACTGCATTTTGCACTCTTATCATAATCCACCAGATGCTGTTTACTGACATTGTGATTACATATAGTATCATGTATCTATATATCTCCAGCTAGCAAAACACTTGTCTTCTAACATGACCAATTGAAACGCCAGAGCTTGGAGTGAACATAGAAGTTTTCTTCCCAACGGATCCATCTTAAAAGTGAGAAACAGTCCCCGAAGGGCACCGTTGTCCTGTTCAATGTCACAAGAGAGATTTAGCAGCAGAACTAGTTTTACAAACCAGCCTCCCAAGTCCCAGAACAAGACAGTTTCCACTTCTCTGAAAAAGGAGCCGGCCCTTCCTCTCTTGCCCCAAAACCCCTTGGCTCTCTCAACCTAAAAAGGAACTGGAGCTGGCAAGAAGCAGGACCTGAGCAAGTCACTGTTAGCTGAGAGACTTGGTGATGATACAGATTCGCCATCTCACGGGACAGGAGACAGTCAGCATCCCCCTCTGCTCATTTCTCTCCCCCCACTTCCCAAGTCTCGAAATTGCTTGCTAATTATCTCAATGTGGATTATCCCTGTTAGTAAATTTTCTAATGCTTTATTAATTGCTCTAAACGTCAGCTGCAGCTCATTCCCCTCCAATTCAGGAGTGCCAGGGCCTTTGTTTCTGATGTGAGCTCAGCTGTTTTCTAAACAGCTAGTGCCATCGTGTGGACCCAGAAATGTCTACATTACAGAAGAGACAGCAAAAGTTATCAGAAAGTCTCAAGACATTATCAAAGCCGTGAACTGGTTAAGATTGGCTCATCCCCTGCCTCTCCCTATCCAACTTCTACCCTCAATACCCCAGTCCCCTTCACAGTCTCCTGCTTCTGTAGGAAACCCCATAATTTCTATCTACTAAGAAATAGCACCAAAAGCCCAGACTGTCAGAAAACCTTGTTCAAGACTCCATACCAGGTGAACTCTGGACAAAAGCCCACTTGTCAAGAAAAACATCATCAACAGTTTCAAGCAGGGCACTTGCCTTGCATGCGGCCAATCTGGGTTCCATCCCTGGCACCCCCCATGGTCTCACAAGCATAGCCAGGTGTGATCCCTGAAAACAGAGGCAGGAATAAGTCGTGAGGAGAGCTGGGTATGGACCCCAAACCAACCAACCAACCAAGCAAAAATTGTTTAAAAAAATTCAAATGTTAAAAAAAAATCTTCCTGTGATCCCTTCTGGGGTTCTAACTCCCTGTGTAAGATGCTGACTCCAAGCGAGTGCAGCTGTACTATTATTCCTCTGAGTCCTAGATTTTCATTTTCAGGTTGTGCTCAAATTTGCATGGAAAGTTGTATCCCTGTGACCGACTAAGTGGCTCTTACTTTGCTTTCAGTCAGTGGTTCACTGCTTTCTGTCCCACATTACATAGCTGAAGTCTTACTCCAGGTGACATGGCTTTTTGTCTTTTAAAAGACCCTTCAACGGTCTCGCAAGGTTGATCTAGTGATGATGAATTACTTCAATTTTTATTTATCTACAAAAGCTTTATCCTTCCACCCTGTGACAACCTGACAGGATACGTTTCTCAGCTGAGCATCCTTTTCCTTCAGAACTTAGAATATCTCCCTGTCATGACCTTCTGTGTCTGTGTGGTTTATGTAGAAATCCATACATAGACTAGGGACAGAGGATCCCTTATATATAATTTGTTTTTATTTGATGCTTGTAGCACTCTGTCCTGATCCTCAGAGTTTAACTCTCTAAGTACAATAAGTCTTAGAGTATATTCGTTTGGCTTTATCTTATTTGTAACTCTTTTATTTAAATATATATTTATTTATTAATAATAGAATGACCAGTGTTACTGGTTTAGATCTGCTGAACTGTTGCACCGTACCCACCACCAGATTATGTCAATCCCTTCCCCAATACCCCCAAATCCCCTCCTACCTCCCCCAGCACCCTCAGATCATACTTTATTTGACTATGTATCATTTATTTTCACCAGAAATCATCTAATTCCTTACTTTGTTTCCTTATATTCCATAAATGACATTGAACTTCTTAGATTAGAAGGCTTAGTTCCTTTCCCAATTTAGGGAAATTATTGACTGCTTATTCTTCAAATACGGTTTCTCCCCCTTCATTCCTTTCATTCCATTCATTCCATTTCTTCATTCCATTCTCCCCCTTCCAAGACCTCCACAGTGCTTTACTTGCCCCTTGACGCCAACTCTGCACAGTTTACCATTCTGTTTCCTGTTTTCCGTTCCAGTTGAGTGTTTTTGAAGGCCAGACTTTCTGCTCTCAACTCCACCCACTGTCTCTCCTTGTTGACCATGGAATCCCTCTCTGGTGGGCTTTAGTTCAGCTCTTCTCCCTTCTTTAGTTGAGGGACAGTGATATGTACGTTGGTCAGGCTTCATCTCAAAGGCAAGGGCAGATATAGAATCAAGTTCTAATTATTTTTTGTGAAGACGTGACATGAAGTCGTCTGTAAGCTCTTTCTCAAAAAATATAGTTTACTAAGCGATTTTAAGTGTTTATCTTCTTATAGACTTTTCTAGAGATATTCTTCCCATTCACACTACACACGAAGGTACAATCTTCAAATGCAGATAAAAATTCCACTTCAGGGACCAACCATTACAAAAACCTATGATGATCCTATTTAATATGTATTATGTGAAAAATTAGTACCATAGGAAAAATATGTTGTCAGAAAATGACAGGACATCATGAATAGTTCTCAGACCCCTTAAGCCTCCTTGTGGCTTTTCTGTTTCTCGTTTCCCACAGATTGTTATGAGATACCAGGACTATCTTGTGAGAGATCTGTGTAAGTTACCAGCAGTCAACTCCAATTTTAGTGGTCTTTTGGCCACCTGGGCTCAGGGCTTACTTTCTTGAGCAAAGCATCTCTTCCTTGGTAATAATCAATTTCAATATGTAATAATCAATATTTCAATAGTATAATGTTGAGATAATTTATGTTTTATGCCTGCTGATCTGAAAGTAGGTGTGTTCCCCAAATTTATATGGTGAAACATTAACATCCAGTAATAGTCTATCAGACAGAACAGAAAGAAATGAAATTAACCCTTCTTATACCTTTTTGTTCTTTTCAGATCTTAAACATCAGTAGATATTTGATGCTATCTACCCATCTTATGGAGGGAAACCTGATATACTCATTCTTTTATCCAAATGCTAGTATTATTCAAACAAATGTCACAGACACACTCAGAAATAGTGTTTCACTAAATACTGGATACCCTGCAATGCAGTAGTGCTGACAAAAAATGTATTATCACAAATGCCTCCAAACTCTAGAAACATATGATATGAAATTAAGGCAAACATGGGTAGCTTGAGACAATGAGATTGTGACTAAAGAGTTCTAAGATTCTTATTCAGTTATTCTTATTCAATTATTCAGATTCAATATTCTGCTCTGTCACTCTGTAGCTCTGATTTTGAAACACTCATGTAACCATACTTGCATGGTGAGTTTCTCTGACATTTTTTGTAAAAATGGATAACCCCTTCTTTCAAAAATTTCCATGAGGATTAAGTAATTAAGTAAAAATACCTGGCCCAAAGTCTGACTACTGAAAGATATTTAATAAATAATAGGTGCTATCTGGGGATAATAGGAAAGTGATCACCCTTTAAGAATATCTGAATAGGGGCTGGAGTGATAGCATAGCAGGTAGAGCATTTGCCTTGCATGCGGTCAAGCTGGGTTCTATTCCCAGAATCCCATATGGTCCCCAGGAGTAATTCCTGAGTGCATGAGCTAGGAGTATCCCCTGTGAATCGCCGGGTGTGACCCAAAAAGAAAAAAAAGAATATTCAAATAAAGTTTACTTTATTACAGTAAACTATAAGATCAACCCTAACAGATTAGAACAGAGATATGAAAAGTCAGACCAAAAAATTTTATATACTGATTTCCTAAGTTCAGTGCCCACAATATGACTATATTTGAGATAAATTATTCAAAAAGATAATTAGTTTGAAATAAGATCACTAAATTGGGCTTTTCTCCAATATGATATCTGTATATTTATAGATATATTTTAAGAGATCAGGACACAGATACACACAAAGGGAAGATAGGGGGAGAAGATAGTCACCAAAAAGTCAACAAGAAAGGAAACCCATCTCTGAATCAAACCTTAGAGAAATCAATTCTAACACCTTAATCTCAAGCCACTAGACTCCAGAATTATGAGAAAATGAATTTCTGTTGTTAGGCATTCCATCTGTATTTTGCAGTCTGAGCAAGCTATAACTATCATGAGTGGACCCTCTGAAATGAGAAGTCAGAAAGACCTGCAGGTATACATAGGATTAACAAGAAAGTTCCAACCCAAAACTGTGACTTTCCAATTATTGCATCATTAATATCTTCAATAACAAGCTATCATTGCCTGACTTATCATGTTTTTAAAATCATTAAACCAAATATTTTTGCTCTGGTTGCATTTTCACTTTACATTATCTAATTATAATTTGAGTTCCGCTAAGAAAGTTTATATGGTAAATTTTCCAGATGTCTAAAATATTTCAACTGAGGCTGAACTCTCCCCCATTTCTAGTGAATCTGACAGAGGTGTCAATCACATAGCCTTTCCTCCTTCATTGACCTAAAATCCACCAAAGTTTCATATCTTATTGGACAGTGATTGGACAGAGGTGATCATATGGCCTAAGTAAGCCAAGTAGATCTGGAGAATGCTCTGAAAATGAGGGAGAGGAGCCCTCTCTTCTCTCCAAGATTATAAACCCAAAGGACTCCACTTCCTCCAAAAGAAACCACTGAACCCATGACCTGTAGCTGTCAAACACTATCATGCTACCTTATGACACAACTTCCATGAAAACGAAACCCAGCTAGACTACACAAGAGAACAGAAGCAGCTAAAGAGAGTTGATGATGTATTTTAAACTCTTTGGTTCAACTATGTGTGAAACAACTTTCAACTTCACAAGCCTTTCAGCTATAGTAACCAATTATTTTCATGTTTTTTATTCTTAGGTTGGGCTGAATTTAGTTATCTTCCCTTAAAACTGTAACACAGATACTTTCTTATATGACTCTTCTTAAAAGTCTTTGTTTTCTGGAGCTTTGGAGTCATATCTTAGGTTAATCACTTAATCACTTAACTTCCCGTTAGTCGTCGATTTGCTCGAGCGGGCGCCAGTAACGTCTCCATTTGT
>JAOXYA010000045.1:39149588-39170196 GCA_028565675.1 Sorex palustris | reverse complement strand
CCAGTAATGTCTCCATTGTGAGACTTGTTGTTACTGTGTTTGGCATATCGAATACGTCACGGGTAACTTGCCAGGCTTTGCAGTGCGGGTGAGATACTCTCAGTAGCTTGCCGGGCTCTCCGAGAGGGGCAGAGGAATCAAACCTGTGTCAGCCGGGCCGGCTGCGTGCAAGGCAAACACCCTGCCGCTGTGCTATGGCTCCAGCCCATAAACACACACACACACACACACACACACACACACACACACACACACCATATTAACACAGCACACACACATACTCACACACCCAAATATATCCACACACCCCAGGGGTTCAGGAAGAGGGGAGGCACCCACACCAATGTTCACCTAGAATGACCCCCTTGTCCTCCAGCTGGGCACCCCCAGTCCCACCCTTGGGTGGCATCTTCCTCCTCTGGCCCTGGCCCAGAGCCTAAACTCTTCCCAGCCACACAGTGGCCCCTGCTGGTGCCCCCGGAGAGGCTCAGCTCTTTTTGCTTTCTCAGTGAATCTTGTGACTCCCAAGACTGCATGGCTGAGTTGGGATCCTGAGGGTGACGGGCTGGGTCAAGTCCCACGGGCAGAGTGACCTCTCTGAGCTCCGGATGGAGCCAGGCGCCAACCCTCAGACACAGTGCATCAACTGTGTTCTCCATGGGATCAGCTCCCCTGGGAGGAGGTGTGGGGGGGGCGGGAGGGGTCCCTGGAGGCTTTAACCCCAGGCTAGGCTAGGCTAGGCTGAACAATTCCTTCCTTCCCCTCCCTCTCTTCCTTTGCACCAGGGAAAGTCCCTCAGGAGAAATTCCCCCCACTTAAAGGCTAATTAAGTTGCAGCACTTGCCCCTCCCCATTCTAAGCAGAGAGAGGGGCTTGACACCTACCTCCAGGCCTCCTTGCTGGCCTTTCACACGGGGTGGGGGTGGGCCCCTCATCCCTCCCTCCCTCACCAGGCACCCCGCTGAGCTCCATATTGACCCCACACTGCACAGAGCCAGGAGTGGCAGCTCCTTTCAAATCCCCAGAGTGAAGCCAGCCTGGGATGAGGCCTGCGTGCAGGGGAACTTTGTTGGGGACTTGGTTCCCAGGCCTTTGATCTCCCAGGCTCCACGGCAGGGGGCTGCCAGAAAGGGGCTGTGACCCCTACACAGAGGGCTCTTTGTGGGGTCCCTCTCCAGGGCCCTGACACCTGAAAGCCTGGAATGCCAGCTTGTCAGGAGCACCTCCCTACCAAACAGTGAAGAGAGGGACTGCTGAGGCTTCCAGCGCTAGAGAGGTGGAGGGAGCCAGTGCCAGAAACTTCTGCTGAAGGCCCAGGGAAATGCCAGGGAGCAACTGGGAAGTCGAACCAGGACACAAGCTTGGTCTCCAGCAATCTTCTCCCCGGCCCACTGCGCCCCTCCCTCAGTCCCCGCAACCCCCAGAAAAGTGGCAGGGTCAGGAGGGAGGATGCACATGTATGCATACAATGCAAACACAGGCATGCAATCATGCACACACACACACACACACACACAAACATACACACACACACAAGACCCCTCTCCCCACAAACATACACACTTGTTTACCCAAGGCCTCACACTGCCTTTTCCAACCAGAAGCAAGCCTGGGTGTCAGATGCACCCCTGCCCCCCTCCATTGGAGAGACTTCCCACAAAGCCCCCTGGGACCCACCCCACAGGCACCGTCTCCCAGGGAGAACCCCCTGCTGGATCAGAGAGCAGGTGCCAGGGTGCTGAGACCCCATGCCCCATGCCTGGTCAGCACGTGAACATGATGGGGGTGTGGGACAGGCTCCTCTCAGAGGCTCACAATCTGACTCAGGCCCTAGTGAACCTGCCCAAGCCTTCCCCAAGTCACAGGATGGTCCCGTCCAGCCCATCTCTTCAATCTGCTCATCTGCACTGTATTCATTGTTGTCTCCTGTCACTGAGGACCAGAGCATCCTTCTGGGAAGGGCTGACCCCTGAGGAAGGCGGCACCCTTTGGCCGCTGCAGCTCTTGAGCACTTTCAGGAATGGACCAATGCCTGGACTCAGGTCCTTCTAAGACCCAGGAAGGAGCGGGCCGGGACAGGTCCTCTACGGAACCTCCTGGGACACCCCGTCACCATCCGAGGAGAGGAAACGTGGGGTTGGGTTGTGAATAGAGGACTTGGGCGCACGGCCTGGGGGGTCTGGAAGCCAGGTGCAGTAGCCCCCTGGGCCTTCATCCCCACTGGCCTCCCCTGGGTCACAGAAACAGTCCCACTCTGTGGTGTGGTGTGACCTCAGTCGCTCAGTAAGGCACCCGGACACCACCTTTGGTGGCTTCTCTTGCCAATGGCCACTTGGCAACTTTGAGATCTTTTCACTTCCTCATTCTTTGTTGCCTTCCTGTTCACAGTTCTCCCCACTCCAAAACCCTGCCAGAGGATTTGCCAGGGACATTCACTCCGTCAACTTGTAACTGTCCTATAGGACCCATCACAGGTATCACTGCCTCTAGGGAGCCCTCCCAGATTTTCAAGTTAAGGTTACACCTTTTTCTATCCCTACTCCCTACCCCTCCGGATGGACTCCATGGTTTGTATGCTTCCCACTCGGCGGATGAGTCACCATTGTCTATTGTTTGTGACTTCCTCACTGCTGCCTTCCATCTGGAGGGGCAGCGATGGGTCAGCTCTGGTCACTGACAGGCTTGTGGCACCCGGGCCCAAGACAGGGTTTCTAGGTAATAGGCTGAAATAATAACAGAAAGCAATGAAAAGAGGAAGGATCTCTTCCCCCTCTGGGCCAGCACAGTCCTTGGTCCAAGAATTTAACGCCATGCCTTCGCTTCCGAACCAGATAAAATATGTTCTATTGTTGTCACTGCTGGAGATTGCAGGGACCCCTCCCAAGGTGACTTGTCACTGAACTGAAGAGACATCCAAGCTTCCCCTATTCCAGACTTTGGGCCTGGCTGGGCGGGAGAGTTCATTCATGCCAGGTCCCAGGTTCCCCGGACTCCCCTGTGAGCAGCTTCACATTGTCTGATGCTCCTGCCTTAAACTCAATGAGCATAGGAAGGGGTGGGGGTCCCAGCTCAGGGCAGGGAGGACAGACACTGCTTTCTTCAGCTGTCATTTCTGCTGCGCCCACCGCATCTGGGTGGGTTGAGTGAACGAGTTGAACTGAGGGTGAGGGAAGGGTAGGCAGGAGGCTGGCTAGGGTGAGCACCCTCTGATTTGCAGTTTGTTGTGGTCCATCTGGTGTCTCTGTGTTGGCTGGCGCTTCCTTTTTTCTGCAGTGGTGAGGCCCGGGGATGGGGGGGGCAGGTAGGTGGGTGGGGAGGGGGCACACCCCCTCCACATTCTCCCAAACTCTCTTAAAGCAAGAGAGGGTGCAGAGGGGCCCAAATTCAAGATCTCTCTTCTGCCTTTGCACCAGTTTGGCGTGTGCCAATCTTGGCACTGCCTGCTCTCCATCTGGCATGTTTGTGGAGGAGGTCTCCTTAGTGGTGTGTAAGAAGCCAGAGCCACCTTAACGCCCACTGCCACCCCCCCCCCAATCCCTGGGCATTTCTCAGTTAAGCAGGCCAGTGGTTCAATGTGAGCACCAAGGATATGATGCAAGTGAGACCCTGAAGTGCTGGGGGTTACTGGGATTTTCTGGTCATCCTGCGGGAGGGGGTTCAGGGCCACCCCGGTGGTGTTCGGGGGACCATGTGGTGCTGGGGACTGAACTGGAGTTGGCGGCATGCAAGCCAAACACCTTAACTCCCCGACCAGCTCTCGCTTGGGTGGAGAGGACTCCTCGGGTTGGGACGAGATTGCTGAGACCCAGGCCAGCAGGGGGTTGAGGGGAGGGGAGATAGCAGGGGTGTGTGGGGACCCCTGAGGGCAGCAACAGCCCAGAATGGGGCTGGGGAAGGTACTGTTTGTCCTGGTCTCCCGCGAGCTCTTGAGCACGCCACTTACCTAGCGCAAAAGTGGGGCCCGGGAGGCCTCGCTCCTCGCTGATGCCGAGGAAGGGAGACACCACTTGCTTCACCAGCTCCTCCAGCTGCAGGTAACCCTCACTGGGGCCCGTGGGCTCGTGAACGCTCTGGGAACGAAGAGCCGAGAGGGACAAAGGTCAGTGTGATTGGCAGGGAGTCAGCAGGCACCCTGTGTTCTAAGCCTTATCCAGTTTCCCCTCCAGAGAGCTACGAGGGAGGCCCAAGGGACTCTCGAGACCACAGTTACAGCTCCCTTCAGCGCAGGTCGGGCCAGGCAGTGCCCATCCCGCCTCTCAGACCCCAGAGAAGTAACCATCGCCGCCCTAAGCCCCCATCACCATAAAGCCACCTTCTCATGGGCCAGCAGCCACTTGCTCTGAGGGACTGTTGAAACTTTTTGCAGCTTTGCCCCTTCTCTTCTTTGCTTCCCCTCCCACGCACCCCAACATACACGTACACACACCCCTTAGGGCTCTCTGGGGTTAGAGATGGCTTGGCCTGAGGCTGGGCACTTGCAGGGGGTGGTCACCTATCTCTGGAAGAAGCCAATAGTGGTGATGAGGACCCCAGATCCCCACCCACAGGAAAGTCAAGGAGACAGTGGGTGGGCCGCCTTTCTCCTCACCAGGCTACAAACACACCCTGCCATGCCTCTCCACCACTTTCTGATCCTAGGATGTGTGATGTGTGTCCATTGTATGTCCCTCAGCTGTGCAGACTCCCCGTTCCCCTCAGGAATCCACATGAGTTTCCTGGTGGAAGCCAGTACAGTTCATCAAAGTGGATCCTGGCTCATCTCTCCACAGTGAACCCTCCAGCCTGGCCCTGATGGACTAGCTTCTCAATTGAAGTGGTTTTCTTGACAATAAAGCTTCTCTCTCTCTCTCTTCTTTCTCTCTCTCTTTTTTTGACTTTTTGGGTCACACCTGGCAATGCACAGGGGTTACTCCTGGCTTTGCACTCAGGAATTAATCCTGGTGGTGCTCAGGTCAGGGAACCATATGGGATGCCAAGGATCGAACCCTTGTTGGCTGCATGCAAGGCAAACACCTTACCCACTGCACTATTGCTCCAGCCTCTCTCTTTTTTAAAAAGAGATTTTATTTTTGTTTATTTAAGTTTTTGGTTTCCCGGTCATGCCTAGCAGTGTTCAGGACTTATTCCTGGCTCTGTGCTCAGGAATCACTCCTGGTGGTGCTTTTGGTGCGGTGCCAGGGATTGCACCTGTGATGCAGATGCAGTGGATGCAGGCAGTGATGCAGGCAAACTCCTTACCCGCAGTACTATCTCTCTGGGCCCCTCTGAAACCTTTCTTTTCTATTCCACTTTCCCCGCACTTTTTGGACAGCACACAGTATATAAGAACGTATGGATGGATGCACAGAATGCCCCCCTTACCCCCCTCTCCAGCCCCCCCACACCAGCCTGAGGAAGGTGGACTTTGCTCCTCATCCTTCAGAGGGCAGAACTCTAAGAACCAGGCAGATCTGCCATTCTCCTGGAAGATGCAGCTGGTAAATGATACATAGTCAGAGCAAGAGGCCAGGCTGCTGGGGTCCCAGGCCACAGGCTAGGACCAGCCAGGCACAGGTACTGGCAAAGTCCAGAACCACAGGCAGAAGAGAGAGGGGAAGGGGCTGGAGCAATAGCACAGAGGGTGGGGCGTTTGCCTTGCACATGACTGACCCGGGTCCGATTTCCAGCATCCCATATGATTCCCTGAACACTGCCAGGAGTAATTCCTGAGTGCAAAGCCAGGAGTAATCCCTGTGCATTTCCAGATATGACCCAACAAGCAAAAACAAAAAAAAAAGAGAGGGGAAGAGTCCCCCCCCCCAAAACTGGACATATTCCGCACTGGGAGGCAGCCATGACCCAGATAGCAGGAGGACCAGGGAGGGTCTTGGTGCTCCAGCCCTGCTCAGTGTGAGCAGAAAGCAGAGTCAGAGAAGCCAGCAGAGGAAAGGAATAGGGGGAGCCAGAAGTTGCTTCTCTTTAAGAAAGACACACACAAAGGGAAAGAACCCACGGACGAGAGGGAGTCGATCCATACACCCCAAGAATCACTCCTGGTCTCAAAAGCAAAGAAGTGCTTGTTTCAAATCACCCTGATTGGGTGTGAGAGTTGAGTATATGATACTGGATTTTGTTCCCCCTAGGGATGTCTTCCCAAAAACCTTTGCCCTGCTGTAATTCATAAGCATAAATGGAGAAATGTCAGAAAGGGGAAGCAGGGAAAGGTGGGAGGCAGTGGGGCAGGATGGTGGGATGGGAGGGTCCCCACCAAGAGGCTGAAATGAACTCTGACAGCAGCCGCTTCCGGAGCAAAGTTGGCTCAGTCGTGGGTCTAGCACCTGGCTGTCTAGCACGCCACTGATTTGCAAGGCCTAGTGCAAAAGAAAAATGTACCAGGCCTGAGAGACAGCACTCAGGTTAAGGTGCTTATCTTGCATGTGGCTGACCCCTGTTCAATCCTTGGCACCCCATGTTTTCCTGATCTTCCCTGGGTACTGCTCCGGGGCCTCCAAACACTATGAAGGTGGCCTGAATGTTTCCCAAAACCATCGAGCTTAAAATAAAAACATATCCTTGAACCACTTGCTGGCCTAGTACTGAGTTATCGCTGAGAAACCTGGGCCTTCTGAACACCCCCGTGCCCCCACAAAAGACAAAACTGTAGGGTCCCCAAACATGATAACTTCTCAGTATCTGTATTGCAAACCATAATGCCCAAAAGTAGAGTGAGAGTATGGGGAAAATTGTCTGCCATGAAGACCGGGGGAGAGTGGGAATGAGGGGTATACTGGGGCGATTGGTGGTGGGGAATGTGCACTGGTGGAGGGATGGGTGTTTGGTCATTGTGTGATTGTAATTAAACATGAAAGCTTGTAACTGTATCTCATGGTGATTCAATAAAATATAAATAAATAAAATGTAGAGTCCCTTGTTTATGCAGTTTCAAGAATTTACAAAAGGTTCTGCTGGGCATGGGGCCTGGGGTGATGTCTTTCTGGCCAGGTCTCCTTGGAAAGCACTGTTCTGGGGTGTTCTTGAATCTGGGTGAGAGGCCCCCAAGCCCTCGCAGAAGGAGGCGGATCACACTGTTCAACATTTCCATTTCGGTTTCCCAAGAGGACAGCCTGAGGGTAAGAGCACGTAGCCCACGCCCTGTAGGAGAATAGGGGCCCTGAGTTGTCATTTGGGGCAAAAGGGTCTTGCTTGGGGATGCTTTGGAAGCTCAAAGGAAATGGTCAAGATGCTGGCATAAGAAGTAGCTCTTCCCTCTGTAGAGTCAGGCAGCACCCATGGCCCCGGGGACAGTGGGAGGCTAAGGAGGGAAGTTCCCACGATGGGAGCAGCCAAGTTTCAGGGCTGTGCAGCCTGCAAGCTCCACTAGGATCCAGAAGCTGCTGCCCCTGCAGAAGAGGGACCTCTCTGAAAGGGCAAGACCCACATTCGTCACATTCCAAGGCTCAGACTGTAGCGCTCCCAGCATGAGGAGGAACACAGCCAAGAAAATGAGTCCCACAGCCACCAGGGAAATAGAGCCAAATGCCATGCATTCGATGGGTGGCAGAAGTCTGGGTGGGTGTGGGCTGTTTCCAAGCTCCTGGGAGATGGGAGGAGGAGAGGCAGCATAACTAAGGAAGGCTGGGTGGGGAAGTCAAAAGAGCAAGAGTTTAGGCATGGGAGACCAAGCCAACCCTCATCAAAATGAGCTTGTGGAGCCAGAGCTTCTCAGCCAAAATCTAAGCCTCTGTCTCATGTCGGCTCATCTCATCCCATCTCGTCTGTGAGAGGGACAGCAGGTCCTGTCTCTCACCTGACTCCAGACATTCATCACACGCATGGACTTGCTCCAGCCACACCTCCAGTGGCCCACAAGGGACTCTGGCCTGATAGGCACGCACATTTAACAGTTCTCAGTGCCAGAGACTTTTCTGGGTGCTGTGGGCACAGAGAAATGAGGACACAGACATCTGCCTGGGTGGATGGCTTTTTTTCCCCCAGGGGACAGGGTGCTCTGAGCAGAGGGACAATGAGTACCAAAATCCTACTGTAGCAGAAGAAGACCAGTGTTTCTGGAGGACAGAGGCCAGAATTTTTTTCTAAGATTACTAGGGACCAATGTAGAGTCTAAACTGCCTGATGGAAAGCAAACTGCAGGAAGGACCAGAATGATAAGAAGTTTCTCCTGGGCAAGCAGAGTTTCATCATTAGGGGCCTTGGGTAGTGATGCTACTTTCTTCCACGGTTGTTGGATTGTCCTCAATAGTGTCTCATATTTCATATTTTGTTTGATTGGGTGTTTTTTTAAATTTTAAACTATACCCAGTGGTGTTGAGGGCTTACTCCGGTCTATGTGCTCAGAGGTCTCTCCTGGTGGTGTTTGGGGAGCTATATGTAGTACCAGGGATCAAACGGGTTGGCTTCATGCAAGGCAACACCTCAACCCTTTTTGTCTCTCTTGCCCTATAGTGTCTCTTATGATCATTGGGTTGCTGTATCTCATAGTTTTGGGTGGTCCCTGGTTGTGTCCTCCTACAGTGTCTCACATGATCATTGGTCATCCCCAATAGTGCCTCACTGAGTGTTTGTTCTGTCCAGCTAGAGCTGGAATGTGAGAATGTCATCGATGCTTTTCATGGCCACACAGAGGCCCCTCATAGTCTACCACCAACACATAAGAGCCCTTCACTAAACAGACATGTGATAAAGGAGTCATTTCTCATCCCTAAAATGCTATAAATGGAAACAGGAAGGTGCAGATCCTACTTCCCTCATGGTTTGTTTCAGAATCCTATAGGCCTCATTTTCTGGACTCCTTATTCAAACTCCAAGCTTGATTCTAGGCTGTTCAGACAATGATCGGAGATGCACACTTTTCTAGTCCTCTTTCTTCTCTTTCTCTTCCAGGAAGATAACTTGGCCTGACGTTTGAGCAAGGTACAATCCCTCTCATATTATTAGGTAACTTTCACTGGTTTCAAGAAAGAGGGAGAAAGCTCAGAAGGATGATCTGATGAGTCAGCTAGGGGTTCCCCAGGCTGAGGTAGTCTGATTCTATCTTCTGCAAGGACAAGCTAAGGCTTACTGCTCCACCTTCTGAACTTGATACAGAATTTGGGGAGGTACAGGAGCCACCTCTGGGAGATGCCCACCCCACAAGCCCTCAAGAACTATACATCTTCACCCATAGGATAAGTCTCTTTGAGGCCACATTTATACTACTTGATCTGATTCATAGAGGAGTCAGTTACCTGAGCTAGACCAAGCTGACTTTTCCCTGAGCTTAAATAGTGCTAATTCTCACTAGTTCTAGTTGAGGAATGGTGGGGGAGGTCTGGGGCAGGGGAGGCAGTGGTGGAACAAGCACACAAACCTCCTGGGCTTCAATTTTCTTATTTGTTTGTTTTGGAGCCATACCCTGGCTGTGCTCAGGGCCTGCTCCTGGCTTGACACTCAAGGGATCAGTTCTGGTAGGGTTCATGGACCATAAGGAATGTCAGGGATTAGACCTACGCTGGCTGCATGCAAGGCAAGCACCCTCCATGCTGTACCATCTCTCCAAGCCCTCGACTTTCTTATTTATAAAATGGGAGCAACATCTCCATCCACTCCATCAGGCATGACTGATTTCGGAGAGGAAATCCTTCACTTGTGCCTGGCACACAGCTATAGACCATGAAATATTAGCTCATCCTACAACTTTTGATTCAGAATGAGAACTTTTGAAGCAAACCTCTTGGCCATCTTTGGGTAGAAGTGGAATTTATGTTTGATCACGTGCAAACAAAGCACTAAACAAAATTCTCCAGGGAGGGCATCTAATGGGGGAATGGGAAGAGGGGAAGCAGAGAAAGACAGACAGACAGGTCAAGTCAAAGAGAGACCAGACAAGGTGAAATTAGGAAGCATCCAACAGAAGCAAGGGTGCTAGAGATAGTACAAAGAGATAGTACTCTTGCCATGCATGTGGCCAAGCCAGGCTCAGTTCCTGGTACCACTATGGTTCTCTGAAGACTGCCACGATTGATCCCTGAACCCAGAGCCAGGAGTAAGCCCCGAGCACAGAAGGGTATGCCCAAACCAAAACACAAAGAAAGAAACAAGGATGATGAGAGTCAAGTGGAGAAAAAGGAGAGAAAGACTGGTGTTTCTGTGACTAGATTTAAGATGGTTTCTGGTTGTATTTCCCAAGGAAGCTCACATGCTCCAGGAACATCATGGTGAATTTCTGTTGTTACTCACACTCTGGTACTCCTGCACTTGCCAGGAGAGGCGAGAAGGATGTTTCCTTCGTGAACGAAAGCACTAGGCTCCTGACACTCCCTGTCAGGACCCCAGCACAGAGACCTTGCAGAGGTTCAGGGGAGGCACCGCAAATGAACTAAGGCACGTGGGTGACCCTGTACTGAACTGACACACTCATCACTTCAGTCCATCCCTCCTCACGGACAATGAACTTTTTTTTCTACTTTGCTGCCTATCTTGGGGGCCAGGTCTCTCCTGGGGCCTAACCTGCAGGATGAGCAGCATCTGCACGATGGACGAGGGCAGCTGGGATGGTGACAGCAGCAGCAAGTCACCCAGCTTCACCTTCAGCAGGACTAGGTCACGGAAGCCCAGCAGGGAGATCTGGCGAATGGTCAGCTCCTGGCCCTGGAGAAGAAAGAGGCACAGGCTTGGGGTGAGAGGTAACTGGATCTTCCACGAATCACATCAGGTTCAGTGTCATGATCTGTAAAGAGCACCCTGGATGGAGCAGATTGATGGGACAAGGTGTCTGCAAGGTCCTGGGGAGCAGTCAGAGAGGCAGAGAATGGGACCCCATATTTTGCAATAAAAGCTTCCTGTAAATTAAGGTAGGACAAAGATGATACATCACATATATTGGGAGTGATGCTGACATGGGTCCTCAGAATGATCTGAGGGAAGGAGAGAGAACATGGGGCAAAAGAAAAGACCAGATCAGCAGCACCTCCCTACTTCCAAAGAAGCGTCCTCAATGTTAAACATTTGAGCACTCATCATACACCAGACCCAGGAGGAAAAACATGAGACTTCTTAGACTTACATACATGTGGGTAATGTAGGGGGGAAAATAACTTGAAAAGGGGCTTGTTCAACCAGCTAGGAAGGGGGAGCAGAAGATAAAAATTATGACAATTGGGCTGGAGAACTGGTATAGTGGGTGTGGCACCTGCCTTGCACACAACTGGACTGGGTTCGCTCCCTGTTGCCATTTTTGGCCTCCAGCACCCTACCAGGGGTGATCCCTGAGCACCACCAGCTATATCCCCCAAACAAAAAGAAGAATAATCATTGTTAAACCTAATATATTACTAAGCTGTGATTGTGTGCTAGGTATGATTAGAAATACTGTCTTTTTCTTTTTTAAAATATGGTGCTAGAGAACGTACTCAGTGTGAAGTCTGTACTCTTACATTAAGATAAATTTCTGACCCCCCAAAATATTTTAGATGTAAGGAACACATTTTGATTGGTGATCTCCAAGGACACCCTTTAAGACAGGTACCACTTCCATGATTGAAAAACCTGATGCCAGTGTGGTTGCATTTACCCAAGAACTGGATTCCAATCCAAAATTGTTCAATGCTATAGCTCCCAGGTTTTCTGACACAGGATGGGGAAGGAGTGACCACTTGTCAGACCCTTCTTTGCACACAGATATACAATACATCCTCCAAAGGGAGCAATTTTGATATAGCCAAAGGCATCATTAGGATGCTCTTCCAAACAGGACAGAGCTTCTCATCCCCTGAAGCTGCCGAGGTATAAGCAAGCTTCACATTTCCTTTAACTCCTTAGAGATGGGGCAGAGTAGTCTGACCCAAGAGAGACGCCATGCCACCTACGCTGGTCAGCTCCATTCAAACAAGCTCTCTGATGGCCTTTGCCCACCACCCCTGAGAGCAAGTGGTAGCCCTGGTCCATTTTCCAAGGGACTACACTTTCTATTTCTTACACCACAACCCAGGATGCAGCACTGACTTCTCCAAGAATCTCGCTCCCTCTCCAGGTTGCTTACTTTCCTAAAGCAGAGCAAAGCTCCATACTCTTGGCCCTAGCAGGGAGTCCAAAACTGATGTTGCAGTGGGCTAGTAGGTCTCAGGATCACACACACACACACACACACACACACACACACACACACACACACACACGGAGCTGTGAGAAGGATCTGGCTGGACTAAAAGACACCTGAGGTCCCTGCAGTTGTGTGAACCCTTAGCCCAGTGGTTCTTCAAGTGGAGTGCCTGGGCCAGCACCAGGGGTGTTTTTTGGAGTCTGGAAAGAAGGACAAAGCAATATCAACTGTAGTCAGATGTCACCACTTATCCAGGGAAGCAGGACAGCAGTACTACGCATAGACCTGCAACCAGGGGCTCTTGCTGTAACTTTTGGAGATCCCTGTATGCCCATCAGGACTGTTGGGGGGGGCCTCTCCCGCCCAGACCCCACTCTCCAAATTTGAAATACGTCTTCAGTGCAGCTGTCCTGTAATGCCATACTCCAACAGTCATACATCCTCTCCAGGAGAGCGCCAGACAAAATAGAGGATGCCCCTGAAACCTGTGATTGGCATCTTGTGGTTTTTTTTAGATCTAAAATTCACTTCACTTATTCATCTGAAATTTCACGTTTCACTTGGTCAGCTCTTTGCTCTGCTAACTTCGTCTGTCTTTTCTGTGTTCCTCTCCTAGTGCTGAGGATTTTTGTTTTTCCTCCAGGGCCAGGACCATACGCATGTGAGACAAGAGTTCTGCCACTGGGCTACACCCTTAGCCCCAGGTATTGTTTTGTTGTAAAGTACCACGGCATCAACCCTATGGTAAGCACCCCACGGCTGAGTCTCATACCAAAGTCCAACTCTGTGTGTTTTTTTGTTGTTGTTTCTCTTGTTTGTGTGTGTGTGTGTGTATGTGTGTGTGTGTGTGTGTGTGTGTGTGTGTGTGTGTGTGTGTAAGGAATCCCAAGTTGTGCTCATGAAGTCGGGGGGGGGGTTCCACTGGCCATAGGCCATTGTTGTCCAGCCCAGCCAGCGATTCAATGCAAGAGTCTGAGGATGCAATGCTGCTCGGCTCCTGCAGTGCTGGGGGTTGCCAGGGCTGAATCCAGTGATGCCTGGAAGACCAAATGGTACCAGGAAAGGTCCTTAGATGGGGAACATGCCAGGAGACACTGTACTCTCTCCCTCCATAGTCCATTTGAAAGAAGATCAAGGAGTGAGTAGTGGAGGGAGGGTAAGAAGGACGGTACAGGGACTAAACTGTCCTCCCAAGTACAGGAAAGCCTCTCCCGGAGGAGCTGAGGAAGGGAGAAAGAAGTAGGGGGCTTCAGGAGACAGAGCCATCTGCTGGATTCATTAGGAGACAAACTGCAGGCTTGATTTCCCAACAAAGCATTCTATCCACTGTTCCTTATTTACATATTTAGGGATCATTCCCAGCATCGCTCAGCCTGGCAGTAATAGACTTGACTCAGCCCAGTAGAGGGCTCCAGATTGGCCATCCTCGGGGTCCACTGGGATTCATCTACGTGAGCTAACTCCCTGGCCCCACTGACCACTATTCCAAAGAACTCCAAGTTCCTTTAGATCCTGCATTCTCAGAAAAAAAAAACAAAAAACAAACAAAAAAAACCCCACACATGGTCCCTTTTCTCAGGTTCAAGATCACTGGCGAGTTTCTGGGCTGCTCTTCTGCACCCCAGGCCACTCCTGAATGTAGTGCCATTAGCTGTGAAGCCTTAATGACCCTGGAAGGTGAGGACAGCAGGGGAGGAGCAGCTGCATGGGGAGGGAGAGACGCGGCTGTCTTCCTGTGGCATCTCTGGGCTCCCAGTGGGGAGCCCTTCTCACCCCACTGCAATGAGACCTGCAAGCCTGTCTCAGACGTGTTACCGGGAATTGGGAAGCATGGTAGAATGAGATGCAGGTCCAGAGGAAGAAAGCTAAAGGCATACTGCTTGCCCTGAACCCCAAAGTGCTGAGTCTGCAGACAAAGTGTCGCTGTGCTCAGAGCATCACCAGGCTTGGTCTGAACCCACTGAACGGCTAATTCCGGGTCAGTGTTCTTTCGACATCAAGTGCCTTCTCATATTCAGGATTCCCTTAACAAGTCCAAGGAACACTGTTCCTTGCCCACAGTTCAGCAGCCACTGGACACTGGCTTGACAATTATGCTTCAGAGACTAGTAGGGATGCACTTCTGGGGTCTGGGTTCATGATTGATCCCGGGCACCTACACCTCTGTCCACCCCAAAAAAATTATGTTTCGAAAAAGGGGGGCTAATGAGGGATGGGGGAAAGAAAGGGGAGAAAACTCTCTCCTCTAAAGAGAAACAAAACAAACCCCCCAAATCCACTGGAGAATATAAAGACATATACAAAACCAAGAGGGTGAGGAGAACTGACAAATGACTGGTTATGGAGACACTCTTCTCTGCTAAATATAGATCCAGAGAGTTCCTCCAGCTGGCTCCGCTGCCAACTCAAGTGCCCAAACGCCTGGTCTCCCTTCATCACCAGGAGGCCCCCGGCTGCCAGAGCCAAGAAACCACACAGACTGCTGAGGGGGCAGGAGGCCGCCCCCAGCAACACTGACCTGAACTGGATAAAATATGGCCTGCAGGGTGGGGAGGGTCTCAGTGAAGAAGTGGTCCCAGACTTCAGCCAGAACCTCAATGCGATTTTCACCTACATGAGGGCGAGAAGGTGGGAGGGGAGAAAGAAAGAAAAGAACGTGTCATTTCCTGTAGGAGAGGAGAAGAAGGCAGTGCCGTGTGAAATAGAGCATTTGGATATGATCTTTTTATTTTTTTCCCTTTTTTTGGGTCACACCCAGCTATGCTCAGGGGTTACTCCTGCCTCTGTGCTCAGGAATTACTCCTGGCAGTGCTCAGGGGACCATATGGGATGCCAGGGATTGAACCCAGGTCAGTCGCGTGCAAGGTATACGCTCTATCCACTGTGCTATCACTTCGGGCCCCTGAAATGGAGCATTTGTTGGGGGGGGGAGTGAGAGGTCACAGGCCAGAGAGTTCATTCTTTGCAGGTGACCAGGAAGGGGTGAATTCCTGCAGGAAATGGAAGTATCGGGTGGGAAGACCCAAGTAGACACACACAAATGTGCCTTCTCCCCCGCAATCCAGAAAAGGGAGGCACCATTTACAAGTTAGGGAATAAGCGCTCTCCCTGAGAGCATGGCCGTGGTGTCATAGGGCAGCTGGCTGCAGGGGAGGCTTTGTCCAGATGGTATCTCAGGGCACACTCTTACTCCATTTCCATAGGCTTGCAGCAAGTGAAGGGTCAGCTCCAAATTCACAGAGTGACAAGGCACAGCTGGAGGCCCCCAACCCTTCCTCTTGATCATGTGCAATTATTATTTTATTTACTTTTAGTCTTGGGGTCACACCCCCTGGTGCTCAGGGCTGACTCCTGGCTCTGTGCTCAGGGATCACTCCTGGCGGGGCAAAGGGGATCCTATGCCAGGTTGAGGATCAAACTGGGGGTGGCCCGCCACATACAAAGCAAGTGCTACAAAGCAAGTGCCCTAGCCCCTGCACTAGGCCTCTCGTGTGCAATTCTATGTTGCTGTGCAAATCACTGGAGGGATAGCACAGGGGGTGGAGCGATAGCACAGCGGTAGGGCGTTTGCCTTGCATGCAGCAGACCTGGGTTTGATTCCCCCTCCCCTCTTGGAGAGCCCGGCAAGCTACCGAGAGTATCCCGCCCACACGGCAAAACCTGGCAAGCTACCCGTGGTGTATTCGATATGCCAAACACAGTAACAACAAGTCTCACAATGGAGATGTTACTTACTGGTGCTTGCTTGAGCAAATTGATGAACGACAGGATGACAGGGTTACAGTGCTACAGTACAAATCACTAAGACCCTGGCTTTTTCTCCTGCTTTTGAGCTGTCAGCTGGGGGAAGGACAGGATGGTTTGGGCGCTGTCCCCTCCACCCACGGTGGCCACCTTCCAACAGGGTGCCACCACTCACCCCCAGAACCAGGAAGTCTGACCCATGACCAGACAACACGCCAGGCTGACTGCACAAGAGTTTCACCCAGCAGCCCCGGAAGGCAAGGAGGGGAACTTTGCAAAAAGGCCCACTTAGGCAGAGAGGAGCCGGCTGGGTGGCTGCTGTTTAATGACCCAGATAATAGAACCGTGGTGCTCATCTGCAGCCCAGAAACTGGGTCAGCCAGATTAGACACAGAGATGCGCTTGGTAACGTGCTGCCAGTTCCACTGAGCAGACCTGAAAAGATTCATTTAGCACCTCCTGTCTAGCAATTTAATGGACAGTAAAAGCCAGAGCTGGCTGGGAGCGGGGATGGAACAAAGGCATAGCCAGTGGTTGGCAGGGCCACGGCATGCCTGTCCTGAAAGGTCAGGGGGAAGGAAGCCCTCTCCTCTGCAAAGCACTGGTCCTGCTTGGCTGGAATAACACCACTGTTTTCCCTGCTCTGTCTGTCCTCCACAACCCCATGTTCCAGGTCCTTAGCAGTAGGGCTGGGAGCACCAATAAATCAGTTTTTCAGAAATCTTTGACTGAATGCATGACATGTATCAGGAACATAGATTTTTGCAGACTTAAAAGGTTGGAAGGAATTTATCATTTTAACTCAAAGGACAAGACAGAGCAGAACCTACTAGTAATTTAAATATTTTTCTTTTTCTTTTTTTTTTTTGATTTAGAAACAACAATAAAAATCTGGGCTGGGGGGGTCTGCTCCTGTTTCTTTAGCTTCTTCTGGATTGCTCTCTGTCTTTGAGCACTAACCCTGTAGGTTTTATTTCAGACTCTCACACTCACCATGCTCCCTTAATGCCACAGGGCCTTTACATATGCTCTTTTGTCTTCAGATACTATTTCCCTCTCTTCATTCCCTAATCTGCACCCGGTTTCAGCCATAGCATCATTTCCACAGGAGATGTCTTCTCTTGTCACTGTCACTGTCACTGTCCTCCTGTTGTTCATCGATTTGCTCAAGTGGGCCCAGTAACGTCTCAGAATTGTGAGACTTGTTACTGTGTTTGGCATATTGAATACATCATGGGTAGCTTGCCAGGCGTTGCCATGCGGGCGAGATACTCTCGTTAGCTTGCCGGCTCTCCGAGAGGGGCAAAGGAATCGAACTCGGATCGGCCATGTTGGCTGCGTGCAAGGCAAATGCCTTACCCGCTGTGCTATGTCTTTTCCTAGGAGATAAAATCTCTCTTCCACAGATTATTTTAGCCTTTGTTTCTTTTAGCCCTTACTATCTTTGGGGATCATTTGATTATCCCTAAATGTATTAAGGGGGCTCTCTGATGATCTGTCTTCCTAGGACGAGTTGTTGGTATTTGATACCACACTGTTTGTTTCCTGGCATAGTATGGCTGAGAAAGATTTCAGTGCATGACTAGATCATCCTCTTTTCTTCCCCCACCCCTTTTCTTGTTTTTGAACCACACTAGCAGTGCTCAGGGCTTTCTCCTGGCTTTCAGCTCACGGTTTACTCCTGGCAATGCTTGGGGGACCATATTGGGTGCTGGGGATCCAACTGAGGTCAGCTGTGTGCAAGGCAAACACCTTATCTGTGGTCCTATTGTTCCCTCTCTACCATCCTCTTTTCAAAAGGAGATTCTGCTAGTTCACAGCTGGGAGAGTTTGAGCAGCCAAACCCTCTGAAATATAACTAAAACCAACTGAACCCCATACATAGACAATACCCCATACATAGACAATACCCAGAGGAGAAAAGGTTCTTCCTGCTCCTGTATGAAGGTTCTGTCTAAACCTTCCCAGACAAAGACAAGTAGAAGTTAGCCCATATGCGGGAGGGGAAGGAGAGTCTGCAGGTCGGAGGAGGAGGTCCCCACTGGCCAGCTGGAAAGTGCAGGTGTGGGTCTTCCCCAGCCCCCGTGACCTGAAGTTACCTCCCATCCCTGGAACCGATGGCTAAGTCCTGGCTGCCAAAGTGATGAAGGTTTCAGAAAGCAGTCAGAGAATAACACCTGACAGACCCGGGCTAACCAAACAGGGTGGCCCTGGGGAAGAAGCTGTTCAAGGAAGGAAGTGACTGAACCTTAGAAATGGCCCATGAGTCAGGAGTGCAACTCCTGACAAAGATGCTAGGGGGGCTTAGAAGGAAGGTTTAGGTTGCCAAGGGCACGGAGTACAAGACATTCTTTTTAGCCAAGGTGACTAATGAACTGAGATTAGGGACAGTGGCAGAGCCAGCGAGAGAGAGGCATGGACGAGCAGCTCTGAGCTCTGTTGCCTCCTGACGCAGAGCCACGGGTCCCAAGGCTGACAAAACAGGCTGGATCCCAGCCAGGGGCTACCAAACTATACAAAATCTTTTTCGGAGTTACAGTTCATAAAATGATATGGCAAAGATGTTCTTGTTGAGTGTTTCTCACTCTTTTTGTTTGTTTATTTTTGTGGGGGATGTCATCCCCAGTGGTGCTCAGGGCTCACTCTTGGCTATGCGCTCAGGGATCACTTCTGGCAGGGCTTGGGGGATGATATGGGGTGCTGGGGAGCAAACCTGGGTCAGCCGCATGCAAGGCCAACTCCCTATCTGCTGTACTATTATTCCTGAGTGTTCCTCCCTCCTGAGAAAGGACCCTGACAATACCCAGACCCCAGGACTAGGGACCCTGAGAGAATTCCTAGGCTCTGCTCCTCAGTGGGCTCACTTTGCTCTGTCCAGCTTCATGCCTACAATTTCATCCTGAACGTGGCTGTGCTGAGTATCACTGTCATCAAATGGCAGCACCCAAATCCCCAGTGTTGCTCAGACTGTTCTTGTCAAGCTGGGCTTTCCACACTTCTGGGGACACATAATAACTCCCCCAGGTGACCAACAATTAGCATGACTGTGGCTGTCATCTTTTGTTTATTATTCTGGAACTACACTTGGCAGTGTTCGAAAGGTCACTCCCAGGTGCTCAGAGGACCATGTGGGGCTGGATATCAAACTCGGGGCTCCAGCATGCAAAGCCCATTCACCAGCCCTTTGAGTCATCTCTCCTATCCCCTCTTCCTAATTCTTCCTAAGCAGCTGCTTCCACATCTGTGCAACACCCTGATTCCAAGGTGCAAAAGAACCCACTCCCCCTGCTCTGGTCAAAGGCCTTTAAGAAAAGGCCTGAGATTCAGGGGTCTTCGGAAGGTTGGAAAAGTCTCCACCTGGATGTATTCAAGAGCAATGAGGCTCCAAGTTTTATCAGCACTCACACATCCAAATGGTACATTTTTCACTTCTGTTCTTACCAAGGCTTAGCGAGCACTGACTCTGGGTGCTAGGCACTGGAACTTTCCAGAATCCAATTTTTCATTTTTCTTCCTACTTTTTCTAAGACTCTCTTCACTGAGCACAAGACTCTTTCTGGGAAGGGAGAAAGGAATGAAGACAAAGCCTGTTGTGTCTGAGTCTGGAAACAAACTGGACCTCCAGAGGAAAGGGATATAGTCTGGGCACGGCTGTACCAGGGCTGGTGTTTCCTGACACCTCATGCTCCCTATAGTCTGTGGACAGCTGGTAATTTTTCTTTTTTTTTCCTTTCTGCTTTTTGGGTCACACCCAGCGATGCACAGGGGTTACTCCTGGCTCTGCACTCAGGAATTACTCCTGGCGATGCTCAGGGGACCATATGGGATGCTGGGAATCGAACCCGGTTGGCTGCGGGCAAGGCAAACGCCCTACCTGCTGTGCTATCACTGCAGCCCCACTTTGTGTGTGTGTGTGTGTGTGTGTGTGTGTGTTTTAGCTATGATGTTCTTATGTGTTTGTTATTTTAGGGCCACACCTGACAACACTCAGGGAGTAACCTGAGGGCTCATTCTAGATGGTGCTCAGCAGACCATATGTGCTACCTGGAACTAAATCCAGGTCAGCCAAGGCAAGCACCCTACCTCCTCTATTGTCTCTTCAGTCCACTTTTTTTTTAAATTGAAGTAACACTGATTTTCAATACGTAAGTTTCAACATCGTCATTTTTTCAGGTTTTTGTTTTTTGGTGTTTGTTTTGGTACCACATCTGGCTGTGTTTAGAATTTATTCCTGGCTTTGCACTCAGCATCAGTCCTGGTGTGCTTGGGGGAACCTTAATGGGTGCCGGGGAGTTAATCTGAGTCAGCCACGTGCAAGGCAAGAGCCCTACTGTACTATAGTTCCAGCCTCACAACACTGTCACTTTCTAAATAAGAATAACCAAGGCCAAGAGAAACTAGAGACCTGTGAACTGCACCCAGGATGCTGAGCTATGGTCTGCTAGGATGGGCCCTGCACTAGGTAGACAGTTGTCCTGGGTGGACATGGCACAGCTTGATTCTCACCTCTCTGGTCCTGCTCCTACCTCCCACTCAGTGCCTTTTTAGCTTGTTATTTAGGCTCAAAACTCTACCTTTCTTGTGGGGATGGTGTTGGGGGCCACAGCCAGTGATAGAGCTAGTCCTGGCCCTGTGCTTAGGAGTGACCCCTGACAGCAGTCAGAGGATCTGAACTGGGGTGACCACAGGCAAAAAGAGAATACCTTCCTCCCTGCCTTTCTTAGCATTCTCCTTAAAGGCAGCCGCACGGAGCAATCAGCTAATTGGCACTCCCAGAAAGAGGTAAAG
>JAOXYA010000045.1:39090508-39101741 GCA_028565675.1 Sorex palustris | reverse complement strand
GAAAATGAAGGTCCTTTTCCTTCATTCAACATGTAAACAGAAGAATAGTATCACCATAAAAGTCAACAGTGAATGTCTAAGTTAATAAGAACATAGCCCAGTGTGTGATTCACACAGATATTTGGAGAATATATTCAAAACCAAACCTAGTTAAAAGTTTACATAAGAACTAGAGAGATAGTACAGTGAGTGAAGCGCTTGTCTCAGCTGACCCGAGTTCAGTTCTGCAGCACCCTGGATAGTCCCACAAGCCCAATAGGAGTGATTCTTGAGGACCCAAAATGAAACAAAAGTTTACATCAGAAATGTATAAGATCAATATTCTCAAAGTCTCTCTCAGCTGAAAATTGGCATGTAGATAAAATGAAATGACTGTATGTAGTGAAGTTTATATTAATAAAGCTTGATTTTAATGTGATAGTCCTGTGTGCCATCTCAACTGCATATAAATTTGTCAGACCTATTTCTTTGTAGTTTTAGACTAACACAAGTAAAGGTAAGGTGCATAACCTAAAAATGATAAACTTTACTTATTTTCTAAGGTCGCCTCAGCAGCGCTCTGTAAGGTGGTTAATGCTTAAAATGATGAATCAACTAGGTATTTAAGGAAAGTGATATGGTAGTATAAATTAAAAAAAAATGACATGAAAAAGAAGTAGACAAACAATTCAGTATTTTTTGATATTTACTTTTTAATCATAAATTACAGAAAAATAAGTCATTCAAAATCTTTGACACTTTCTTACTATATTTATTGCTTGCTTATTTATGGAAAAAGCAACATTATTCCTTTAACATACAAATATGTTGTATTGTGACCAGAATAAGAAGATACCCCTTAGACTCAGAGAAAACATTTGCCCACCTCTCATCTGAATAGACATTTCCTCAGAGAAGACATGCAGATGGCTAACAGGTATTTTTTGTAATGCTTTGCATCACTGATTATCATGGAAGTGCAAGTCATAATGACAATGAGCAATTACCTTATACCAATGAGACTGACTGGCACACATCAGAAAGAACAAAAGCAGTCAGTGTTGGTGTGTGCATATGTGAAAAATAGAACCCTCATCCACTGCCGGTTGGAATGTTCACTGGTTCAACCTTTTTGGAAAGCAATATGGTCTCTCCTCAAAAATAAATATCAATTGAATTTCCATAATGCCCCCATAATTTCAATTCTGGGCATCTGCCATGTAGGTCCAAAAATTCAACTGTGAAAAAGAACATGCCTGTGTTCATTGCAGTATAATTCATAGTAGCCAAATCTGGAAAGTCAAGTGCCTTAAGAACAGATGACTGAATAAAGAACCTATAGTACATATACATGATGGAATACTCCTTGTCTATAGATAAAGTCATGCAATTTGTTACTATGTGAATGGAATTGGAAAGTATCATGCTAAGTGATACTTTCATGTATCAGCCAGAAGTAGAGGAACAAGCCAGAAGTAGAGGAACAGATACTAAATGACATTGTCTTATGTGAAATATTAATAAGCATAGTAAGGAAATAATAAATGACTAAAGGTAACGGAACCTAAAAATTTGTCTAAACTGAGATTACCAGGTGTTGTACTGATTATCTTGAGGGGTTCCTGACACAATGGTGGAGGAAAGTGTGCACTCTGGTAGAGGCTTGGGTTTTGGATCATTGTATACATGAAACCATATAATTATCAGTGTTGTAAATCATAATAATTCATTTCACTATTATAACTCCTTATCTAGCACATGGCAATTAATAAATATTTAAGATGAAATGATAAGTACATATTTATCTTACAAATAATGAATATCAATCTGATATTTCAAGAAATTACATTTTTTAGCATTAATATTTTCTTTTGTAGCCCCCCCGCCCCAATTTTCTTTAGACATCACAGTTTACAATGCTGTTAATAATAGGGTTTCAGGCACACAATGTTGCAACCCACCCCCTTACCAGAGTGTCAGAGTCCATCCACAAAAGTCCCTTCCCACCCTCCATACCCACCCACTTTGGGAAATTCAATTCTGTAGGCTGATTTTTCACAGTAAATAATAATTGACCATTTATTTTTCTTTTACTATGTATCTATGTAGCCTAACATATGAGAGAGATAATTTTGTATCGTCCTTCTCCCACTGGTGATGTTAATTAGCAAAATATCCTCAGTCCCAACCACATAACATCAAATTGCTTGATTTTATCTTTTCTTATAGCTGAGTAGTGTTACACTGGAAACTGCATAATCTCTGGGTGGTCAGGGAAAGCCCACGGCTTTCTCTCTCGCTGCCTGCGTTAAGTGATCTTGGAAAACTTTTCCATCCAGGACAGCCGATACCATGGGCGGATGAAGGAGGAAATGAAGGCCAAGTTGGTTTGCAAAAATCCCACCTGCACTCTCAGGCTGTGAAAATCCCCTCTTGGGTTGTGTAAGCCCCTCGCGTGTGTGGGGATTTCATGTGAAAAGATGTTCATGGGCTCTCCTGGCAGCTCTCTCTCACTGTTCTCTGTCTTAGTGTTCTCCAACCGCTTCTCCACTGGGATGGCTGTTGCCTTTGACTGACAAGGAAGACCGAGGGCCAGACTGGTTGCTGAATAGTTGCCGTTTATTCACGTTTATTCAGTCTTTCATCTCTCCCAGCTCTCTCTCTCTCTCTCTCTCTCTCTCTCTCTCTCTCTCTCTCTCTCGCTATTGCTTTCTCTCACACACAGACACATTGTGCGCACACACACACACATACACACTCACTGTCATGTAAAATCTATAACTGCAATTGCACTCAACAATAATAGCAATTGCAGGTCTATAATGTGCCAACATTATCCCAGGGGCCTTGCAAGCACTTACCTCTTGGACAACACTATGACACAGTATTTATACTGAGACTATAAGGAATGTTTTTATCCTTTCCCAAGGTCACAATTTGTCAGAAGTAGAAATAACCAAAGTGTAAGATTTTATTTCCCATTGGAAGGTCCTCCCTACATTGAGGCATTTTGACCTCCAATTTAGGGAAAGGAAGTCACAGAGGTATTTAGGGAAGATAAATACAAACCACCAACTCATCCAAACCACCAACTGTAGGGAGGTCGCCTGCTGGGAAATGAGGCGGAAGCTGCAGTAACTAGGAGGAGCAAGACCGCCTCACCTAGTGAGGCCCTCCAGTGGGTTTGTCAGCAAGGTGAGCTAGGGTGGGAAGGGGCCATCAGACACCCTTCACAGAGACCTCTCCATCCATTCTCTCACATTATCTGGGGAAGAAACAAACAGACCCATTTATCATTCAACGGCTTTCACCAGTGTCCCTTAGATTTCTAAACGAACATTTCTCAAACTGTGCTGAAGAGAACTAAAAATGGATAGAAGTGGCTAGAGGGTTCCTGCAAAGGGAGCCTTAAATAATTTTTAGGACCTCACATCTGATGGCATAATATGTATTAGTAAATTAAGAACTTGGAGGTGGTCTGCAGGAAAGAAACATTCTTAATAATTTAATTTCTTTTCACGGAACACTATTAACAGTCTAAGGATGTAATGTTCCCCAGAACACAACTGAGCAAACTCTGTCCTCGACAGAAGAACTGCATGTTGGTCAAATTTGCTTTGAAAAGGGCCGAGGACTAAATAAGATCAAGGGAAGATCTTAATTGAGTCTAGTTGGTAGACTCTGCTTTCTGCTTTTTAATTTCTTGGATGACTAATCTACTGATAGTGTCCTAAATTTGCAGGGAAAAAAATACCCCAGCTTCACTTTCCACTGCTAAAACAAAATGAGTCACCTTGAACAATCCATTCCCCATGACCTGCCTAAGTACCTCATCTGGACTGGAGAAAAGAATTGGGTGAGCTGTTTCCTCCATAAGAAGGCCCGCCGGGTCTCCCATAGACATGTTCCAAGGAAATTATCCTAAGTCACATTTGTATTGAATATCCACTCGGTTCCCAGTTCCTTTAGAGGCTCCCAGCAGAGTAGCAGGTCGCTACTTTAACCCTTGCAGCCTGCCAGCAATGCATCTTTGTCCTACCTATTTGATCTCTATCAACCATATAGTCCTGTGCCTCCAGGCTCAATAATATTTACGAAAGGAAGAGAGGAAGGAAGGAAACAAACTGAGCCTTAGAGTTGAGGACTTGCCCAACAACACACTTCTTGCAAGCAGGAGAGCCAGGATGCAACCACTGGGTTGTTTGTTGCACTTTCCACACCTCTCCAAACTGCCAAGCTTTTTTTTTAGTAGCACAGAACCATCCTCCAGAGCCGGCTTGTGGCCCTGGCTATATTTTGGCATCATTACAGATGTGCAGTCAAAATTGCTGTCTTCTCAAAGCACCTTTGTTTTCCTTGAGAATGCTTAGCCCCAACTAAGAGTCAACCAGACCTCATTAGGTGCCAGCCACTATATGGGACAGAGTTCATCACCTACCACCATCTCATGACAAAGGACAGAGCCCCCATAGTCAGAGGAAGAAATTTAGTGACGGAGCAATAGGTGACGTCCCCTAATGAAGAATTCGAAACCCCACATTCTTGTGCTGAGCCTCACTACTCCACACATCTCTGTCGAATGTCAGCATGATGAGAAGAAAAAGACAGAGGCAAGTGCCATCTGTAGCAGGACAATTAAGTGTATTTGCTAATTTAACCCCTAAAAAAGTGTTTGCTAGGTATAATTCTCACCATATCACAAACATGGGCTCAGAAAATTCTCACAGTAACACAAAGTAATGGTACGAGGCCGGAACCATTATTATTTCCTTTTCACAGATGAGGAAACAGAGGCACAGAGTTAATAAGTAACTTGGCCAACAGTGCAGTTGGTGGCAGAACTGGGATTTAAATTTAGGAAACTTGGTTCCTTCTACCTTAAGCTTACCTCCTACTGGGAACTAGTAGTGACCTTATGCCAAAGTGAACTAGTAGGCCCAGGCCAACCCAGGAGAAAAGTATCTGCCTTAGAGCTAGAACAATAGTACAGAGGTTAGGGTGCTTGCCTTGCAAGTGGCCAGCCAGGGTTTGATCCCCGGCACTACATATGGTTCTCCAAGACCCACCAGGGAATGATCCTTGAGCACAAAGTCAGAAGTAAGCTCTGAGCACCTACAGGTATGACCCCAACTCCCCTAGCCCCAAATTTCTTTTTTAAGCATCTGCCTTGCCAGCACATTGTTGTGAGTTTGATCCCTGGTGCTTCCACATGCACAACGGATGGTCCCAGCACCTCTGCCGTCTGGAACAGGACTGGCTGTCACTGAGCAGTGTGCCATCACATTGGACCAGAATGTGTTAAAGCTCCAAGAATAAAGAATAGGACCCCCTTGAGTGTGTGTGCAAGCACTGAAATCAGAAGTGTAGGACTCTCAGAGTTCTGCATCAAGAACACCACGACCCAATAGACAAGGACCACTAAGGTCAGTGTACGTGTGACCCCATTGCCGCCAACAGCAACAGAAGCAAACAGAGGGATAAGATGAGGCAGTTTAAAAAAAAATAAGCAAGGGCCAGAGAGAATATAACATGGGTGAGGCACTTATCTTTCTCTTTGTCAATCCAGATTTAATCCTTGGTACTCTGTATGTGCTCGAAGCCCCACCAGGAGTGATTCTTGAGTGCAGAACCAGGAGTGAATATTTATTTATTTATTTATTTATTTTGCTTTTTGAGTCACACCCAGCGATGCACAGGGGTTACTTCTGGCTCTGTACTCAGGAATTACTCCTGGTGGTGCTCAGGGGACCATATGGGATACTGGGAATCAAACCCTGGTCAGCCACATGCAAGGCAAACGCCCTACCCACTGTACTATCACTCCAGCCTTCAGGAGTGAGTATTTAATACTGCTGGGTGTGGCCCAATAATGCCCCCTCAAAAAAAAGTAAAGCCCAGGAAATAGTATAATAATTAGGGTGCATACCTAGTGTGCATCAGACCTGGCTCCCATTCCTGGCACTACATTCCTCCCATTCCCCCAGCACTGCCTGGGGTGGCCCTGGAGACCCCAGCAGCACAGGGCTGGCCTGGGTACAACCCCCCCTCCCACACACACACACACACTACAGGATCCTACCAGCATTTCATCCTCAGCCCCAGTCACTGAACCACCAGCCTGTTTAGCTGAGAATCACTGGTGAGGGCCCCCAGGCTACCTGAACACCATTTGGGAGACTTCTCCCCAACCCACAAGATAAAGTAAGTAAATTAAAGTAAATACTAACTGTGGACCAATCCTCCTGGCTGGAAGTGGGTAGAGGACCAAACATGATGGCTTCTCAGGTTCTGTCTTGCAAACCATAAGGCCCACAAGTAGAGAGAGAGTAAGATGAAAAATACCTGCCATAAGGGTGGGCTGGGGACACGGGGCGGGAGGGGGGCGGAAGGGATATTGGGGACATTAATGGTGGAAAATATACACTGTGGAGGGATGGGCGTTGGAACATTGTACAATGATGAAAGTTTTGTATCTTATGGTGATTCAATAAAAACATTTTTAAAATTAAAAAAATAAATATATTTTTTAAAGTAAATACCATCTCAAGACCACTGGCCAAAACCGTGTGGGAGACGAACACAGAACCATGGGCCTATTCTGGAAGTTAAGCCAAGCCTGGGAGCTTGAATGACTTAATCGCTGTTCAATTTAGATTTCCTGGCTGAGCAGGTTCCTGTCTGTCCTGGCGGTGGGGGTGGGGGGGGGAGGAGGAGGGGATTTAATCACAGATTGTTTCTGGGCATTCTTGCGGGAGGGGTGGGCTATTCTCCTGGGCCCGCAGTGGCACCAAGAGTCAGCTCTCAGCAGGTGTCAAGCAGGTGAAGGCTGGAGCTCACAGGGCCAAACGCCTTTGTCTAGGGAACTGGGCAGAGGACAGGGATCGCCCCCAACACACACTCTCTCTCTCTCTCTCTCTCTCTCTCTCTCTCCTCTCTCCTGGCAGGAAACCTGCTGTGGGGTCAACTCCCAGCCCTTCCAGCCCTTCCGCACCTCTAACAGAGGGAGCAGGAGGAAGGAAAGGAGGCCAGAAAAGACCTGAGTCGGGTGATTTGTGAGCAGAAGGAGCCAAAGGTCTTTGAGAGAAGCTCAGGGAGCGACAGGGCCTGCGTCTGCAGAAAGGGCTCAGAAGCGTTCCAGGCTGGAGCGATAGGACAGTGGAGAGGATGCTGGCCTGGCACATGGCCAATGGAGTCCGCATCCCATATGAAACCCCTGTTCCCCAGGAGTAAGCCCTGAGCACAGAGCCAGGAGTAAGCCCTGAGCACAGTCAGGTATGATTCCCCCCCCCACCCAAATTTAAAAAAAAAACTACAGAAGCATTACTGTTCAGCTGGACACAGACCCTGCTACCCTGGAAGGACCCGAAGCCCTGAGGACACAGGGAGGTTTGTCCAGATCGTGACCAAATGCAGTGAACTTGTGCTAATGTCTCGGGTCAGGCAGAGAAGTGAGCAGCGGCTCCAAGATCCCAGCTTTCACTGGTCTCTGCTCTAGACTTGCTCGCCTTCCTTCCCTATTTCCCCATAACTGCAGACACACTGTGTGACCTCTTGATCACAGTCTCCTTCCCTGTCCTTTTTATTCATTTGTCCATGTGGGGGTCACACGCAGCTGTGTGCAGAGACTGTATGGTACCAGGGACTGACCCTGAGCTCCAGCCCTTTGAGCTCCGCCCTGGGCCCAGTTGGTCTTCCTTGGTCCCACCTCCGCCACGGCCAGGTCATACTGAGCTGCCTGGGGTGCCCAGAAAGGCAGAGCTGCAGACTGGACAGGGTGTGGACATGACCCGGGACATTTTCTTGAATCTCTCTGGGCCTGAGGCTCCTTGCTTGCTCTTTGCTCCATATGGAAACCCGGTACCCTGCATGACCAAGCATCATCCTTCCCTGCCCTCCCAGGAAGGCAACCCTAGTTCTGCGCACTTGCCTCTTTCTCTCTCTCTCTCTCTCTCTCTCTCTCTCTCTCTCTCTCTCTCTCTCTCTCTCTCTCCCCCCCACACACACCTTTTTGGGTGCTATGGTTTGTAATACAGGTAACAAAAGGTTGTCATGTTTGTTCCTGTATCTATCTCTGTATGCAGTTCTTATGCAGAGTGACCATTTCCAACTAGCATTGCCATGGTGGTTCCTTTTCTATCCCAACTACCTTCTCCCCCAGCACCTGAGGCAGGTTTCCAATTGTGGACCTATCCTCCTGGCCCATGTTTTTACTATTTTTGGGTAAAATGAATGAAATCATTCTATGTCTGTCCCTCTTCTTCTGACTTGCTTTATTCAGCATGATACTGTCCATGTCCATCCATTTATAAGCGAATTTCATGACTTCACTTTTTCTAACCACTGCATACTATTCCATGCACCACAGTTTCTTTATCCAGTCATCTGTTCTCTGGCACTTGGGTTGTTTCCAGATTCTGGTTATTATGAATAGTTCTGCACTGAACATAGAAATGCAGATGGCATATCTGCTGTGTTTTTTGTGCCCCCAGAGTACATTGCCAAAAGTCATATTGATGGGTCATGTGAAAGCTCAACTTCTAGTTTTTTGAGGAATACCTATATTATTTTCCAAAAGTGCTAGACAAGTCAGCATTCTCACTGACAATGAATGAGAGTCCCATTCTTCCCTCAATGGCACCAACACTGGTTGTTCTTGTTCTTTTTGATGTGTGTCAGAGTCTGTGGTGTGAAATATCTTATTGTTGTTTTGATTTGCATCTCTCTGATGATTAGTGATGTAGAACATTGTTTCATGTGCCTTTCAGCCATTTGTATTTCTTCTTTGAGGAAGTTTCTGTTTATTTCTTCTTGCCAAAAAGTTTGGAAGAATTCACTAGTAAATCCATCTGGACCATGGCTTTTTTGGCAGGGGAGGCTTTTTATTCTCATTTTAATTTCTTCAATAGTGAGAGGTATGTTTAGCCATTCCAAATCTTCTTGGATCATTCTTGTGAGGTTATAGGAATCTAGGAATTTATCCATTTCTTCGAGGTTCTCTATTTCTGTGGCATAAGGTTTCTCAAAGTAATCTCTGATGATCTTTTAAATTTCTTTGGTTTCTGTTGTATGTCTCCCCTTTCACTTCTGATTCTGTTTATTAGGGTTCTCTCTTTGTCTTTTGTGAATCTTGCTAGTGGTTTATTGATCCTTTTTATTTTCTCAAAGAACCAGCTCTTAGTTTTATTGATCTTTTGGATTGTTTTTTTGGGATTCCAGCTCATTTATTTCTGCTCTATATTTTATTATTTCCTTTCTCCTGCCTGGTTTGGACTCCTTTTGCTGGTCATTTTCCAAGATCTTAAGCTGTGAAGTTAGATTATTTATGTGGGCTCTTTTTTCTTTCCTAATGTACGCTTGCAGAGCTATAAACTTTCCTCTTAACACTGCTTTTACTGTGTCCCACAGTTCTGGTAGCTCATATCTTCATTATCATTTGTTTCCAGGAAACATTTGATTTCCTCTTTGATTTTCTCTATAACCCACTGGTTGTTCAGTAGGGAGCTGTTTAATTTCTAGGTGTTTAATTTAACTATCTGTTTCTGTGTGTGATTAACTTCTATGTTCAGTGCACCATGATCTGAAAAGATGGTTGATGCAATTTCTATCCTCTTAATTTTATGGAGGTATATTTTGTGGCCCAGCATGTAAGTCTATCTTGGAGAATGTGCACTGGAGAAGAATGTGTATTTGGGGATGCAAAGCCATATATATATAGTATACACACATATCTCCTAATCCCCTTTCTTCCATTTCTCCCCTCAAATAAAGTGTTTCCTTGCTGAACTTTAGTCTAGTTTATCTATCAAGAGGTGACAAAACAGTGTTGAAGTCTCCAACTACTATTGTGTTGCCATTAATGACTTTCTTCAAATCTATTAGCAGTTGTTTTAAAGTACCTTGCTGTTCCCTCATTTGGTAAATATACATTTAGGAGTGTGAGATCTTCCTGATGTATAGATCCCTTGATAATTAAGAAATGACTTTCACTGTCTCTTATAACCTTCCTAGCCTGAAGTTTGACACTAGTATGGCTTCCCCTGCTGTTCTAAGGGGGTTGTTTGCTTGAAAAATTGTTTTCAAGCCATTGATTTTGAATCTGTGTTTGCTCTGCTGTTTAAATATGTTTCTTGCAGGCATCAGAGTGTTGGGCTCAATTTCCTAATCCATCCAGCTATTCTGTGTCCCTTAATTGGTGCATTTATTCCATTAACGTTGAGAGATTATTGCTATGTGGTTTTGTAGGTTTTGCCATCTTTGCCATCTTTCTGCAGAAGTTTGGTATATTACTGGGGCTTGTCTTATCTTAAAGTAGCCCATTTAGTTCTTGTAACAATGATTTTGTGTATGTGAAGTCCCTAAGTTGTTGTTTATCTGTGAAGTTATGTATTGTTCCTTCAAATATGAGTAAAAGTCTGGCTGGATAATATATTCTGGGTTTATTTCATTGAATTTTTTCACTATATCCCACCATTGTCTTAGGTCCCTGAGGGTTTTATCTGATAAGTCTGCTGTAATTCTTAAAGATGCTCCTTTGTAAGTAATTTTCTTCTTTGCTCTTGCTGCTTTCAGTATTCATCTCTACCTATGGCTTTTGTCATTCTGATTAGGATGTATCTTGGAGCATTTTTATTTGGATTTCTCTTAGCTGGTACTCTTCAGGCTTCCTGGATGTAGATGCATACACTCTTCAGCTCTGGGAATTTCTAAGCAATGATGGCTTTGACAGTTGCTTCTTCATCAGGGTTTTCTTTCTGCTTCTCTGGGACCCCAATGATTCTTATATTATTCCTCTTGAATTCAGCCTGATGTTCTCCTGTCATCTGTTCGTTTATATTGGGGCTCTTTTCCATCTTCTATTGTTGTCTGGAGATTCTCTGCACCTCATTTTAGCTCACTGACTGTTTTTCATTTCACCTACCAAGTTTTTCTTATCTGTCATTTCTGCTTGTTATTTTCATTTGTGTTTTTCTCATTTCTGTTCTCATATCTACTTGTATTCTATTGGCTGTGTGTTTCATCGTTTCTTTGACCTATTTATGCATCCTTAATAGTTCCATTCTAAATTCCTTGTCAGAGAGATTGTGTAGCTCATTATAACTGGTTGGATTATCTGGGCTAGCAACTTGACTAACTAAGCCTGTTAGGTTTATACGTTGCTTCACCATTGCAACCTTTGCAGTTTGGAGTTGTTTCTTGTGTGTTGTTGTGTGGTTAGGAGCCTACAGTTATGATGTCTTTGTTCATTTACAGTGAG
>JAOXYA010000045.1:39051836-39065352 GCA_028565675.1 Sorex palustris | reverse complement strand
GGGGGGGATAATATACATGGTGGTGGAAAATGGGCACTGGTGGAGGGAGGGGTATCTGATCATTGTATAATCGAACCCCAAGCACAAAAAACTGTAAATCTACAACTGTACCTCATGGTGTTTCACTAATAAAAAAAATAAAAAAAATAAAAAAAAAAGATACTTTCTCAAGATCACACAGCTAGTGGACAAAGGCCATCACAAAAAAAAAAAAAGAAAGGTAGGGATATTTTTATGTTTAACATTTTTTAGGCACTGTCAAACTTTTTCTTCTAGTTTCTTCCATTTTCAAATCTCATCAGACACATACAAGGTTCCAACTTTTTTTTTATTACAAGCCAACACTGGCCAGTGTCTGTCTTTTTTATTATAGTCATCCCAGCAAATATGAAGTGGCATCTCATTTACTTAGTTTACACTTTCTTGATTAATAAAGGAGGACACTATTATTATCTTTGCTTTATAAATGAAACTGGGGAATGGATAGATTTCTTTACCCACTGTTACTCGATAAGCATATGGACAATTGTGCATACAACAGTATATGCAAAAGAAATTTTGCTTCAGCAAAATTTTTTCTATCTGAGAAAAAAATTAGAATAAATTATAGGTTTATCATCAGTGGTCTGTGACTACAGAAGACCATCATGCAGCACTCAAAGAATGGAGATCTATAAGCTGATATGGATCAAGCTCCTAATACATTGCCATGAAGAAAACTAGTCACAGAATCATGTATGATGTCATTATAGATATACAGATAGGAATGATATAGATGCATAAATAGACATTAATAATATAGCTATAACTGTAGATATCAATGATATATAGATATAAATAGCACTTTAGCACTGTCCTCCCATTGTTCAGCGATTTGCTCTAGCGGGCCCAGTAACATTGTGAGACTTGTTACTGTGTATGGCATATCGAATACAGCACAGGTAGCTTGCCAGGCTTTGCTGTGCAGGTGAGATACTCTCGGTAGCTTGCCAGGCTCTCTGAGAGGGGCAGAGGAATCAAACCTGGGTCGACCGGGTCAGCCACGTTCAAGGCAAACGCCTCACCCGCTGTGCTATTGCTACAGCACGATAGATATAAATATAAATGATAAAAAGTGTTGAGACACAGATGGAAAGATATAAACGTGGATATAGGTAAAATATATAAATATAGATGTTGATTAAAATAATGCATATATAAATGATATAAATACTGATATGAATATGCATAAATGACATGTGTAGATATAAATACTAATGTTTAGATATATGAATCAGAAAGTAAACACAAAAATTCTCACAAATTCCCTAAGAAGTAAGTCCCAGGAGAAGAGGTTTTTTTTTTTATTTTTGTTTATGAGATTTGTATTGCAGCACCTAGAACACCTAGAACCATAATAGCAGCTAAAAAAAATATTGCTTTTAAATGAACAACTACTTTAGAGAGGAAGAGAAGATAAGAATCTCTCAGAACTACAGTTTTATTCCCAAACCCATGACCTCTGTAGATGTATGTATTATCATTTTTCTTGGGTTTGAGTTTGGGAGGCCACATCCGGCTGTGCTCAGGGATTATTTCTGACTGTGATCACAGGACCCTATGTAATGTTGGAGATTTAACTGGTGTCAGCTGCATGCAAGACAAGAACCTTATGCCCTATATTATCTCTCTGGCTCTGTATCATTTTTGATAAAGAAAAACAGACACACTTGAAATTCTCAGGACCACTGACAAGAAAAACTGAAGCTCCGAGCGAAAGAAGTGAGGTGAAATTGATAAATGGGTTCCGGGATCCAGAGGGTCCCCTCCTGGCCACAGGGCCTGTCACTTCAGGTGAGTAACAAGTCCCTCTCAAGAGAGCACCGTCTCTGTCTCTGTGGTGGATTATCTGGAAGGGCAGATCACCTCCTCCTGCTCTGGTGGGCACCCACCCTGATCCATAAGCCACTCTTCTGTGAACAGCAATCTAGTAGCCAATTGCCAGCAGGGAATCTTGTGTTTGTGCCTGAGGAGACCTTAAAAAATCAATAAGCTTATTAGAAGAGCATAGGCAGTATTTTCCGTATGTATCAGTATATGTCACGTTTTCTTTTTTCAATATTTATATATCACATCCCCACTGGGCCCTCTGAAGACAGCAGGGATGAATGACTTCTGATGAAACAATACAGGGGTTCATATCCCATCATTAGGGGCTAGTGGGGCTGGAGTGATAGCACAGCGGGCAGGGCGTTTGCCTTGCATGTGACCAACCCAGGTTCAATTCCCAGCATCCCATATGGTTCCCTGAGCACCGCCAGGGGTAATTCCTGAATGCAAAGCCAGGAGTAACCCCTGTGCATCGCTGGGTGTGACCCCTCACAAAAAAAAAAAACATAATTAAGGGCTAGTAGCATTCTGGGGTGGAGACAAGACTCCCAGAAGTGAGGCTGGGACAGAGACTTGAGTACACTGCACCATTAAACTCAGGGCACAGGAATGCCCTGCAGAGTCCAAAGCTGCAGGAGAATTTAAACAAAGAAAATACCAAAATGCATCAGAATAGGGGTTAGCAGAGCCCAGAAGGAGAGAAGGGGGAGCAGGGAAGGAAGGAAACAGGGTAAAGGGCAGGTGTCCCATTAAATGTAAGTCCACTGGGATCTTCTCTCTTGCAGGCTGCATGTTCTCTGACTCTGCCCCCCACTTCTAATAGCCTAGATGGGGCAGGTCCTTAGTGGGGTGTGGATTAAGTAGCATGTTGGGCTCCTCCTGCTCCCTGACCATGACCAAGCTATGCTCATCTCACTTGCCCATAACTCTGCCCTATCCATTACATCATCTCCACTGTTACCACTGCCCTCACCTGATGCTCCTAAGCAATCAGCAGCCTTGAGCCCTGCTTCCCTGACATCCCTTCCCTGCACAGGGCGCTGTCTGGGCTTGAGAGGACATACTACCTACTGGTCATAATTTGGACTTTTACAATTAGGATCCTCCAGGTTCCATCAGCTTTGTGACCCTGGTCATAAATTAGCGGAGAAACTAATTTGCAGGTACTTGAAAAAGGTACCACAGGGAATAATGAACAAATGTAGCTGAAATGCTGAGAACACTTAAAAGTGACTGTCAAACCCCAATAGATGGACATATGTTAGCAACTTCTTCTGAAATGAAATATGAACAGGTATAGTTTTGTGAAATAGATAGCTCTATATCATATTCCTATAGATAAGGTTGTATCTATATCGAGACATAATGAAGCTGTGGATTTGGAAGGATTTCCTGCTTACATTGGAATCAGAACAAAATCCCAAATCGCCTACTCATCTTACATGATTAGGCAAAACCTCCCCATCTTTCCTTCCTCACATTTTGGTGATCCTCTGATTCACATTCTAGTCTCATAGTAAATGTCTTTATGTTCATCTAGCAACTAGGCCTTCTCGGTGCTATTTCCTCTGCCTGGACATTCTCCACAAAGTGTTTTATTATTATTTTATTTTCATAAGTTTGTTCACATTCATTAATTACATTCAATATTTCAACACCAATCCCACCACATTACACCCTCCCACCACCATTATTTAGAAATTTTCCCACCACCATTCAAGCCTGCCTGCTAGGGGCAGATGCTAGATAACTTATTTTCTATTTCTTATTATAAATATCCTAAGAGGTCTTCTGGGATTCTAAAATTGTTAATGGTTGGGGTCCAGAGACATCTCTGTAGGGAGCTAACCCATTTTGCATTCTCCACAAAGTTAACCCTTTTCCCACCCTCACTTTCTTTCCCACTGTTGATGTTGTTTTAACATAATGGTGGTGGGGGCACACAGTTTAGTTGTGCTGCATCCAGGTGCTTGGTTATAGTGAACTGGAGGTCTCACACTATCATATTGTATGTGGATTGGTGTCAGGGATCACACTGCAGCCTCATGCCTCAGGGCCATCCCTGGGCCTTTTCTTTGTATTTTCAAATGGTCGTTATGAACGATGTCACAAGAATAAACCAAAAGCAAAAGGAATAGTATAACTTCACAATCAGCTTTTATACATCCCTGATACCCAGCAAGCTACTGAGAGTATCCCGCCCGCATGGCAGAGCCTGGCAAGCTACCTGTGGCATATTCAATATGCCCAAAACAGTAACAATAATGGGTCTCATTCCCCTGACCCTGAAAGAGCCTTCAATACAGCAGCACTGGGAAAGACAAGTAAGGAGAGGCTGCTAAAATCTCAGGGCTGGCACGAATGGAGAAGTTACTGGCGCCCACTCGAGTAAATCGATGAACAACGGGATGACAGTGATACAGTGATATCCCTGATAATTGGTAGTGATTCACCAAAGTTTCTCTCTCTCTTTCTCTGCCTCTCTCTGAATCTCTCATGTTGTTTCCAAGTACACTACCAATATCATGACTTTCCCAATAGCTTAACTTGCATCTCAAAAAAAGAAACAAAAAACTTAAAGCACTCTCCTAAATTAAACATGTACCTAAAAAAATTCTCAAGATCACTAAATTTGCCCTATATCCAAATTTCCCCCAGCGGTCCCCAAATCTTGTTTGCAGTCTTTCTGCCACACTGCATTCAAATTGCAATTTTCCAAGCTCCAAGCTGTGAGCTCTGAGAAGAATGGAATATCTTTCCTTTGCCTCCCTCTCCCCAGCATTCAGCTCACAAAGGCACAAGAAGGGTATTTGCTGAAAGAAAGAACAGCCCAGGATAATTACTGCAAGAAAAGAAGAATGTCCTCCATCTCATCCAATCACAGTCTGGTTCTACAGGCGCATGTATACACAGTCCCTGGATGATGGCGCAGCATCTCTGCAGTGGTCCAATTCAGAAACCACAAGTATTCTAGGGAGGCCTTAGTCTCCCTAGATGGACACCATCCAACTGACACTAGTACTTTTAAGAAGAAGCATCTAGTTTCCTGTATCAGGGCTGAGACCTGAGCCCCCAGCTTGGCTTCTATCTTTCATTGTTTGGAGTCTGGCTTCCTGTCTGCAGCTTCCAATGTGGGAGTCCTTCTGCCTGTCCAGTAGCCCAAGTGATCACATATTCTGTGCTCCAGTGTCCTGTCCTGAATTGCTTCCTCCCAAAGACAAACCTACATGGGTCACTTCTCTTAAAGTGCTTTTGTGCTTCCCTGGGGCACAACCTCGCTGTCCAGCCTCCAGGACTAATTTATCAGCCCTTCACCCCACTTCTCTCCTGAACCCTGTTCCCCCAAAGCTTTAATCGTGAATAGAGGAAATTCTCTATGCCCGGTCACTTTTTTTTGACTTCTTGGCCTCTCCCTGAAGTGCTCACCTCCCATAGAGAAGATGCAGAGAGGCACAGATACCGTCTGCAGGGCCCTTTCAACAGTCATACTCTTATGTAGTGCCTGCAAGCACCTTAGAGCTTCAGGCTGAGTCTAGGGGTTCCATAGTGAGCAGAAGTGTATGTAGGTCCTGTCCCAAGTCAGCTACAGCCCCCACCCAAGAGTCCGTGAAGCTCCCCACCTAGCCCAGCCAGCTCTGTGCTGACGGACCCATTATCACCATCCCTTCCCCACAAATGGTACTGGACAGGCAGCTACAGGCCTGGGCTTTGAATATTTGAAGAAAATAATTTAAAACTTCAACAAAAAAAAGTTGTCTCTAAGAAGTTAGGAATGAAATATCTACTCTGAAGTCTTAAGGTAAAGCACCTCTTAGGAGAGAGAAGATGAGCTGATAATGCTTCTTCAGACTCCCATAAGGTTTTTCAGAATACAGAATGGTTTCATGCACTTCTCTTTTTTAATATGCACACATCCCTTTAGTAGTACAATTTGAAACAGCAATCATGGTTAATCATATGGAGGAAATCATTTTACTGGAAAATAAAATTCCAAAAAGCTAATCATTAACGGCTGAAGCTCCTTTACCTACCCTCTTGGCAATTTTTTTCCTATATTACATATCATTCTCTATATATCTTGGAGAAAAAATTGCAATTTTGCTCAATGTAAAGTTCTAGGCAATTAGATGCAAACATGTAAAAAGCAGCATTAAGAGTGTCAATTTATTTATTCTTTTTTCAAGTCCGGCAAAGGTTTCCCATCCTCATCCTCCAAGTAATCTTAAATATTTTTGTCAAAGCCATCAGCTTATAAATCCATATTTTTTGTTTGCTCATCAATTTTATTTTGTTTTATTTTCGTTTTGGGGCCACACCCAGCTGTTCTCAGGGCTCATTCCTAGCTCAGTGCTCAGAAATAACCCAAACAGGGCTCAGTGGGACCTTATAAGGTACCAGGCATTGAATCCAGGTCAACTGCATGCAAGGCAAAAGCCCTCTCTGCTGTATAATCTCTCCAGCTCTTTCATCAATTTTATAACCTTATATTGCACAAGCAAGTGAAACCTTCTCTTAGTGTTTTTTTTAACAGTGTCATTAATTTTTTATAGGTCATTCTCCTCCTTTGATAAATATATTTAAGCATTTCATGCTTTTGGATGCAATTGTAACTGAGATTGCTTCTGTTGTTTTCTTTCTCTACTTCTTGTTTATTATTTGCATCTAGGAATGAAAGTGATTTTTTGTATTGATTTTGTAACCAGTACTTTACTGTACTTATTAATTTTTCTTCTAATAGCTTTTTAATTGAGCTTTTAGGGTTTTCTATATATTATTAAATAATCTGAAAATACTGATAATTTCACTTCTTTTCCAATCTACTTTCCTTTCATTTCTTGTGGTTGTCTAGTTGCTCTAATCAATTCCTCAAATATTAAATAAAATAGACATAGTATCAACAACTTCATCTTGTTCCTAATTAAAATTTTTAGTTTTCAATCTTTCACCATTGAGCATGGTATTAGTTGTAGGTTTATAGTATATTACTTTTATTGTGCTGACATATGGTCCTTCTAGTCTCAGTTTTCTTGAGAATTCTTTTTTTGCTTTGTTTTTTTGCTTTTTGGGCCACACCTGGCAATGCACAGGGGCTATTCCTGGCTCTCACTCAGGAATTACTCCTGGCGGTGCTCGGGGGACCATTATGAGATACTGGGAATCGAACCCGGGTTAGCCTTGTGCAAGGCAAATGCCCTACCCACTGTGCTATTTCTCCAGCCCCCAGTTTTCTTGATAATTCTTATCATGAGAGGATGCTGAGTATTATCAAATGTTTACTCAACATCAGTTGATATTATCATATGATTTTTTGTCTTTATTTTAATCGACATAATGTATCATAGTGATTTGTTTGTGTATGTTGAATCAACCTCACTTTGTGATGTATTGATATATGGTTGAATTTGATTTGCTAGTATTTTTTAGTTTTCTTATCTGCATTTATCAGATATATTGGCCTCTAGTTTTCTTTAGTTGCAATGTTCTTTTCCAATTTTGATATTAGGGTTATGTTGTTCTCATAAAATGTGTTTGGTAATTTTTTATAAGAGTCAAAGAACAGGTTTAAGTTCTTCTTTGAGTGTTTGATAAGAAGTTATATACAATTCTACAAAAAGATATTCCACATCTCTGTTCTTATTCTATTGATAAGCTACGCTGGGGGTGAGAGGGTTTCAAGCTGAGGGGTTCAAGTCTTGTGCACGGGGAAATCTCAAACTGTGTTTCTGATGTACTAGCTTCCCAGGTTCTGCACACAACTGGACAGCATGGGAGGAGTTCTTTATCTTTTTTGATATTTTTTAAGGCAACATCCCAAATACTGCTCAAGAGGTGTGGTGGGCCCCTCCCAGTAACTCTCAACCAACACAGTCTGCAGTTCACTGTGAGGACCCAAGGATATACCTCTACTCAGGTCCTGCAATGCAAGGGGTTACCTGAGCCACTCTGGAAGTGCTCAGAGGCCTCCAGAGCCACATTTAATGGCACTGGGGGACTTTTAGGGGTGCACCCAGCAGTGGTTGGTGCCAGCAATCAAACTGAGGTCAACCTTATATGAAGCATGTACTTTAACCTTTGTACTATCTCTCTCTGGTCTGGAGCTTTTCAACATTCTGTTGTATGAGCATTCTCCAATCTTTTTATACCTGTGAACTGGGCCTTTGTTCACTGGTATTCTATGGCTTACCGGTCCATAGTTCAGCAATTATAACAATTACAGTAGACCAGTGGTTTTCAATCTTTCTATCCTTGTGAAATAACACCAGTCTGTAAACCAGTAATTGAAAATCACTGTGCTGAACATTAAGGATATTAATGTACCCTAAATAACATAATTTTAAGGGTATTTATACCAGCATAGAACAAAATCCAGCAAACTAATGTCCTATAAAGCCCAAGTGGTGAAGGCTAAAGAATTGAGTAACTGAACAGTTCAGCTATCTTGGGTGTGTTCCTCAGCCTCTGTGAGCTGCAGACTCTTCTTCTTTATATAGGTAGTATGATCTCTTGGGTGGGAGTGGACAGGGGCCAGTGCTGAAGATGGAACCCAAAGTTTCATATGCACAAAGCATGTGCTCTACTACTAAGCCTCATCTTTGGCCCTGTCCATAGGGTCAATTATGCAAATGAAATGAGATGATGTGAGCAGAAGGAAAACCTCATTTCATCCCAGTGGATGCTGGAGTCACAGGCACTAGATTATACATTCCAAAGTGAATATCAGGACTTAGGAAACTCAAGTTCCCTTACCTGACCTCATCCAGCACACAGGGGAGGTTTGTATAAGAGCGAGTATATAGAGGAGAAATTTGGGAGTGAGCATTATACGTTTCCCAAGTCCCATTTCCCAGTTCCCTGGAGTAACCTCAGGCACTGTGCCCCCTAGAGCCTGGGCATCATTAAGGGCTGATATCTTCTGGGTCAAACCTAAAAAACAAACGCAAGGGGCAAGAGAGATGGGCTGGCCAACACTTAGAGGCCCCCAAAAATGAGAAGGAGGGAATCCACAAAACTGTTCCCAAAAAGTAGTCAGGTTTAAAGAAGTAGTGTTTAAAGGGGAATACCAGTCACCACAATATTTTTGAGTAATTTTTAATTAAAGAATCATTATTTTAAAAGTTATCGATAGCTGAGTTTTAGGCATATAATATTTCAACACCAATCCCACCACAAGTATCCACTTCCCTCTAGCAGTGTTCCCATGCTCCATCCCCACCTCCCTTTCCTCTTCTGCCATCTTGACAGGCTCCTTACAAAATTCAGGGGTTGCAGCTTAGATATAGTGTTTTCAGTGTTGTGGAGTATGTGCTTTGGATATAAAACTATCCACTCTCCAACATCACTACTATAATTGAAGCCCCAACTCCTGTTCCCCCATTATTTCCCTTTCTCATCTTCTTTCCCCCTTTATTTCTTTCCTTCTCTGTCCTTCTCCTCCCAAAACTCTGGGATCAAGAGTGGTGTGGGCAGCTCCTTTTTTACTACACTACATTCCCTCATCCAATTATTCTATATACCACAGAAAAGTGAAATCATCCTGTTTGTCTTTCTTCTTCTGGGTGACTTCACGCAACATTATTTAGTTGAAAACTAGTTGTGAATGGAAGATACCATGTTGAGTGAAGTTTACCACAATATTAACCATTGAAGAACTTTCTATATCCCTCCCTTATCCTCTCCCTGCCTGGGCTTAGAATTCTCAGTGAGTTGTAGAGAAGTGAAAAAATGAACATAAATTACCTTTCCCAATTCCATGCCTCAGAATATAGGTAGATGAGTAATCTCACTTGGAATAAAGTTGAGGACCTGTGTTATTCCATAGACTCCAATATAACAACAGTTAAAACAGGTAAAGCTGTCCAACCAGACTCATTCCTTAAAAATTATTATTGCATTGGCATGAAACAGGAAGGTAGAGGAATCAGAAATCTACACTAATTCTCATCCCCAGGGGAGGAAAGATTTGAGGTTTCACAGAGAAAATATCTGGGGTAGTGATAAGCAACACTAAAGATTATTTCCTAAATATATATAAACCCATAATTCCCATTCATTCAATATATATTCTCCCACATCTGTGACAACATAGCCCAGCCTCTAGTAAAATTAAAAATGCATTCATTTAATAATCAATGCCATTCCCAATTCTGTCCTTATTACTATTGAACAATTCTGTTTTCTTAGGCAAGGCAAAAGCTAACAACAGACAAATCATTTAAGAGTCTTTGTATTCCCTAAGGTGACAACTCAAAGGCAAAAATTCTACAAACCTCTATACTTCATAATCAGAGGAGATTAACTCCAAACTGATACCAGCCTTGGGAAACTTTAAATTCACTTAATACTCCAGAGTTCAAATCCTGGTTTCTTCCATTTGATAACTGTGTGATCCTTGGTGAGTTAATTAATTTCTCTATTCTACAATATCCTCATCTATAAAATAGAGATAATAAAAGTGCCCTTCCAATAGGGTTACTAGAGAGAAAGAAAGAAAGAAAGAAAGAAAGAAAGAAAGAAAGAAAGAAAGAAAGAAAGACATGCAAATCCTTATAATATTGCCTGCACAAGGTAAGGACTCATTATACATAATAACCTCTCAAAGTGAAAATGGTGCTAACCTCAAATTACTACAAAGGATCTTATGTAGGAAGCATGCTGTAGAAGATACAGATTCTGCAAGACTGTCTAGGCTTGGATCAAGCTGGAGTGGGAAGCACATTTCCTATGTGTTTTTATAGCTAGCAATGCAAAAATAAACACAAAGTAATGTGTCTCTCTAAATATGATAGATATACGAAGACAACAATGGTAGCTGTAATTAAAGATCATAGCAATAAACCCATATGACATCAAAAGATATCAGATGCATTGAACAAGAGTGAGAGAGAAGCTTCTGGTCTTGATGTCATTTGTTTTTTTTTTTTTGCTTACTTCTTTACCAGAAGCAGTAGATCTTGTGTAAAGGGTCTGTCTTGAACCCCCAAACCTGTCATTTGTAAAATAGAGATAATAAAATTACCCAGGCTTGACCATATCCTCCTGTCTCCATTCCCCACCAGCAACTCTCAGCCTCTCTCCTGTGTTACCTGCTCTGCCTCTTTCTCCATGACAGGTCCCGCCGTGCAGGGAAGGATGAGGTCCCACGATTCCTCAGTCTCCCTCTAGGGTGACATACCCGCGGGTCCAGCTCTCTCTGGGCCTGGGTCCCCGCTCAGCTCCCCAGAGCCTGGGGCCTGAGCACTGATGCAGAAGCAGGTGGAACAGATGAAAAGCAAATCCCCCTGCAGGAAATCATTGTTTAGACGATTCCCAAACTGAACAAAAACAAGTGTAACGTAGGAGAGAGGAGAGAAAAGTGCCATTCAAGGCCATTATGACAGCCCCGCTGCTTAGTGTAGCTGGGAAACAAAGGGGCCCTGTGTGCAAGGACAATGCTGAGTGTTAGCAGCCTCTTCTGTGTGGCTCGTGGGGGTGGGAGGATGGGAAATGAGGCCACAGTGCTGTCCAAGGTCTGAGGCTCTCTGGACCTCACTCATCAGAGCCACCAGGAACTTTGGACTTCCAGCCACAGTGTTTCTGTACTGGGGAGAGGGGACACCCTGAGACTGAAACAGTCTTCTAGGCATTACAAACTCCCAAATAACCCTCTAGTCCCACCCCCTCTTCTTTTCTTATCGGTTTTCAGAGACTCACAAGTTAGAACTGAAAAGAAACAGATTTCATCTCTCCAAACCTGTGCTGTATCTACAGTTTCCACCTGGCTGGAGCAGATGTCCGGTCATGGAACATATTTGCAGGAGTTGGTAAAGCCAGTTGGGCCATTATAGAGAGGCATCCACTGATGCCCCATACTGCACCAGATACTGTCCTGTGAGTGAGTTTACTCATTGTTCTCATTTGAACCTCAAATTCAAGTTCTATAACTATGACACATAGACTGCAATAAGGTTTTTACCCTGAGTCTTCATTTTCTCACTAGATGAATTATGCATGTGAATTCTATCTCAATGAAGATGTAAAAAGAAAACAATTTTAAAAAGAAGAATGAATTTTACAATAAAGACAGACACACACAATTAAGAAGCTCCTAACAAAACTCTAAACTAAGATTGAGGAAGTTGGAAAGAGTGTACAGCGGATAAGGTGTTTGCCTTGCATGTGGCTGACCTGGCTTAATTCCTGGCACCCCATATGTTCCCAGAGCAATCCCTGAGCAGAGAACTAGGAGTCAGCTCTGAGCACAGAACTAGAAGTTAGCCCTGAGCACAGCTGTGTATGCTACCCCCATGTAAGCAGTATTGCAACTCTTAATACCTTGTATTATAAAGATTGCTTCCATATTCTTCTCTTTACAGCCATCCTATAGGGAAGATAGAACAAAAAGCTCAGAAAGATGAATTTCCTCAAATGTGTGAGGCTCAAACTATAGAAACCAACTGGCAAGTGTTTGCACTGAAATTTCTGCGTTCCAAAAAGTTCCACATTGTGAGGCAGACTCAGGACTTCTGGGCCAACTGAGGTGGTTGATAGTTGGGGAAAATCGCTGCCTATAGCTACAGAGGAGTCCCTATATGAATCACTGGGCTCCTGCTTTGGTATTAGTCATCCTTGAGCTCCCCCTAATGGTCGAATAGTATTTGTAATATTGTTTCCATTTCACAGATGAGAAAAGTGAGGTCTTGAGAGTTGAAGTAACTTGCTAGAAATACACAGGAAGGAGGCATTGAACCTGAGTTAATCCCCAAGGCCCCAGCTCCCCTTCCATTCATCATAGAATCTTTCACCACACATTTGAGAGGATTGTCCAGAAATAGGCTTAGATTGTTCTTACACCCTGGCCAAGGTAGTCAGACCTCTGGGCAGAAGTGTGAGTCTTTGGCGAGTGGAAGACAGAGATATACCCAGCATGGTGACATGGCAGTGCAATCCCAGGACTGCCCCAGTTTGAGTTTGGCCTCTGCCACCACCAATCTGCGTGACTTTTGAGTGACTTACTCTTTACGGCTCAGTCTCCACATACGTAAAATAGGGAAATAATAAAATAAGTCTGTGATGCATAAAAGGATATGAAAAGCTAATCAATCAGGAGGCTTAGAATGGAGTCTGACACGTGCAACTTAATAAATAAATGAAAATAAGCACAGATTCAATTATGCCAAATTTGGAAGACATCTGATTAATCCTTTAAACAAACAACAAACAGGCAATGAGATTAAATGTCACGAATACTGATATTCTGTTCTGCTCCATCCCATAAAAATGTCGATAGTGAGTCATCTGGGGCAACCCGGAATAGGGCGGGTGCGCTCCATGCCTGCCCAAACAGAGCCCCAGCAGCCGAAATCTTCCACACCCCACAATTGCCAGCATGCCCCCAGGCAGACCCTACTGCCTGGATAAACCTCATCCAGAAATTAATCTATTGAAACACTCAGGTATGCGGGTTTTGTGACTGAAATCTCCCACATCTTCCTGTACTTCCGGAGACATTAGCAGTCACCCACAGGCCCCAAAGCCAGCACCTAGTTAAAAATTAATGGGGTATATCACCCCATTAAAAATTTTGGACTTCCCATGAAATTTACATACAAGTGGTACAACATGGAAAGTATCATGCTAAGCGAAATGAGTCAGAAAGAGAGGGATAGAC
>JAOXYA010000045.1:39031579-39047367 GCA_028565675.1 Sorex palustris | reverse complement strand
CCAAAGTTTCTTTAACCAATCATCTGTTCTAGGGCACTTGGGTTGTTTCCAGATTTTGGCTATTGTGAACAGTGCTGTAATGAACATATAGGTACAGATGTCATTTCTACTGTACTTTTTTGCATCCACTGGATATATTCCCAGAAGTGGTCCATAACCCACTTCTGGGTGGTGCAAAGTAGTCACGTCATCGACCACCATTCAGATCACACGTCCTTCTCTCCTGGAAGGGAGCAACATGACGCTCATAATAACCATGCCTCCAGACCCCATGCCAGGCTGTTTCACTCAGGTAGCCCTGAAGGGGAGCGGGTGAGACCCCTTCCTGTCCCCAAAGGACCCAGTCACACCAGCTGAAAATTTCCACAACTCAGCCACCTCCACGCTCATGGCTGCTTTCCACACACTTGGTCCGAGAATCACCCACAAGTACATCTATTCCTGGACCGCACGCTGCGATACTTCAACCCACATACTTTCAAACCCATACTCCAGGATTACTTTACCACATTTGACAGGGCTCAAAGTAGGAGGCAACTTAGAGGGAAGTATACATTTTTAACACACACACACACACACACATATGTGTGTGTGTGTGTGTGTGTGTATAAAATCACACAAAGCTCAACCTTTAACTATATGTTAGCAATCTCTTATAGAAGGGTTTAACGGCCCCTGGGTGAAATACAACAATCCTCACATTCTTTCCTTTAAGGATACTTTTTTCTAGCATTCTCAGCAGATTTTCATAACAAGCAATACAAAATATATTATTTCAGTTCTGCTTTGGGGCAGGGATTGGGGTTTGGGATGGAAACATCCGAAATATGGTGGTGGGAAGGTGTAATGGTGGTGGGATTGGTGTTTGAATATTAAATGTAATCAAATATTGTGAACTACTTTATAAAATAAAATTTTTTAATTAAAAAATTTTTAATGGAGATAATCCCTGCTTCCTCCCTTGCCCTGTTCCCAAGCCTGTCACATCCTTTCCGTCTTCCCTCTGCACATGACGCAGGATGTTCCCTTGGTCCAGCCTGCCTGCTGCCTCATGTCCACCATCACCCTTGTCCAGGATAATAGCACCTCTCCTGGACTCCTCAAAGAGAGGGGAGTTCCCACTCAGGGACCTCCCAACTTCTACAACTGCTGAGCAAAATTCATTCTTCATGATTGTTTGAGCTCATTAAACATTCTCCACATTTCCTCTCAGAAATCTTTTTGAAGAGTTTCTGTAGGTGGACATTTCTGGTTGACTCTTCAGGGCTCCTATCTTCATCCACAACATGTGGTGGGGTTCTGCACTGTTTCCCAATGGTGCCTGTGTAGTCTGGGGGGGGTGGTTCTTTCCAATACACTATCGGCATCCCCCCACTGCCAGGGAGAAGACTGGGGGGATTTGGTGGGTGGTGGTCTCTTCTTTCCCCATCAAAGATATGCCCTTCCAGTTTGGTGCTCCTATGTAACTGAGAGGCCCTTGTGCTGACTCAGGAAAGTGCTTACTGCTGCTCTGTGATTAGGGTTAAATTGCTTCATTTCTCTTTTTTTTTCTGTTTTAGCTTTTTAGGTCATACCAAGTGATGCTCAAGGGTTACTCCTGGCAGTGCTCAGGGGAACCATATAAGATGCTGGGATTGACCCCATGTTGGCCACGTGCAAGACAAATGCCCTACCTGTTGTACTATCACTCCAGTCCCAGGGTTCTATTGTTTCCTGCTCCCTCAGCTACTTTTGTGGGTTTGGGGGTTTTGCTGATTGGAGTAGAGACTAATACACTCTTGGTCTAATGTGGTTGGTTAGCCAAGCTGTCCTGGTGTAATTTCAGTGCAGGAGGCCAAGATGTGGTCCTTAAGGAATATGAAGGGGGAAATTCCGGCCACCTTCTCCAGAAACAGTGATTTCTGCTGCTCTGATCTGTGGGAGCCACAAGTCCTTCACGTTGGGTTCCACCGGGTCCTGCAGGGTTCTCACGAGGAGTCCAGAGGGGCACATGTGGGGCCACCTACTTGGGAAAGTGAAATTCATTCTTTACCACACGTGTGCATGTGAGTGTGTGTGTGTGTGTGTGTGTGTGTGTGCTCATCCCTTTGAACACTTTCCCCAGAGGTCTCCCCTCCGTACCACTCTCCCTGGCCCTGCCTGAGGTCCCTCTCCCTGACCCTCATTCTCCCTGTCCTCCCTGATGTCCCACTCTGCACATGCCCTGAGCACAGGCTCCTTCATCACCCTGAAATGCTCTCTTGGGATGCACCCATGGCGATCAGCGTTCAGAGAAACATCTAGGACAACCCCACCAGAAGCAGCTCCAGGACCTGCTGCCTAGTCTCCCAGGATTCCCACTTTTCATTTTCTTTCTCCACACCCCCCCCCCCCCGCCGCCGGCGCCCAGGCGTGAGGCTGGAGCTGACATTACCTGGTTTCTCCTCCTTGTCCCCTCCTACAAGGTCAGCCTCCTTCTTTGCACAGCTTCTCACACCACTCTCAGTCACCCTCCCTAATCTGCCCCACAAAGGAGACCGACCCCTCCAACCCCCCACCCTCCCACCCCCCAGTACCTGCCCTTTGGATTCTGATACCAGAACCGAGATTCCTACGGCAGAGGGCCTGGCATCTCAGAGAACAGACAATCCCAGCCACGGATCCTGTCTCCTTTGATGTGGACTCTTTGATTCCTGCTATCTGCCAGCTCCTTCGCCACACCACTGCCACCCTCCACCCGCCTCTCTCGGCCATCAAAGGAAGCTGGGAAGAACCAGAAGCCAACAAAAGGGGCTTTGGAAAGAGAGACAAAGACTGAACCTCCTGGAGGAGCCAGCAGGTGGGGGAGGACTGGGAGTGGTGGGGGTGCAGCCCTGCCTGGTCACACTCTCCTCTCAGTCAAGCTTTCCCTGGGAATCTGGGGGAATGTTCTGGAAAGATCGTCTCATTGAAACCCCAGCTTTGCCTGGGAATCATTGAGAAGTTGGGGCAGCACTTTGGAGCGTCTCCCCTCATCTGTCTCTTTATTGTCTGGTGTGGCCCTGGAGTTGTCCCCGGATGACTAGAGAAGGAAGAACAGCCCATCAGTTCGGGCCAGGCTCTAAGCCAAGATTTTCCAGGGCCTTGAATGTCAAGTCCCTGCCACCTTGTGAAGCAAGACTTTTAAAGTTCCTGCCTGTAAGAATGGAGGACACTGAGATTCGTGGGAAGTCAGTGACTTAGCCAAGGTCACCCAAGGTCACCCAAGGTCAGCGGGACTGATGAGAACTGGAATCTGTCAGCTGTCTCTCCAGCAGGAGAATCAAGGGGGAATAGGGCTTCCCAAAGGAGACACTTGTATGCAAGACCCTCCTTAGGCAGCCTCTCAGCCAAGCTGCCCCCCACCCTACACAGAGCCCCCTCTGCTATCCAGGGGCTACCAGAAGCCTCCTGGGTACTGGCAGTTCTCAGGCCAGTTGGGTGTGTGCTGAACCCCATCCAGCTCATCTGGAGGCCTCTTCAAGTGGGGGCCAGGGGAAGGAAGAAGGGCTTGGGCAGGTGGCCCTCACATATTCCCATCAGCCCAGCGAGGGAAGGTTCAGCAGGATCCCGCCAAGGTTTGTTCCGTTTAATGCCATGATGAGAACCACGATGAGCCAGCCAGGCTTCATTACCTCACGCCTGTGCTGGCAGAAACCATCGTCTTTGCAGAAACTGTCCTCACACAGGGGAGGACAGTGAGGTTCAGGGATATCTCAGCACCCTGCCCGCTATGTCTACCCCGACAGGGCTGGCCAGCAGGGGCTCTGCCCGGAACGCTGACACCCACCCACTCACCAGCGAATCAGAAAGCTGAAAGCATTCCCAGGCACTGACCGGGAGGAGCTGTCCTTGACTTTGGGATGGTGACATTGTATTCCATGTGATTTCTTTTGCACTCCATAGGATTGTCTTCCAGTATGGCATTAACACCTCATTTGGTGGTTCTTGAGCCTTCTTGCATCCTCTTACATTTCCTGCTGATGAGAGCAGGAGAGAAGTGTCCCCGGGGACATGGAGGCTGGGGAGGGGGTCACGGACAGCAGGTCACAGCCGGTCCCAAGCTCAGCACTGTTGCTGTTCTCTGCGCTGTCAAAAGTTGCCTACCCCTCAGCCCCCTAGCATTTCCCGAGAAATCTTGCTCTGTGCTGTCCTGTGGGAAACAGAGAGCCCTCTAGAGACCCTCCTCTACCCAGTGAGGGGGGACAGGTGTCAGGTCTGCAGACCTTCCAGAGCCCACGGACCCCCTTACGCAGGTCACCTCCTGGAACTCAGTCCGAGGTCAACAGACAAGAGGGTTCTAAGCAATGAGGCCCAGGGGAGAGAGGCGCTGTGACCTCATGGGGGCTGGGATCCCTCCTTAGTGGCTTCGGAGACTCCTAAGCCAGCTGGTCTCCTCTCCCACCCACAGCAGCTAGTGGGGGGATGGAAACATGGGCCCCTTTGTCTCCTTTGTCTTTGGTTTCCCGGCTACTCTGGAGGAACCACAGAATCTGTTGGAAGGCAGCAGTGGGGCACTCGCTAAAGGGACACTCGCTTTGTCTTCTGTTGAAGGTCTCTGTCTGGCGTCTGCGTTTCCAAGGAGACAGCCGGGCTGGGTAAGAATAGGCAGGGAGGCCAGCGGAGTGGAAAATGGGGTCATTGGCACGCCCGGGTGGGGTTGCGGCAGTGCTAGTGGACATGGTGCAGGGGCCAGGCCAGAGATGGGAAGGGTGTGTGTGTGTGTGTGTGTGTGTGTGTGTGTGTGTGTGTGTGTGTTGGGGTGGGTGTGGAGTGGGGTGGGGCCCCCTCCGAGGTGGCAGCCTCGCCCATGCTCCCTGGTGGCCAAGGGAAGAACAGACAGACGCCCGCTCTGCCTCTGCCTGGCTCTCACTGGATGGATCTTAGTTGAAGGCGTAGACCCTGGGGTCCTACCTCCTGGGGTCTGTGGATGGTGCCACCTGAGCCAGGTTCGGAGCAGGGACTGCAAGTCAAAGACACCAGGGAGGGAACCCCAAGGCGTCTCAGCACAGGTCGCCCTGGGTTGCTGTAGTATTCGCTCTTTATATGTATGGGGGTAGTGAGGCCGGTGAGAAAGTGGGCATCTTAGGTAAAATAGAAATCCTCCTTTTAAAATGATAAGAGGGGCCTGTACCAGAGAAGCACTTTCCATGGGCTGCAGTGATAGTACAGCCAGTGGGCACTTGTCTTGCAGGCAGCCAAGTCGGGTTTGGTCCCTATTATAAGCCTGAGTTCTGCCGGTGTGGCCCAAAAAACAAAAAAGAAAAGAAAGACACTGATGTACCAGGAGTGGCACATCACATAGGATGGGATTCAAAATAGAAGGCAGCCAGTCTCCATTAAGAAAGTATTAGCACACAAAGTTCAACCGTAACAACATTTTAGTAATCTCTTATACAAGGGCTTAATGGCTCCTGGGTGAGATACAACAATCTCCACACACTTTCTTCTGAGGGAATTTTTTTGATCATTTTTAACGAATTATTCATAACAAGCAATACAAAATAAATTATTTAGGGCCTGCTATTGGGGTAGGTTTGTTTGGTGATGGTTGGGAACATTGGAAATAATGGTGGTGAGAAGGTATCATGGTGGTGGGATTGTTGTTGAAAGATTGAATGTAATAAATCATTGTGAAAACCTTATTTAAAAAATGTAGATTAAAAAATTTTTAAATGCATTGTGACCACGTTTTTTTTAAAAAAGGAAAGAAATTAAAGGAAGAAACAAAAAGAACTAACTTGTGGTTAAAAAAAAGAAAGTCCTTGAGACCCCAAGTCAACTGCTTTCACATAGCGCCAAGTTTCTGATAAAGAGGGACCTTTGGAAACAACTTCTCACTCGTTACTAGAACACGCAGAGAGAACAGAACCAACCAAATGCACTTTCCTCTTCATTAAGCCCCCAACGCAGGTGAACTCCCTCGCCCCAGCTGCATCAAGAGAGGATAATGATACACGCATTATATGAGTGTACTTTTTACCCATATGTGCACCTGAGCATCCTCAATGTCTTGGGAAAGCTACGTCAGTCCTGCCCAGATAAGATAAGGAGTTGGACGCCTCATGCCTCGCTGTGCAACTGGCTCTCTCCAGAGACTAGACACCATCTTTCCAAACCCTGCAGACCACGAGGGCACAGATGGACCTCCAAAGTAGTGCTCACCCCTATTGCACCAAGGTGCTAGACTTTCTGATGGGCTGCTGCAGAAATGAAGGCCACCTGTCCTGGAAAGCCAAATGCTGTCCACTGACTTTCGCATGAGGAGAAGTTTTATTGCCATCTGGAGTTTAGGAAAGCTGGAAGAAGGCTCAGATATACCTCCCTGTCACCTTCCCCTACATTTTTATTCCACCACCATCTCCCACCCTCGCCTCCCAGAAAGAAGTTCAGAAAAAGTATAGAAAGAAGGAGGAATTGAAAACATGTATCTCACTGATTTTCTGAAAATAAGTTTTCTGAGTAGAATGAGGGCTTTGAAGGAAAACAGGAAGTAGATGTAAGGATAAACAGGATGGGGGGCTGAAGGTTATTAGCTTATCTAGCTTTGTGGGTGGTGATGTGTTTTCTATGCATTCCCTTTTGAAATCTGTAATCATCCAAGACTCTTCTGGATGCTCTGAAGATAAAAGACAAGCAGAAACAAACGTGTGTGTGTGTGTGTGTGTGTGTGTGTGTGTATGTGTGTGTTTTCGAAAGATGTACTGAGTGAATTTCTGCTTATTTCTGCAAAACAACTGCAGATCTTTACAGTTTCTACTAAAATGAGTTTCTGTCCGTCTCCCCCCACCTTAACCTGATTTATCAATGTCAGGTAGCCTTGTTCCTTGAGGGGCACAGTTTCAAGACCTCTGTTAAAGTTACTTGCAAGACCATAACGGGAGGGGGAGGAAGTTAGGGTCTGCTTCACTGAAACCACAAGTGGTTCTGATTCCAGAGGGAAGATGGGGGAGGGGGAGGGGATGTTAGGGAAAGCCCAGTTGAGCACAAACAGCTGATGCCTATTCCATTTGGAGTTTAGAGGAAGGAAGGGTGGGAATATTGGGTCCTTTGTCTTTCTGAGAGGCGTCACTGGAGGATTTTCCTTGTCATTCTAATAATCATGGAGCATCAGAACCTCCAAGGACTTCCTGCGTGAGCCAGCTGCAGGGGATCCTTTCAAAAGGCTCTGAATTCAGAGCAAATAACACTATTTTTGAATCTCTGGGCTGTTTGTTTAACCCAGAAAGCCAGATGTTTGTTCCTGTTTCTAGAGCACTTATTTCTACAAATAAGGAAAGCCATTAAAATGTTTCTAATTTTTCTTTTTTTTTTTTTTTTTTTTTATAAATCCTGATCCCTTATTTCAAGTTAGAGGACATCAAAGAAGAGAACATAAGACTTCCTTGATTTTGGCTGTGAGTCAACCCCATGGCTCTGTTGGAAAGATTCCTGAAATTCCTGTCGATTCATCTGTATTTATTTTCTATATGAATCTGCATTGTTTAGCAAATCCCCATCTGTCCAAGCTTCCCTGAGCAGCAATGTGCTGCAGCCAGTCTTGCATTTACTCCGGAGAGCCTCTTTATCCAACACAGCACTCAGCGACCTGGACCTCACACTGTATCCAGCAACATCACGCTGCATGCGGTGATGTCATGCTGTGTCCAGGGACTCGTGCCATTGAAGGAGGCAGCCTCAGTTTCCCCTTGTCAGTGAAAGAGAAAGCCACATTTTCTCTTGCCAGATGCTTCATCTCTACTCCTACCGACCTAACACATACTTTATCCTCAAGGTCTTGTCTTAACATCCCAGGAATTCCACAGGACAATAAAATTCTTCCCCGGAGCTTGAATTCACAGGGGGCCCGCAAAACCTAAAGCAAATGGCTAGAGAAACAAACCAGTAACTTCCTTACATCCTCTCAAACATTTGTCAATTGATAAGAAATTTGATTGATCAGAGAATCTTTAAAAGGGTTTATTCAAAAACCGCCTTACTTTTAACTTAGTCCTATACTGAGTTTCTCCCCACTTGGAGAGCTCCTTTTCCTTCTCTTCTACTTTCCAATAAACTTTTCCACTTTCCAACTCTGAGCATCTTTATTATTCAATAGTTAGTTTCATTCTTTAAAAGATTTAGGAACCTGGGAATTGCAAATGAACAGAGACCTGCCACCAGTGCTTCTGTGTCACCTGCGTCACCATGTTTGGTGACATCACACTGTATTCAATGATGTCACACAGAGTTTAGTGATGTCAAGACATTTGCTGGAAATCAGCCTGGGTGGGTATTTACCCCCAGAAATCCTCGATGCTTCTGGGTCACAGTTCAAGAGAGTGCAGGTACTAAACGTTCACCAAAACTCTACTGCCTTTAAGGGAAAGCTGAATGGCCTTATTTTAATAAATTACCTGTTTTTTCTTGTCCTTCCTGGGCCATTCAAAAGATGGTGGCATAGCTGGGTGATTCGGTTTTCTGTTAATATTCTCCTACTACTTTGAATGTAATTCCTAACCAGAGGACCTCATGGTGAAGTTAGCTGGTTGGCACACATCTGATAGCCAGGACAATCAGTGTAACAATATCCTGGACTCTGTTGCAAATTTTTGGTTTTTTTCCTCCTGAGGTTTACAAAAAACACCATAATTATAGCCCTTAAACCATGGTTAAAACAGAAGTATCTTCTGGCCCAGTAGTCTTAAGGGGTTTATTTTACAATGTGGTCATTCATTTCCTGATAAACTCACTGAGAAAGTCAGGGGGGAAGCAGAAGAGAAGGATATGAGTGTGTGTCTGCACAATAGACCTTAAAGAGGACAAAATTCTCAGAGTTTGAACAGGAGGGAGTCTTGGTGTTCGGGGTCAGCTTTAAGTCCTTGGCATACCAGTCAAGATGATTGGATATTGAGCATATTTTTGTCTTATTTTGTGAGCTACGGTGAAACATGTTAATTTCTTAATTTTGACAAGTCAGAAATTCCTACAAATGATCAGTTATTTCAAAGGTTCTGAACCAAATTGTGTTCCAACCTTCCCAAGTCCATCTGCTGCCATCCTTATCCACTGGACCCCAGAACATGACTGTTTTGAGAGATAGTTCTTTAAAATAGTAATTGAATCAATGAGATCATTCTGATGGGTCCTAACCAGTATGGCTAGTGTCTTTATAAGAAAAGATTAGAAGTCAGACAGAGAAAAGATCACATGAAGACACAGGGAATAATAAGTGTCTCTGAGGCCAGAAGAGAGGCTTCAGTTGAAATCAGGTCAACGGCACAGCCGTGACATCTCATACTCTGTACCACTGATGTAGCAGGAGTAGCACACCACATTGGATGTGTTGTAAAGTAGAAGGCAACCAATCTCTATTAAGAAAATAATAACACGCATGGCTTAACCTGTAGCACATGCTAGTAATCTCTTATAGAAGGGCTTAATGGCTCCAGGGTGAGATACAACAATCTTCACACACTTTCTTCTTCTAAGGAAATATTTTTTGATTATTTTTAGTGAATTATTCATAATAATCCATACAAAGTAAACTATTTAGGGCCTACTATTGGGGTAGACTTGGGTGGTGGTTGGGAAAATTGGAAAAAAATAGCAATGGGAAAGTATAATGATGGTGGAATTGGCGTTGAAATATTGAATGGAATAAATCATTGTTGAACAACTTTATAAAAATGAACTTAAATTAAGAAATCAGCTCCACTGACCTCTTGAAATCTAGTCTCCAGTGTTGTGTGAATATTCTTTCAGTCAGAGGCGCAGAGACAAGACACGCAAGAGGAATGTAGAGAGCATGGAGAGCCAAGGTATCGATCTGACTCGAGGTGAAGAGGAACTGCCAGAGGCCTCCTTTTATTCTATTTTTTATCAGTTACGTCGTAATGACTTCATCACAGAGAAAGAATCACTAACGAGAGAACAAACAGTTATAGGATGAGCATTCATAAAAAGAACATCAGGGTATACACTGTCTTGTCAAAGCTATGTTGTCAAAGCTATGTTGTCATGATTAACACATCAGAAAAAGATATGGAGCGGGACACGTAGGCTCTATAGATTATGTCTCCCACATTCTTGTGGTTGGTTACACATAGGGCAAAGAGAAGGCTCATAATGATACTTGAAGGCAAACCAGATTAAGGATGTGTAAGAGAGGGGAAAACTGCTGCCTTATACTGCCAAGATAATGTATGATCAGGCGGGCATATGAGGCGGGCATGCTGTACTTCTCCAGATTATCGGACTCACAAGTTTTAGCTTGCTCACTTAATGTAAAAGTGCGGCTTCGGTTCTGCTTCTTGATTGCAGGGCAGCATCCAGAGGCTCGTCCTAATGTCCTGGCTTAGCATCAACACTACAGAATTCATCATCATCATCATCATCACCATCATCATCATCACTATTATTATTATTATTATACATTTTTATTTGGGGGTCATAATGACTGTGCACAGGGCTTACTACTGGTTCTGCACTTAGGACTTACTCTTTGTAGCGCTCAGGGTGCTGAGGGGATTGAAGCTGAGTTGGCCACATGCAAAGCAAGTGCCTTACCTGAGTATTATCTTTCTGGCCCTCATTTCAGTTATTTAAACTGCCGAGCCAGGAGTGCTTTGTTATGGAAGTCCCTGCAGACTAAAAATGTTTGGCTTCTTTTTTTTTTAATTTACTAAGTTTAATGCACATTCACATAAGAAGAGAAAATTCTGTCAGGAAAAGATTAAGTGTGTTTTGTTTCTTTGTTTTTGTTTTGTTTGGGGCCATACTCAGCTACACTCAGTTTACTTCTGGTTCTGTGCTTAGGTTGATTCCTATGCATGCCAGGAAAACTCCTTACCTGCTTAAACCGTCCCTCTGACCCTAAGGAGGTTAAAGGTTTTTATATAATTTAAACCTATGACAAAGATACCATGGCAGTCGATTAAAAGATCTTTGCTTAAGATTTTTCAGATTCCCTAGCCAGACAGAGCCTAAGAAGGGGCCCCACAATAAATGACCCAAGAATTGCTCATCTTGGGATATTCTAACCAACTGACTTTCTTCACAAGTTGTCTGACAGGGAGTGCTCTAATATGATTTGGAAGGAAGGGTGGGGAAGAGTAGTTCATGGTTTGAATCTGATGCCTGTGGGGTCTCTGGATGACTTATATGAAGTGGGGAGAGTGGCAGAAGCCCCGAGAAGGGAATCAATCATTTTTTCTCTGTCCACCTCTGATTCCCAGGGAATGGTTGGGGAAATCGTGGATTAATAAGTCTGTGATGAGGCCCTGCAGGGCTTGGACCTCATGTCCTGACAACCCCATGAGACAGCCGTCAAGCCGCACCTGATATACATCTACCTTCCTGTCTGTTTCAGACCCATACCTTGCACTTAACATGTTCCACAAGTTCCCTAACACCACATAATCCTCCAGCATCGCTGGTTGAAACTCTGAAGGCTGAGTATCACCAGCCCTGGAGGTGGTCCCTGGCACTGCTAGGCCCAAGGAGCCCCATATCCTCAAGTATTAGCTTTGAACACTCCAGTTCAGGTGGCAGAGTATCAATGGGAGTAGCACTGGGTCTCCTAAGCACCACTTGGGAGGCCCTCAAGAATTTTTCAAGGGAATTCAGAGCAAAATCTGATCCACCACCTCTGCATGAATTGGTTTCTGGACCTCTTCTCATAGCCCTTGAAACTATCTTGGATTTTATTAGAGCTTGCATCTTTGTTTCTCACCCTATGGGCATCTCACAAATATAAGATGATTCAAATATAAGAAAACACTCAAGATTAGACTTTGCACAAAGAAAAAGTCCTAAAGTAAAGCAAGCATAGAAAGAAAAGCAGAAAGACAGCAAAATATAAACCACATGGGAAGCATTCCACTAAAAATCCTAATTATACAATGGCCAAGATTTAATTTCCTTATGTAGGGAATTTTTGGTTTAAAATACTAGTAATATATGGGACCGGAGAGACTATACAGTTGGAAGGGCACTTGCCTTGCATGTAGCACACCCAGATCCTATCCCTAGCATTCCGTTTGGGCCGAGCTCCCCAGGAGTGAGTCCTGAGTGTAGTCCCAAGAGTAACCCTTGAGTGTCACCAGGTATAGCTTCCAAAGCAAACAAAACAAATGCTGGGAATACAAAATCAATTCTGCAAAGATATCTGAATGAAACCTATTCAGAAAATACCTCAAGAAATGAGAATTTGGACATAAAGGGTCTGGTGAGCATATTAGTTGAACTGAAACTTCTCTAGATTATTTGAATCGCTGAATTTATCAAAGGAAGAAACCACTACTGTAAATCCAAAACTCTTTCTCAAAGTGAAGTAAGGAAGAGCCATGCTGGGCTGGTGAATTTCTCTCAGCAGAACAAACTGCAAGTCTCTATTAGTATTGTGGGGAACATCGAATTTGAGGTTACTTTGGCTTTAGAGGCAGGAGGGATTGCATCAACCTTAGTTTTAAATTCACAGAAGCAAATCTGCTGCAATCAATTGACGTTTACACTGTCGGGCTGTGCTGCCTTCCTGCCTTTCATAGCTATGGTCATTGGAGTGATTTATCACTCATCAATTCATCAAGTATAAAATGAGCTCTTGGTTTATTTGATATCAAGATTATAGAACTGTCATTGACGGATTGCACAGGCAGAAAACGAGTTCTGGTGAAAACATATACCCATGCCTCTAGAACAATGACCTTTCTTAGGAGTATGAGACCACCATGGAACGATTTTCTATCTGTTTCATTTCCTGCCCCTTTCCACTGGAGAGGAGAGACCCATCTGCACGTGAGAGCAGAGATTTTTTTTAATTTACTTTGATGGCCACTGAAATTTCAGCTTCCAAAACAATGCCTTACGCATAGTGCATATAAAATAAATATCTGCTAAATGAATGGATGCACCTGACCTTCACATCTTGATCTGTAGAAGCCACAGGGAAGATGTGGTTTTTCTATTTGCCTTATTAAGAAGAAAAATCCATTACCACAGGGGCTGGGCTGGATATCTAATCATGATGAATGTTTTTGAATTGAGGGTGATTAATGAACTGTGGGACAAGGCTAAGTGTGCGGTATGCCTGCTGCCTCTCCAGATCACGCTCCGACTCCAACGAAGCCGAACATGCAACACATTTCGGACACCAGTGGCATCACTTGGATCATTAATCTTGCAACATTGCTTCCCTGGCTTTTGGAGTCTTCGGGAATTTGTTGCTTTTTGATGTTTTTCTCCTGGAGAGTGAATTCTAGGAGGTACTGTGGTGCTGTGGCTCAAAACATAGGCACTTATTTGGTGCCATTCAAGATCTTCAAGCCTCTGTCTCCTCTGTAAAATGGCATCAATAAGATAATGTATGTAAATACCTACATACATGTATGTACTGCCACCACCACCACCATCGATTGTTATTGTACATGTCTTTAGTGAGCTCCCCATGTCCCAGCACTGGGTTCTAGCTCCCCACTTTCACCCAGGATGTGCAGAGAACTCATGGGAATTTGCAAAAAAGAAGAAAAAAATAAATCAACTTTGTCGTGAGTGTTAGAAGTGGAAAGCTGACGTAAAAGATGTTGCTAAGCAAAAATCAGCTCAATACAACTATATTTCATGTTCCAAATCAATGAGAGGAGCCAAGTAAATCCCAAAATGGTGGAGGTGGGTTTGTGGTGATAGAATACTTACCTTGAGTGTGTGAAACCCTGTGTTTGGTACCCAGCACTACCAACCAACACATAAGGTACAGGTTCTTTTGTTTAGTCAGACCAATTCAAGTTCTACCTTCTTTCTCCTCCACCCAACTTCAATATAGACCAGAAATGCCAAATGTTGCTTTTCCCACCTCCCTTGACTCTAGAGATGGAAACATGACTATTTTAGGGTGATGAGAACTAGGAGTAAGTCTACTTGGGGGTGGAGATAGGGGATCAGAAAAACTTGCTTTCTGATACAGGTATAAAAGTTATTGATGCCCTCTCTTTCATCCTCCTTATGACTTTGGACATAATGCTGGAGCTGGGGTTATCTCTTTGGTAGTTGTGGAGCAAATGTTAGAAATTGCCAAGAAAGTCACAAAGATGGCATCACTGATCCATTCTTAATGTTCAAAGTCACCTATAGACTGACTCTTGATACTAAGAGAAAAAAGCAAAGACTCTTTTGAGTGAGATTTTCAATAGCTTGTTGCCAAAAGCATTCCTGTCGTATCTAATACAACTCAGACTCAGGAATGAAGCCACAGCTGGATGAGCTCCCTCTGCTCTTCCTCCCAAGAGGCACTGCAAGTTCCTCTTCAGCGCATAGGTTAATTCATGCTGCCTTCAGGCGACCCACAAAGAAGCTGAAGAACTTTGGCTCATTCACTTTTTTTCCTTTTCTTTTTGGGTCACACCCAGCAATGCTCAGGGGTTACTCCTGGCTCTGCACTCAGGAATTACTCTTGGCAGTGCTCAGGGACCATATGGAATGCTGGGAATTTAACCCGGGCCGGACGCTTGCAAGGCAAACTTCCTATCTGTGATACCTGCTGTGCTATCACTCCAGCCTGACTAGTGACTTTTACACGCTGATTTAGTCTTTGTTCTCCTGGCCTCAAATCTAGGAAGAAAATGAAATTAGGTCTGGAGTAGACAGAATAATAGTTTTCCCACAGGCTGTCCATATTCCAGCTTCCAGCACCTGAGAATAAGTGATCTTCTATGGTAAAGGGAACTTGACAACCGTGACTGAGTTCAGTCTGGACCTGGCGAGATGATGCTGGACCTGGAGAGATAATGTTGGACGATCTGGGTAAACCCATTGCAACTGCAACATCTTTACCAGAAGGATGCAAGGGAAAGAGAAACATGATGCAGAAAGCAAAGGTTGGGTGCTGCGGCCTCGAAGCAAGATATGTGGCAACTTCTAGGAGCTAGACAAGTCCAGCAATGACTTTTTTGGAGACATGCTTTTGCCACGTCTTGATTTTAACTCATTCAGACCATTCTGTCCTCTAATCTCCACAACCGTGAGATAATACATTTGTGTTGTTTTAAGCCACTCAATGATGACAATTTATTACAACAGTAATAGAAAACTAAATTCAAGACCATTCTACTTTTACCTTATCCTCTGAAAGTAGGATTCAAGCTTCCATCTTATTGCATAAAAATCAATGCTCACTATATTATATTAATTACCTCTAGCCTGGAGAAAATACCATTTTCCAATAATATACTAGAAGGCACTGTGCTAATCTTCAGCAGCCTGTTAGTAGTCAGATTCCTCCACATACTTCCCTTGCCCTGCTCTGCAGAGAGCGACATTTTATTTTCAAGACCTTTTTCCAGCTGGCTTCCAAGGACTTTGCCTGATGCCCAGCACTGACAGAAGGTAAAAAGAGGGGCCAGCCAGCTCAGCTTTTACTTACCCTCAGTATCAGTGGAATTTTCAACTGCTGCTGAGTCTCTTCTGTTGGAAATGGTTCTAGCTCCTGATGGAAATCTCATCCTTCTATGGTCTCAGGGCCGACTGAGTAGCCCCATCATGGTTGGGGGTACTTGCCGATAGGGGCTTGATTACTGGGTCCTTCTTTGTTCATCTCCAGCCCAAGAGTAAAATGACTTGCTGTGATTTCTAGTCTGGGCTATTCTGTTTCCTTTTCATCACTGCCCTGTACTGTCACTGTCATTGTCCTCCCATTGTTCATTGATTTGCTAGAGCAGGCCCAGTAACATTGTGAGACTTGTTACTGTCTTTGGCATATAGAATATGTCATGGGTAGCTTGCCAGGCTCTGCCGTGCGGGTGAAATACTCTCAGTGGCTT
>JAOXYA010000045.1:39014277-39025575 GCA_028565675.1 Sorex palustris | reverse complement strand
ATGTCCACCCTGAAGTGCTTGAAATCCGTGTGGTTCCAAAGATAGAACCGGCGCCTGCATATGAAAAGCATGACCCCCTGTCCCCTTTACCTGGGATGTGAGTGATGTGATGTGATAATCAACAGCAAGCATATTACAATATATAAATATATCCAAAACTGCAAGCGTCCAGTTGGACAATTTTGTGTCCTTCATTAACTGAATACTTAGTGATGATTGGGTAAGTACTGAGTAATCTAAAATTTTAGGTCTCTCAATACTGAAACAAAGATAAACATCAATCAAAAATAAAAGAACGAGAAATTTTAACTTTTATAAATACCCAAAACTGCCTAATATACTAGAGTAATTTTTTTGTGTTCTCTTACTTGCTTACTTTTCTGAAAATAGACTTGGCCAAGAACTATATGGAATATCACTAAAGAGGATATAAAACACAGGAAGAAAACATGAGTTGAGGAACTCTCATGTTCCAAGTTTCTGGGATTACAAGGTTGCAATATAGGAAAGTTGTCATTTTGCAAAATTATTTATCAATAAAGGAGTCAAGAGCTGGAGAAACAACTCAATGGACTGGATCACATGCAGTGCATGCTGGAAACCCAGGTTCAGCTCCTGGGACTGCACGGCTTCCTGGGAACTGCTTGGTGTGGTCCAGGGTGAAAATTCATTAACTATTTTAAAAAGCAATCACTTACAGAATTATTTCCCTTCTTGCTTAACACCGGGATGATGGTCCAAATATCTAACATTAGTCGGGTACTGACATCTATTAAATAGGGTAAAATTTAATGGAGACTCTTTCTCCCTAGGAGAATATCCCAGGTACTTCTAATTGGGCAGAAATTTACCTTTAAGTTGATACATTGGAATGAAGAGCCTCGGGCATAGTCACCTCCTAAAATTTATGGAAAAATTTTGCCTTTCCAATAAGTAAAGGACTATACACATACATATGAATTAAAAACTGGTGCAGCTTAACCCTAGCACTAAGCCTTATTATTCCCCTTTCCCCAAATGAAACAAATTTTGCTATCTTTTTCTTGCTAGGTGACATGCAAGAGACACACATAAATCCCCTCAGTTAAATACCTGTATTTAAAGTCACTTTTCTGTGGTTCCAATTGTATGTGAGTAAGTGGGCCCTCATTATTCCGCATATACACAAGTAAAACTCCCTCCCTGTCTCTGCATTTTAAGTTGCAGTTTCTGTATTGCAAGAAGGAGAAAGAAAATGTGAGAAGCAGAGGAAACTGCCTTAGTAAGAGACTGACAGACATAATAAAGTAGAATTGCAAATTTCTCAAGTGATATATGACTACGTGAAGTCAATGTAAGTGATGTCAAAGAATTGCATGAATCACACTGTAGGCAAGTCCCTGTCAGGAGAGAGCAGAACTAGACCGGTCATAACTGAAGAAGGTGAGCTCCCAAGATGCCTCAAAAGGAAATGACTGCTAAGAGAATAAGATTGTAAACTTTGGTGCTTGGAACATGAGGCTGCCTGTAGAAAAAAATGAATGAATTCCAAATCAATTCTATCTATACTTAATAATCACATCCCAATATTGTTATCAGTTCTGACATGCTTATTAACATGCTTATTAACATGTTAACTTTGAGGAGGACTAAATGAAAGATGTACAAGAAGTCTGTGAATTAGCTTTGCTATGTTCCTGTAAATATAAAATTATTCCAAGATACAGAGAACAGGAGATATCAATAGATTAAAAGAAATGTTGAGAACTCCACAAATGTCTACAGGACTTCCCTCTGGTAAGTTTTGCTATGACTTTCCAATGTGAAATGAAGGAAGGTATGCTCTAGTTTGGAAGAGAAGGAGGTGTTGTAATCTTCACTTGATCTATTTTCTTTTCATTCTAAGAGGTAGTTCCTAATTGCGGTTATAACCTAAATATTAACACTATCTTAACTGAAAGACTAAAGATTACTTTCCATAATTTTTAGTTTCCATTTTCAATAAGAGGTTCAGTCCCAATAAAATTTATCCCAATACTTATTTTGAAGAGAACAGCACAGAGTCTCCTGCCTCTGTTCCTGGCTGTCCTCATCAGAGCCCCTTAGAGGAGGGTGGGTTGAGTTTCCCTCCCCACCCCTAGCAGAGCCCCAGCAGCTGAAGACCTCTGGTTCCAGCCACAGCCATGCTTAAGACCACTCTCCACACGTTCGGACGAGCCTCACGCATGAAGGAACTGGCAGAGGAACCCAGGTGTGCGGAACCCGGGGGTGTAGATATCCAAGCCTGCTCGGATTGGGACTGGGCTTCCTTCACCCAGATCCCGCATCTTCCAGTATGTAGGCATTACACCCACCAACTGCCCCCGGCACCATGTAATCCCATCAATGTCCAAGACCCAGAGATATAAAACCCAGCTCCCGGAAGCACCTTATTATCTAGTTCTTACTCTGGAAAACCTGGCAGGCTACCGAAAGTATCCTGCCCACACGGCAGAGACTGGCAAACTCCCCATGGCATATTCAATATGCCCAAAACCAGTAACAATGATGGGTCTCATTCTCCTGACCCTAAAAGAGCCTCGAATGTGTTGCTTTCTAAAATCTCAGGGCTAGGACAAAGGAGACGTTACTGGTGCCTGCTCGAGGAAATCGATGAACAACAGAATGACAGTGATACAGTGATATCCCACAAGTGAATATACTCATTCTATATCTGCCCCTCTCCCTCCCTCTCTCAGCATGATAGTCTCCATGTCCATCCACTTACAGGCAATTGTCATGACTTCATTTTTCCTAACAGCTGCATAATATTCCATTGTGTAGATGTGCCATAGTTTCCCAGCCTGGTTCTTGCCACCTGTTTCCCTCACCTCTGAAATCTCTCATGGGTCACACAGACCCCAGAATTGACCTTGCAAAATCAATGACACACCGAGGGGTGAGTGAGGCAGGAGGTTCCGGCCTCACAAAGGGCTGCTCCCCAGCTCCCTTCTCTGGCTGTACCCCATGGGTGGGTGCTGCGTGGGTGCTGGCTCAAAAACCGATAGCTCTGTGCAAAGTGCACGCTTACCAGCTGCAGGAAAAATCCCTTCCCCAGGGCCTAGGGATCTGGCTGGAGTTTTGAGCCCATCCAGGCAGCAAACATTCCTGGGTTGGAGAAACCCATGTTCCAGAGAAGAACCTAAACACAGGAAATGGCTTTTCATCCCAGGCCCAGGGCTGTCTACTGCAGGTGAAAGTGAAAAAGGAAGCCTCATTTTCCCCCTGCCAGTGTGAGAGGCAGCCACAATTTCTTCTTTCCAGATGTTCCATCTCTCCTCCTTCAACCGGACACACATTCCACCCCCAAGGCTCTGTCTCAGCATTCCTGGGGCTTCCCAGGAACATAAAACTCCCCACTGGACTCTAGGATGACAGGGAAACAAGATACTGGGCAATTCTGGAGTGTAGACTGACGGGGAAACTAAGATAATTGGCAATTAGGTCTGGAAGATTTGTTTCCCCTTGCCAGTGAAGAAGGAAACCATCATCTTCAAGGCAGCATCCCCTTGCCAACTTTCCCCCTCTGTCCTGACATATTTCATTCCCAAATTTCTGTCCCAGCGGTCAGAGAGCTTTTCAGGACCATAAAACTCTGTCCTGGAGCCTAGGCTGATAGGGACATTAAGATAAGGGGCAGAGATACCCAGAAAGATTGTAACTAGACATCATTGTAATTTTCTGGCACCTTTGGTAAACACTTGCCAACCCTTAAGGGATGCCCTTAAACCAGCCTTCACAAAACTTACCTTAACTTAGTCGTATATTAAGTTCCTCCCCACTTGGAGAGTTCCTTTTCTTTTCTCTTCCATTTTCCAATAAACGTTTCCACTTTCCAACTCTGGGTCTGAGCATCTTCATTATTCATTCTTGAAAGTATTGAAGAACCTGGGAATCACGAGCGAACACAGAGACCTGCCTCACCTGTATCAAACTCAGGACCTTAGGGTGTGGTTGGGTTCTCAGAGGGGTCAGGAAACAAGACAGGCGAAAGAGGATTTGCTGTCATGAATGATGGCATGTTGAGGACTTCCTGGGTGGGGCATGGCCTTTGGGCTCAAATCTAAAATTGAGGACGAAGGAACTGTGGGTCTCAGCACAAACTCCTCTCTCAGACCCTCAGTCTGCAAAGTGAGTGGAACAATCTCCCGGGCTTCATTCTAAGTCAGGGTTAGAATTCTTTTTTTTTTTCTTTCTAGAAAGGGTCAGCAAGACAGCTGGAGAAATATAGGGCACTTACCTTGTACACGGCTGACCTGAATTCTATCTTGGTCCCACATATGGTCCTCTGAACCTATCAGGAGTGACCCCTGAGCACAGAACCATGAATAAGCCCTGAATACCACTTGGTGTGACACCCCCGCCCCCTTTCCACAATGGGCTAGAGAGTGCCTTTTTTTTTTTTAGGAAGGGACAGGGTAATAGAAATTTTATTGCAGTATTTACTTGACTCTAGAAATAACTAATGTGTATGGCTGTGTCCATTAAACTTTATTTTCAAAACAGGTGGGGTTGCAGAGGGAGGTGGGTGAGGCCCCACCCCACCCCAGTGGAGCCAGCCCCTGCAGTCAAAAACCTCCAGAACTCAATGGCTGCCATGCTCACGGCTGCTCTCCACATGCTCAGATGGACCTCACCCATGAGTGAATGTATTCCTGGACATCTCATACTTTACACTACTAATATACCAAGAGTCACTGTCACTGTCCTCCTGTTGTTCATTGATTTGCTCGAGTGGGCCCAGTAACGTCTCCATTTTGAGGCTTGTTGTTACTGTCTCTTGTGTTTGGCATATTGAATACATCATGGGTAGCTTGCCAGGCTTTGCTGTGTAGGCGAGATACTCTTGGTAGCCTGCCGGGCTCTCCGAGGGGGCGGAAAAATTGAGCCTGGGTCTGCAAGGTCCGCCGCGTGCAAGGCAAAAACCCTACCCGCTATGCTATGGCTTCAGCCCATACCAAGAGTAGCACACCACATTTGATGGGGTTTAAAGTAGAAGGCAACCAATCTTATGGGGAAATATATTTATACAAATATATATATGTATATATATATTCACACAAGTCTCGACCTTTAACAACATGTTACTATTCTCTTATAGAAGGGATTAATGGCTCCTAGGTGAAAGACAATAATCTTCACACACACACACACACACACACACACACACACACACACACTGGTGATTGCCCAGACTTGGCCTGTGAATCACAATTTGGCAACCTCTGATTCACAGGATTCTATCAGACAGTGAAAATGATAGCAAGAATGCTGGGCACAAAATAACAGCCCAGGAAGAGTATCACCACCGTCATCACAGACATGAGTATCTCACATTTGGCCATTTGGATCATTTTATGCTACCCCATAAATGCCTCTACCTCTGCTCTCCCAGACTTCACCAACCTGTTAAGTCAATTTTGTAAAAAGGCACTTGACAGGATTAATTCAAAATCCTGGTGGAAATGCATTCAGGAGTTTGCCCTGAAGAGGTCTGCTTAACGCAGACTCCCAGATCACTTAGCATTTAAAAGCAAGTGCAGTTTGGCTCCCAATAAAATAACAGTGATATTAAGTGTTCTCGTTAAAGATTTCCATTGTCCTTCACAAGGGATTTTATTGGTGATCTGGGATGGATTTCTCATCATTCTTTGAAGAAGTTAGGCCCTCCTGACCATTTGGGGTTCAGAGCTCTAGAATGAGCTAGGCATGTGCAGTGGCAGGAAGTGTAGGAAACTGAGTTCTGAGGTTGTGTCTGTGGACAACAAATCCAGTCCTGTTCCCCGCACCTCCCAGCTGTGCTGGGTCAGCATCCACTTGGGCGCTCTGAAGCGAAAGATAAATTAGCCATTTTAAACAGAAACGGAATTCATTAAGTAAGTGCTCAGAGAATTTCTGGAAGGATCAGAGAATTCGGCTTGAGGCCATGCAGGGAAAAGTTTATCCCAATAATAACACTGCTACTTCCTACAGAGGCTTTTAACAAGAGCAGGGGAAGGGACTCAGCACCAAAGGGCATGCATTGGGCTCTCAATACCTGGCTCTGAAAAATAAAAAAACAAACTGCCCACCCAACTGGGGCTGGAGAGATGGCTCCAAGGCTGGAGCACATGCATGCCTGGTAGGAGTGAAGTCCCTGAGTTCGATCCCCCGCCGCGCAGGACCAGCTGTTGTCTGCATGCATGCAACAGTGCTGGGGAGATACCCACAGAAAACCAACCAAATAACAAGGGGAAGCAGAAAAGACACTCACAACAGGAACCGCCGGGGGCACTGATCTGGGATCCTGCTCCTGCTCCCCAGCCACCCCCAGAATGGATTCAACATCACATTCCCTCTTTAATGTGATTCTTGTTCAAATAACAAGAGTTCAAGAAAGGGTCCCGCAGTTAAAAACAGGCCCGTGTCTTTGCAGGGCAAAACAGGTTTCTTTCTTTCCATCCTTGTTAAGAGAAGGCTCCTAGAATTGTCCTGAGCCCAGGAAGGATGTTCAAAAGATGTGAGGCTGTCTCCACCCCTCAACACCAGTGACTCCAGGAAAGACTAGCACCCTAGACTCATGGTCACATTAATCACAATAATCACAAGGTGGGAATAAGTCATATAGTTCTTTTTTATTCCTTTTGCTTTTGCTTATTGGGTCACACCCCATAAGCAATGCTCAGGGATTACTCCTGGCTCTGCACTCAGGAGTGATTCCTGGTGGTGCTCGGGGAACCATATGGGATACCGGGGATTGAACCAAGGTCAGCAGCACACAAGGCAGATACCCTAATTCTGTACTATAGCTTCGGACCCAAGTCATATAGTTCTTGACAGTTGAGTGGGTGAGGCGAATGCAAAACACATATCTGATGGAATAATATGCAGCACAGGAAGGAAATTCTTCCCCCCTGCTACGACATCGCTATATCTTGAAGACATTGTAAGGAGTGAAATAAGACTCATATAAAAGGCACATGGTGCATGACTCTGCATCTTTATGAAGGACTAGGATTGTCTAGTCCATAGAGTCAAAAAGTAGATATGGGAGGCCGGAAAGATACCACAGGGGGTTAAGGCACTTGCCTTGCATGTGGTCCACCCAGTGCCAATCCTTAGCACCACATATGAACCTCCTCTGCACCACCAGGAGTGATCCCTGAGCATAGATCCACGTGTAAGTCCTGATCACTGCTAGGGTGGCTCAAAAAAACAAAACAAAACAAGCAGAATAGAAAGGGGATGATGGGGATTGGAGAAAGGAGAGGCAGAGTTGAATGCCGTGGGTTTCAACCTTTTTATATAAACCCACAGGCCAGTGAATATGGAAGTATTTCACAGCCCACTGCAGTAGAAATGAAATCCATTATTTTACAGTAGGGCTGTTCATCATGGAGCAATATCTGCAGCTGTGGCCAGGAGCTGGGCAGCACTGACTCCTTTGTGGGCCAGCAGGAACTTTCAGTAGACCCACCGCACTGGAGGACAGGGTGATTGTGTGGGCTGATGAGAGCGTCTTGGAAAGGGAGGTGGCTGTGTGCTAGTGCAAATGTACTCCATACCACTGAACAGTTAAAATGGTATGCTTTATAAACTGATAGATTTGGGGATCCTGTCCAGGGCATACAGGAAACAGAGACGAGAAAAGTGAAGGAAACAGGAGAAATTTATTCTCCATGCTCCCAGGTTGACTCTGAACCTCAGGTGAGGCTAGCATAGAGCCGCACCCTGGGAGAGATGAAGGGGGCTTTTAAGTTGTCTTGGGCGGGGAGAGAGGGGAAGGGAACAAAGACCTGTGGAACCAGTGTGCTAGGTCTGGCCTGCTATCTGTAAGGGATGGATGTGAAGAAGCATGGAAGTCATGAAAGGAAGCCCAGTGGCTTCCTGTAGCCAGGTGGGCCATAAGTCCTGTCTTCCACGCTGGGGACAGGGTGATCCCTGATTCCAGAAATGTGGCTGTTATTTGGTCCTGGCTGCCATTTTTTCCTGAGCAAACCTTACACAAAGTATGGGCCTTGCCTGGCTGCAGAGCCAGCTCCCCGATCCCCATTACCACAGTTTTACCCCAAAAATAGATACAGACCGGAACCCATATATCTGATAATAACTTCATTTTGTTCTTTTTTTTCTTTACTTTTCTGCTTTGGGGCTACACGTGAAGGTACTCCAGGGTCCATGTGGTGCTGGGGATTAATCAGGTACCTACATGGAGAGCATATGCACCAGCCTTTTTTTTTTTAAATATAGGAGTAGCACTGTAGCACTGTCATATCACTGTCGTTCTGTTGTTCAATGATTTGCTCGAGCGGGCACCAGTAACGACTCCATTGTGAGACTTGTTACTGTTTTTGGCATATCGATTATGTCACGGGGAGCTTGCCAGGCTCTGCCATGTGGGCGGTATACTCTTGGTAGCTTGATGGACTGTCCAAGAGGGACAAAGGAATCGAACCCGAGTCGGCCGCGTGCAAGGCAAATGCCCTACTGGCTGTGCTATTGCTTCACAGTGGTAAATGTTGGAGTGCTGCTATTTATTTAGCCATTGATTAAGCCGATTGAATTATATGCACCAGTCTTTTGATCTCTCCCCCCGGCCCCAGGAGGTGAAGCTTTTATTAAAAGGGGACATGAAAGGCCCCCACAGTGACAAGATTGATCGGGGCCACACTGGCAACTGTCTTCCTCTCCAGTGCTTGCTTCTTCCAGAAAGAAACTGTGAGCGCTGTTGGAAGTTGGGAGGCCAGCTCAGCTCCTCTGCTCTGCTCCTGTGGTTTCTCTCCAGCAGGACAAGGGCCAGCAGGCAATTAGGAGAGTGACACGTTTTGGATGGGAGACAACACAGAAGTGGTGACTTGGATGAACCAATCGAGGAACAAATGTTTCCCCTCCTCCCCCCTCCGGTTGGGGCAGCTGCTCCTCAACACTGGCAAGGTTGGCAGGAAGAAAGAAAACCTAATGTTGCTGTATCTTCTGGTGCTTCCAAAGAAGGCAAACATCAAAATATTTATGTGCCATCTCCTGAACTATCGGTGTTTGCAACAGACTCAAAGCAAAAAAGAGCAGGATTAACATGATGATGAAAATGAGCATCTGGGTACCAGTTCCAACCCTGGTCTGCTGGTGTGCAAATTCAGTGTGTGCGTATAGAGACACAAGCCAGAGGAAAACTAGAGATGTCAACATTTGCTGTAGATTCCAGTACCCTATCATCTTTCAAAGCATAGATTCTCCCTGGTGGTGATGGCTGATGAGAAAAATACGGCCATCAGGGATGGGGATGTGACTCAATGGCTGAGTACCTGTAAGTCTAGTGCCCAGCACCTTCCAACATTGTAATTAGATCCTGGCAATGCCAGTGGGACCCAGAGAACCACAGGCATGTGATCTCTGAACAGCATAACAATGATGACAACAAATGGGAAAGCATGAGGAAAATATGGCTATGAGCGAAAGTCAAAATGAGAACCAGCAATAACGTCCCTCTTAGACCTCCTGGTGGGGAGAGTTAGAGAGGCAGACTAAACTTGGAGGACACTTAGCTAACTGCTTGCTCCAAGGAGCACAAAGACTCTGTCTTTCAAATGAACTACCTGGGCAGCCATACCACTTCTTGGCAACTATGTTCCAGACACAAAAAATTAATTTTGAATAATATAAACATACCTATGTTCATCTCAGTGCTTAGTACAAAAGCCAAGAAATGGAAACACTCCAAAGGCCCAGCTATAGAAGAATGAATAAAAAAACTGTGGGATATATAGAAAAATTGGGATACTATACATGGTAAGAAATGTAATTTGCTGTGACACAGGTGAAACTAGAGTATATCATGTCATGCCAGTCAGAAGGAAAAGTGTAGAGACAGAATAATCTTCCCCATATGTGGGATACACAGCAGTGGAGTAAGAAAGGACCAAAGGCACAGAATTGAAGAATTGGTCCACAGAACTGAGTTTGTGGGGTGGGTGTGGGTGGTGAGTGGGAGGAAACTTTGAGATCTTGGTGGAGGAAAGCAGGTACTCTAGTGATTGGTGTGGTATTGGAATGATATATGCAGGAAACAATCATTAGTAGTAATTGTAAATCACAGTATCTCAAAGATTTTTTTAATGACTAACAACCCCCTCCTTGGCCCCCAAATGAACTAGTCAGACTGGGGGCATGGCTCAGTGGTGGACATGTGCGTTGCATGTGTGAGGTCCTGGGTACCTGACATCACAGGAAGGGAAGAGAGGACAAGAGGGAGAGGATGGAAGGAGAGAGGGAGGAAGGATGTGGTCAGGAAGGAAGAGGTAGGAGAGAAAACCAATCTGCCTGGTATTTTCAAGGGAGACCCTCTTCTGGAATCTCTGAAATCTTTGTTTTGGTCTGAGCTATCTTTTCTTTGTTTGATATGACTCAATTGCTCGTTTAATTAGAGTGGTTCATACCTACTAAACCTGCTTTTGTTAGAAAGATTGATAAAGAGGAGAGAAGGCAAACCACGAAGATGTCTTAACACTTCCCATATCTTCCCTAGATCATTCAGCTTAACAGTCAAACCTATGGTCAACTTACTAGCCACTTCCCTCCCTGAGACGACAAACAACTTTCTCCCAACATGCATACCTGTCCATAACAGAGGGTGGTTTAAAGTTTTGTTCAGTGTCCAAATAGGTTACTTATGAAAATAATTCTAAACCTACCACTCTGTTCACCAAATATTATATTATAATGGAAAATTACATACGGACACTAAAATTAAATAATCCCAGCTTGGAAAACTATGAATTCCAATTATTGGATTGTCGTAAAAAAATTAAAGCTCAAAGATAAAATTCTCAGGGTCGGAGAGATAGTACAGGGCTTAAGTCACTTGGTTTGCATGCAGCCATTCTGCTTTGATGCCCAGCACCACATATGTCCCTCACCATTACTGGGTTAGGCTCTCACCTTCCCCCAAAAGAAAAGAAACAACTCTTGATTTTTCTGACCTCTTGTGTTATTTTCTATATCATTGATTTCCATTCCAATTTTATTATCTTTTGCTTGTATTTGCTTTGGGATTTATTTGTTCTTCTGTTCCAATTTCTTCATCTGAGATTAGTGTGTTGATTTGAACCCTTTCTTTCTTCCTGATTTGCACTTAAATATCTATAATTTTTCGCTTTAATATAGCTTTTGCTGAGTCCTATAGGTTCTGGTCGTTGGTGCCTTCATTCTCACATATTTTGAGGGGTCACACTTAATCACTTAACTTCCCGTTAGTCGTCGATTTGCTCGAGCGGGCGCCAGTAACGTCTCCATTTGTCCCTGTCC
>JAOXYA010000045.1:38967875-38989533 GCA_028565675.1 Sorex palustris | reverse complement strand
GCCTTGAATATATTCTCAGGGCTAGGATGAAGGAGACGTTACTGGGGCCTGCTCGAACCAATCGACGACTAACAGGAATTTTGTGATTTTGTGATTGTGATAAGGTGTCAGGGATCGAATCTGGGTCTGCTGTGTGCAAAGCAAATGCCCTACCCACTGTAGTATCACTCTGGTCCCAGGACTTTGATATTTCTGAAAAGAACTGAGGTGTTATATACTACTCTCAATTTGGGTTTTTCTGATGCTGTTTCATGACAGAAGAGAGGATGCATACTAGGGAGAAAATAGAGGTCCATACTCCCAGAGTACAAAAGGATGGGCTGTCCTGATGTTTACTGATGATGTTAACAAGAGCACTTGCTTAATTTCAGGTGGTATCTGCCAACGTGCTTCACTGTCAAGTTACTATTTTTCCCCCCACTGTAGTTAATAAGTATCTTGGAGAAGAGCCTTTAAAACTATGCAAATATCCTGTTTCTGCTTAAACTTTCACCCACTAATTTAGTCATCCATCAAGGACCTTGCTCGCCGCAGTAATTACTGTGTTGTTCTAATGGCGATTTTGTACTTCCCTCCTTACTTTTACAAGCACTAATTGGAATTTTCCCGGAATGAGGATCTTCCCCCATCCTCTCATTTATTTATTTAGTTTCTGACATTCAATGAATCTCAACATTTTTGATCTCATAGCTACCATTCAGTGCTATTATTCTTATTTTTTCAGGGGCCATTGGTAGGTGGAAATGGGGTGCAGCTTGCCTTGTGGCTGTTGATGGGGCTTCGGGGGTCATACCTGGTGCCTAGTACTGCTGTGCTGTGCTGGGGGCCCCTAGGACCACCCTATGTTGTGGGGGGCACATAGTCGCAGGAAGGGAACCCCGGGTCTCTTGTGTTTTACCACCTGAGCTTCTCCCCAGTCCCTCAATACTATTATCATACCATTTTTTTTCTGTTCAAGTGGCTCTAACTCTGACCACAGGAAACACTTTTCCTGGTTAGTTCCTATAACTTTTCAATACACAGCTCCAGTTCCACTGGTTTGATTGCGATCTACTTGAGCTGGCAAAAGCTGCTTCTGCTTCCTTTTGTATCTTTCGTATCTTCCTTTTGTAAGCTCTAGAGGTGGAATCAATTCTAACACATTTTAAACATAGCCACACTGTGTGTGGTATGTTGGCATGTGCAGAATCAGAATCCACTTGATGGAAACTTATTAGAAAACCTTTCCATTTTATAATATTTTATAGTTAAGAAAATGTCCTTGTTGATGGCTGATTTTGCATATTTAGTCACTGACCAACTAACACAGGACTGTTTCCCAAAAGTATCAATGATACGTTACTACCCATTAGTAGATAATAAGAGAACAAATATTATTAATTTGCAGAGCCGGTAGTGCTCATGGGCTACAACTAGTTCTGTGCTTGAGGGACCATCATGTGCAGGGACCATCATGAATCCAGGTCTCCTGCATGCAAAGCATGTGGTCAGCTCGCTGAGTTCTCTCTCTACTTTCAGGAGAGTAAATCTTACAAATCTACAAAAATAAACAAATAAAAATTCTGGAGCTATGTGGGATAACAAATGTAAACTAGATGACTAGGGTCATCTAGTTTACATTCAAAACAAAGAAGCAAATATCAAATCATTGTGTCCACTTGAAACTCCTGTGCCATAGCTTCTGTTCTTGGCAAGGTCTCTCTGTTCCAGGACCCACTTGGGGGAGCTGGCTGTGTGGACACTGCATGTGGCAAGGCCTGCACCTCCAGCCAGCTCCCAGCCCAGAGCCCATTTGGAACCAGATTCCGCTGACAACTGTTACCGTGAGTGTCTGAACAGATCCTACCCCAGTTGAGTCTCCAACTGAGACCATCCCAGCAATAGCACAACTAACCTCCTGAGCAATACTAGCAAGGGCTGCTGGGGTAGCACTGTAGCACTGTCCTCCCACTGTCCATTGATTTGCTTAAGTGGGTACCAGTAACATCTTTGTTGTGAGACTTGTTGTTGCTGTTTTTGGCATATCTTATACGTCATGGGTAGCTTGCCAGGCTCTGCTGTGTGGGCGGGATACTCTCAGTAGTTTGCCAGGCTCCCCGAGAGGGATGGAGGAATCGAACTTGGGTCGGCCGTGTGCAAGGCAAATGCCCTACCCGCAGTGCTACTGCTCCAGCCCGATTGGGTATAAAGGGTAAAATTAAAGTACCATTTGAGAAGAGTTGGGGGTGGAAAGAGAGCTACTGAACTCTGCAGGTAAATCTTTTGACTCGGCTTCCTTCTTTGGGCCTATTCCATCCTTCTGTGCGTTCCACCTGTCCGTCCCTGGTGGAATGCACGGAACACTCCCTTTTCTGATGCAGCTCTCCAACTAGAAATAACTTCTCTGTTCAGTAGCCTGCTCCCCACTGTATCTTGTATTATCTACTTCAAGATACATCTTACTCTCTCCCTTATGAAGTTACAAAAAAAATTTTTTTAAAAAAAGCTAGTTCCTCATAAAGAAAATCCTGAATTTCTGAGGGCTGAATTCCCATCTCAGTCAGGCTCATAAGTAGTTCCTCTCTAAGCACTAAGTTCAGCCTGACACATATAGATTAAGTCCACTCTACAATATGATCTGTATAACCAGTGAGTAATATAACACATCTTAAATTATGGGCTTGGAATCTTCTGGCAGGGCCAACGCTTACCACACACAGCATTAGCTATTTAGAAGCATTAGTATCGCCACTCAAGGTTTCATGAGTGAATGTTCCCTTCTTTGGCAAGTACTTAATTTTCTCGACTCCCCATGATTTTCCTCTCCAATTTCAAATTCTGCAAGTTTAGAGGAAATGAGTAACTCCTGATCAAAAGCTGAGGGCCTCTTGCTCCATGCTGCTGTTTCTATATATCAGGTACACCTTTCAATAATGCCTCCAACCGGAGAACAAAGAGACACCGGTGTTACCACCCACTCCAGACCTTTAACTGAAGACTGGGGGCAGACACGTTCAGGCCAAGGAATCAAGAAGATTCATACCCATTAATGTGCTCTGCATCATTTCTGAGTCTGCGGTCACCCTATCATTTCTGGCAATTCTCTTCTTAGGTCCAATTGCACTAATTAAACATACAAATGAGAGAGATAAAGGGAGACTCAGCTAATTGTATTTTCCTCTTGGCTTTCATGGTGATCTCATGATCAGTCATGATGACAGTTTTCCCCAAGTGGCTGCCACAGGGCTGACCTACACTGGAACTCCTCTGAAACTTCCAGAGTGGAGACAGATAAGGCTTGGAATTCTTTTTTGGATGGAATAAGAGGTGATGTTATCACCTTCCTTCTTTTGACTAATGAGCTCCTCCCAACCCCAAGTCTTAAGGTTGGGTACTGTCACTTGTGGCAGATTCAATGGCTTGTGGTGAATGGCAGATGCCAGGGAGCTAGGACCAGGGTTAGGACATATGCAAGGGTTCAATCCCCAACATCACTTGTTCCCAGAGCATTGCTGGGTGTATCTCTGGAGGCCTCTGAACATCCTCGTTCTATGGCTCTGAACCATTGAGTAACCATTTAACTGGCAGAAGTATCTCCCTGGATCCCCAAAGCACTGCCTGGGATCCTCTCCACAGAAGAAAAAGATGCGCTGAGAGCCTTCCTACTTGGATGCCATTACCAAGTCAAACAATAACTAGGCATATGGCTGGAGTGATAGTATAGCAGGTAGGCATTTGCCCTGCACTCAACCAACCAGGATTCAATCCCTGACATCCCATAAGGTTGTCTGAGCACCACTAGTAGTAATTCTTAAGCAGACCCAGGTAAACCCAGAGCATCACTGGGTGTGGCCCAAAAATTTAAAAGATAAAGAGTTCCTCCAAACAAAGACAGGGCCAGACAGCCTACAACTGCTCCATCCCATGTAAACCACTTTCCAGGGCTGTGGGGTTTCAGTCTGCAGAGAGGAGCTGGGAGCTTCCTCGGGCTGTCGGCATGGATGACAGACAACGGTGGGGGGGAGTCCAGCTGACAGCAGGCATCTCCACGCCTGTGGAGACCCCAGAAAGGAACAGCTGCTGCCTTAATCCTCCTAACTTCGTCAGTTTTGTTAGAATTAAGAATAGAGCAGATCCAAACTGAACACGACATTGATCTTGAGCCCCAGCTGAGCTCGGAACACACACATCTTCATTCTGGAGCATCCTGGCCACTTGTTGGAGTTGGGAGGTGGGCAGTGCTTATAGGGAGGGGGGCATCTGGGTCTTACATGAAAACTTGGGGGTATACAAGGTCAGGCAGTAGGGGGGAGGTCTCCACAGAGCAAATGTGACAACTCGGCCTCTATGGGTGAATCGATGGGAAAATCTTCCTAACTAAGCGTAAGAACCCAGAGGAAAGTACAACCATTCATGAAACCCCACGACAAGGAGAAAGGCCTGAAATGGCTGGAGAAGTGAACAAATGCCATGAGAACAGCCCCAACAGACAGCCCTGGAGCAAGGTGGGAGGAGAAGGGCTGGGGAGGGAACCAGTGATTATTGGCTGCCTCTCTCCTTACATGCAGCAAACGGCTTCTTTTCCCATGCCTGGGTTTCCTCCTCTCTCAGTGGTGGCGCCCGATAAGCTTGGTACACGGTGTTCGTGATGCTGAGACATCCAGGCTGCTCTGTCCAGAGCCTCTGATTTTCCTGGGAGAGGCTCTTGGGGAGTCATTTCCGTCTAACTTCAGCAAGTTTGTCCATGAAGACATGTGGCCGCCCAATTGCTTTAATCACAAATGTGGAAATTGCTTCACTTGGTGAAAGGCTCTTTCCAGTCCTGCTAATGGCAAGTCTGGGATGTGTGTCTGTGATGGGCTTTCCCACAACGCCCAAGTTGAAGCCACTGAGCATAATGAGAATTGGACAAGGACTGGGGAACCCGCAGTGGCCCAGCCCAGCCCTTCAGCTGAGCGGTATTGCTGCTTTCAGAAGTGGCACACTGTTCCCAGAGTGACCACTAGCCTCAGACACAGGCCCTGGAAAACCAATAAAAGCCACTGGAAGGGAGCAGGACTCAGTTGCAGGAAGAGTGCTGGGTGGCAGCTGGGCGCTTATGTCCTTGGAGATGCAAACTTAGAAAAAGTGCAATATTGGGCTGGAGCAATTAATACAGCAAGTAGGACATTTGCCTACACGTGGCCGACCTTATTCGATCCTCAAGCCCTGCCAGGAGTGATCCCTGAGATTAGAGCTGGGAGGAAGCCCTGAACACTGCTGGGTATGGCCTCAAAACAATAACAACAGTAATTTATTATTAAAGAAAAACAAGATCCTAGATGGACTCTAGTTAGACACTCTACAGTTTTCTTGATAACTTGATCACTTGACATCCTGTTATTCATCGATTTGCTCAAGCGGGCACCAGTAACATCTCCATTCATTCCTGTCATGTGCTAGTGTAGCCCAATGGCGTTTTCTTGTTCTGGGAACATGAACAACCTCAAACCGACCATTCAGGGTCTTGATGAAGAACTCTGACCATCTCATAGGTGGGTGGCCATGCGATCTTTTGACGTCCCGAGGAATCCCGTCAGTAATGGCTCTAGTCCTGCGGTTGTCTCTAAATCTCATTACGTGTCCAGCCCATCTGATTTTCGACGCCGTGGCAAATGAGACAGCGTCCCTGACCATCAACGGAGGTTGGAACTCCAGATTCTTTCTTTCACTTGAGTGAAGCGTGATACTCCAAGCATAACTCTTTTGATTCCTCTTTGGGAGAAGAATTGCATTCTCATCCTGTTTTCGTAGGGCTCAGGTCTCTGAGGTGTATGCTAATGTAGGAAGAACAGTGGAATTGAAGAGATATGCCCGGAGCCGAGGTTCTTCATCCTCTTAGCTATTTCTTAGATGCTCTTGAAGGCGTTCCAAGTTGCTCTCTTCCTCCTGCACAACTCAGGTGCCAGGTCATTCGTCATGTTGACTTCTCGACCTAGGTACACATATGTTGCATTCAGAGATAACTGTTCCATTCTTTTCATTGAGAGCGAATGGAACGTCAGGAATGAGATAATTTCTCATAAACACTGTCTTCGTGAGATCTGGCTGTAGTCCGACCTTTCCACACTCACGTTTGAAATAGGCCAGCATCTGTGCTGCTTGGCTAATGTTTGGTGTTATTAGAAGGATGTCATCAGCGAAGCGGAGGTGGTGTAGTTGCCTACAGTTGTCTAATTATTATTTTTTTTCTTTTTGGGTCACACCTGGTGATGCACAAGGTTTACTCCTGGCGGTGCTCAGGGGGACCATATGGGATACTGGGAATCTAACCCTAGTCGGCCGTGTGCAAAGCAAATGCCCTCCCCTCTGTGCTATCACTCCAGCCCCAGTTGTCTAATTCTTGGCATTGGGGATTCTGGGAAGTTCTCACCAAGCACCTAAAGCTCATCTCATTTGCTGCCAGGGGCAACCTCCCAAGACTTCCAACACTCAGACTCAGGTTCTTAGCACCGGGGGCAAGTGGCTTTGTAGTGCCAAATGACCTCAGGTTCACAGTCCAACGTGGGGTTGGCCGCCTAAGGTCATTATAAAGGGCAAAGGGCTGGAGAGATAGTTCCAAAGGCTGGCATACATACACTGCCTGCAGGAGTCCTGAATATAGTCCTGGCACTATACGGTTTCTCAGCACTATTGGAGAGTCCCTGAGTACTAAACTCACTACACCATTGAGTACGGCCCCAAACAAACTAACAAAAGTAGTCCCCCAAAAGGGCCGAGAAGTCACTTGCATTGGTATCAAGCATTGAACTCAAAGGTCAAAAGGTTCCCAGACTCACATTTTGAATCCTTGGCTCTACTCTTGCTGAGTTCTGTAGACTTTTCCCAAATTACTTAACCTCCGGAGCCCCCATTTCCCTCATGCCCACGATGAGGATGCTGGCAGCTACCTCCTGGGGTAGTTGTGTGCAGCCACAGTTGTTTTAAATTATATAGCACGAGGGCTCATAAACAGTCTGCGGCTCCATAAATATTTATTGCTGCTTCTGTGCGGACGACTTGGACCATCACCATCTTGGCTGCATTACTCTTTATGACTTCTCAATAGGGGCTTGGTTTTCTGAACTTACTTACCTCCCAGAAGGTCTGTCCTAAGAGGACACACTCAAAAAAACAAAAGCAGAAAAATATTCTACTGGCAGCTGATCAATTGGGGATAAATAGGTTTATTTCCTCCTCCTCCTCCTGCTTCTTCTTTTTTGTTTTTTCCAATTGGAAGCGACAAGAAAATGAATGAGAGGCGGGTAGTGCCAGTTTCAGGAGCAGAGAAAGAGCTAAATTCAAATCTTCCTCTGCTTGCAAGTGGCCCTGGGTGAGTTCCTCAAGTCTCAGGATCAATTTCTGGGACAAGGAGAGAGACTATTACCTGTCCAGTGCTTTTCATATGGGCCTATACAGACAGGTCAACCCAGGAGATTCTGCTGCAGGAGATTCATAACAGGTTTTATGCCTGTTAGAACCTGGTTTCTGTATCCTGAATTGCAGAAAAAAAACCCCTAAGAAATCCCAAAGAGGGTCTTTTCGCAGAAGCAAAACTAAAGCCAGAAGGCCAGTGTACCAGCACTGTGCTTACTTACCACAGAAATAGTGTAGGATTGGAGTAATCATATAGTGGGTAGGGTGTTTGCCTTGATGTGGCTGACCCATGTTCTTTTTGTTGTTGTTGTTCTTTTTTTAAAATTATGTTTTTAATTTGCTCGAGCGGGCCCAGTAACATCTCCATTGGAGACTTTGTTGTTACTGTGTCTGGCATATCGAATAATGTTCTTATTTTATAAGGGAGTTCACAATATTTGATTACATTTAATATTCAAACACCAATCCCACCACCATTACATCTTCCCACCACCATATTTGGGATGTTTCTATTCCAAACCCCAATCCCTGGGCTGACTCATGTTTTTTTTTTTTTTTTTTGGTTTTGGGCCACAGCTGGCAGTTGTCCTGGCTCTGAGCTCAGGGATCACTCCTGGCGTGGCTCAGGGGACCACACGGGGTGCTGGAAATGAACCCCAGGTGGCCGTGTGCAAGGCAAACATCCTACCCATTATACATCTCTCTGGCCTCTCCCTTGCTCTCTTGCCTGACTTGGTAGCACCGCCTCTGAGCTGGCCATCTGGGCTGCAGGTTGTGGTCTTTACAGGGTCCCATTCAGGACATTAATGAAGGGGCCTCTAGACCTGGCCATCGGCTCTGCGGGACTGATAAAACCAAGGCTAGGGGAGGAGGGTAAGAGTTGGAGGTTTAGTAAGTGGGCGTGGGTGCCCACCAATGGGGGCAGCTTGCCGTCTGTCTCTGCATGATGGGGTTGGTGTCGGGGTTCCTGGAGCACTAGGTGATGATGCCCTTTTCTCACCCACTGTAGATCTCAGGAGCTTTCTGTGGGGCTCCCTTCTCCAAGGGGTAGGTGGGGTATTTGCAGACTTGAGAAGTTTCTCCACTCCCCACGAAACCCTGCGAGGGGCCCTTCCCCTGGGTTGTTCTCGGGACCCTCCCCACCCCCACCTACCTGGGCCCAACAAAATGCAGCTGTTTTACCTGTCCGCTGCTGCTCCCAGGCCAACCTGGCCGCCCCACCCTGAGTGGTCCCTGCACCCTGACTCTTACAGGCGGATCATGGCTGAGTTCTTCCAGAAAAGAAAGCAGCGCGATGATGAGGTGCTGGGCAGTGCTGTGGACTTCCTCCTGGCCAACGCACGCCTAGTGCTGGGTGTGGGTGGTGCTGCAGTGCTGGGCATCGCCACCCTAGCCGTGAAGCGGGTAAGCCAGGCTGTGCCACTGATACCTGGGGCTCCCAGGGGCCCAGAGCAGGGCTCCGGGCGGGAGCAGGGAAGCCGCAGCTGCTGACACCTGCTTCTCCCAGACTCCTAACACTCTGACCCCGCACTGTGCCCACAGCTCATCGATAGGGCCACCAGCCCGAGGGACGAAGAGGATGCCAAGGGGGACACTACGTGCCTTGAGGAGAGCTGGAAGGAGCTGAGCCTGCTCAAGGCCACACCACGCCTGCAGCTCCGGTCGCCTCCCGCTGCCCTCAGCCAGTCCAGGCCGAGCCCAGCACCCCTGCCCCCAACCCCAGGTGAGTGGCACCTATGACCTGGGAGGGACCCCTGTAGTGGACACATTTGTGGACGGCCCAAGCTCTGCCCAGCCCCTCCTGGACACTGCACGTTGAGGGGCAGCACGTTCACCCCTCAACCTCCACTTCCCTTTTTCTTTCTGGTGTTGAGGCTAAAGTTACCCAGACGTGCAGACTTGGAGATTGGCTAGCGGATAAGAGGGTGTTACCAGACCACCACAGAGTATTAGGTGAGGCTCAGACTCACTCTCTGAATGGAGCTGTTTCCCCCAGAGGGCAGGAATCTGGAACAGAATTTGTCCTCCAGTGCTTACGAGGGCAGAGTTGGACTCTTAGGGAGCTGATCCACAGGCGAGGGGACTGGGACAGGACAGCACACAGCTAGTGAGCAGGTGGGTTCTTCTGGCTCCTCGTGGCTGCCTCCTGACAGTTCTGCCCCCTGCTCTGCAGAGAAGCCCAGAGATGCAGCTCCTCAGCGTGCCGCTCCCAGGAGCTCCCCAGCACCTCCGTGCCTGACCCTGCAGGAGAAGCTGCTGGTGTTCGAGAGGGGCCATGCCCACATCCCTGCAGCGCACGGGGCTCTGGCCAAGCAGCTGACTGGTGACATTGCCCTGGAACTGCAGACCTTCCTCCAGAGCAAGTTCCCGGAGCTACCTTTCGGGGCGCTCGTGCCCAGCGGACCACTCTATGACGGGCTGCAGGCAGGGGCTGCTGATGATGTGCGTGTGCTGGTGCCATTGGCGCTGGAGCCAGGGCTGTGGAAGCTGGTGCCTGGCCTGGACACTGTCGCCCGGGACCCTCGCTGCTGGGCGGTGCGCAGGACTCAGCTGGAGTTCAGCCCACGGGGGAGTAGCCCCTGGGACCGCTTCCTGGTCGGCGGCTACCTCTCCTCCCGCGTCCTGCTGGAGCTGCTTCGCAAGGCCCTGGTCGCCTCTGTCAACTGGCCGGCCATTGGGGGCCTCCTCGGGTGCCTGATCTTGCCTAGCGTGGCCTCGGAAGAGCTGCTGCTCGAGGTGCAGCACGAGTACCTGGAGCTCACTGTGGCGGTACTCCTGGCAGTCACCAGCCCCGACATGCAGGACCGCCTGCTTCTGGCCTGGCCCCTGGAGGGGCTAGCCGGGAACCTCTGGCTCCAGGACTTGTACCCGGCAGAGGCCGCCCGGCTACGCGCGCTGGATGACCTTGATGGTGGCAGCCGGCGGCGGCTGCTGCTGCTCTTGTGTGCCATCTGCCGCCGTCATCCGGCCCTGGGGAGACTGGGCCGTGGCCACCTGATCCAGGTGGTCCTGCACCTGGGGGAGGAGAAGGTGGACTGGGCAGAGGAGGCCCTGGGCGAGCGCTTCCTGCAGGCGCTGGAGCTGCTCATCACCAGCCTGGAGCGGGCCAGCCTGCCCTGCCACTTCAACCCCAACATCAACCTCCTGGGCGGCCTCTGCGAGGAGGAGATTGATGACGTTGGTTACGCACTATACCGCGGCCTACAGGCCCCCGAGGAGCTGCTGTAGTCGGGAGGGGGGCCGCGCTTGCGAGCTGTGACACACACAGTGCCATGAGGGGTCAGGGAGCACCCGCTCTCCTGCTTTAGCCAGAAATAAGGGCAGAGTGTCTTAGAAGCCCACCAGGTTAGCATGTGCTTGAGCCCCAGCTGCTAGAGGCCTGAGCTCGGAGAGGCTGTGTTGCTGTCCCCCGGGCAGACCTGGGCCGCCTCTCGGCCACTCGGAGGGCCAGCTACTCACGCATGCACCTTGGTGCCTGGGCCGCAGGCCCCTGAGCAACCAATGGGACACAGCTGGGGAAGGCCAGCACAGGTCTCTGAGAAGAGGGGGAGTTAGTGCCTTCCTTGGGTGCTGGTTCTTGGCATCCTGAGACTCTGGTGCTGGGTGGCAAACACCACATGGAACCCATGCCCAGGCCGGGGTCGCCTGGCACCCATAGCATGTAGCGTTTGGCCCACTCGGGCTTTGAGTTTGATGTCTGGGGATCTGCTGGCTTGCCAAGCTCACTCCCCGCGCCTGATGGGTCTTTTCCTGACACGCTTCCCACCCTCTACCTCAGCAGAAAGCTTTTCTCCCTCCTCCGGGGCAAGTTTGCTCTGATCAGCAGCATTTCCTGGGAGAGTTCATTGCCCAGATCTGAGGGTGACCCTGGCCTGCTGCTGGCCAGGGCAGAGCAGAGGGCCACTCCCACAGAAGCCGGGGACGCAGGCACCACCACCACAGTGCCAGCACCAGCTCTCACCGAAGTCTGCGGGACTGGGGCGATCCCGCTACCCACCCCCTCCGGTGCCCGTCCTGCTGAAGCAAAGCTATGCCCCAAAGAATGTGAGCAAGAATAAAGGAAAAATTCAAGCATGCGAGATAAGTGCTCGCTTCTGAGGCAGCTGTTTGGAATGCTCGGGGAGCCTGCCTGTGGCTGTGCTGGAGTCGGTGGAGGTGACATGTGACAGGCTTCCCTGTGGGCTGGCTGGTGTAGGAGTGAATGCCAGTTAGCTCAGGTATGGTATTTCCCCAGCACCCGAAGGGGGGGGGCCTGCTTTGTGAGTTTGGAAGAAATGTGATTTCTCCTTCCCGCCTCTGGTCTGCAAGATGGGGGCAGCTCCCAGCCCCTCAGCATAGACAGTCATGGCAGAGGCTTAGATCTCTGCTACTACAAATAACAGGTGAGGTCACTGTTGCTGTTCCCTGAGGGGCCCCATACCCCTCTCAGCTGGGGATGCAGGACAAGATGGCCCAGGGTTACCTCTGAATGTTCCAGTGGTAGCCAAGGTGGCGGGGGACAAGCTGGAAGCAGAGTCTGCCTTGGCATTCTTACCTACAAAACAGATTGGGAGAGCTGAGCTCAGAGACCACTATGGGGATAACCAAGGGGCACAGCTCTCCTGGGGCTGGAACAGAACAGACCCCTAAGCCCCAGAATGAGAGGCTTTGCTGCCAGGCAGGCTGTGAGCGGCAGCGTGCTCAGCTGAACCCGCTTGCAAAGGGCTGGGCTCCGGGACATGGCAGGAAGACTAGATGCATTATAAGGGAAAGAGAAAGACCCAAGAGGTAATACAGCTGGTAGGTAGAGCACTCATCCTGCATGCAACTGACCCGTCCCAAATGGGGTCCCCCGAGTACTGCCAGGAATAATCCTAGAGAGCAGAGCCAAGAACTAGCCCTGAGAACAGCTGACTATGGCCAAAAAAGAGGTGTGCTCGATCACCCACCCATCCAATCAGAATGTGGGAGTCAGTTCATTTCCACCGGGAGCCTGTGGGCTCTGCTGGTGCAGGGCTGTGCCCACGGCATAGGAAGTTGCCACTGATTCTTCCCTGGGTGCAAGTTGATTCCAGGTGTGGTTTAGTCCAGATTCTCAAGTCATGCTTAACCCCATCCGTAGCCTGGGTTTTGCTTTATCAAGTGACCCAGAGCTATTTTTGAGACTGGCACGCAGATTCCTTTGCCATGGCTGATATGCAAAACAAAGTAACTGGCCTTCTGCAGGTCCAGTGAGGGGCCGGGACTGCCCCTCAGCTTGGGCTGAAGAGCTACCTGGGGACTATGACCACACTCCATTTTTATTTTTTGGCACCCTCTGCCCTGGCCCCCCGTTCATGTGGAAAGTGGGCTGACAGCCAAAAGAATGCTGTCTTAGTGCCCATCGAAGAATATTGCAAAATGGCAAACAATATTGCTAAGTGACCACCCAGAGATCCTCTACCCTCACCGAACAGCGTAGGACTCAGGTACCAGACGGCCCCCAGGAACAGCTGGCTAAAACCCTGAATGCCCCAGAGCACAGGGTGTGAGTCATGTGGTCCCCAGCACTGGAGTCCCTGGCAGCTCCACAAGCTCTGGGACTAGCAGAACCGAACAGTCCTATTGGCCAAGATTGCTGGGTAGCAAGGACAAGCTTCACTTTCATAAATGGATCTTAACACTTAGAAAATTTCCTTTTGGGTAAATACTCAGCTGTGGAAGTCCTTTTGCTGCTGTTTCCTGGGGGCCACAGCCAGCAATGCCCAGGGCCTTTTCTAGGCTCTGCTCAGGGATCACTCCTGGTGGGGCTTCAGGGACTATATGGGATGCCAGAGACCGAACCCCAATCAGTGCCTGCAAGGCGCTTGCCACCTCCCCACTGTACTATCTCTTGGGCCAGTCTTATCAACTGTTATCAAGTCTAATCAATTATTGACCGTCTGGTTGTCTCCTTGCTATTTTAAATAAAAATGCACGCGCCCACACACACATTCCTATGTGAGGCCTGGTCCTGAAGAAAGTGTGTACACAAACTCCCGTTAGGAAATTCCTCTGGGTGGGAAGCGTTCAAATGTTCAGGTCCTAAAGCTCTTATCAAACCACACTATGTAGATGTATTTTGGGGGTGAAGAACCACACCCAGCTGTGCTCAGGGCTTCCTCCTGGCTCTGTGCTCGGTGATCATTCCTGCAGGGGCTCAAGGCCATATGGGATACTAGGGATTGAACCCAGGCTGGCTGCATGCAATGCAAATGCCCTACCCACTGTACTCTCTCCAGCCTCACAAAACCGCACTTTAAAGACCTGGCAGTGGCCTGAGACCCAGCTCCAGTACGGAACCATGGCTGGTGGGGCTGTATGAAGGTGCCGTGGCCAGCCTGTGAGTGCAGCCATCCATCCAGCAGCCTTCGCTGCCACGTACTGCGTGTACACTCCACAATAGGACTCAGCAGTGGAAAATGTGTTTCATGTACTCATGTACCCACACCCAGGCCCGTGGCTTCCCGCAAGTGGCCTTAGACAAGAAACAGAGGTTCAGTGTCAGTGTCGAGGCTGGAACCCTGCTGGAAAACGGTCCCTGATCTCACGTACAGGCATCCAGGAGCACTTCTGGCCTCTGAGCCTCATGCGGACCCTGTCCCCTGACTGCCTGCTGGAGAGCTCCCAAGGCTGCCTCCAACTCATGTCCACGGGCCTGAACTGCTCACCCCACAGTCTGAGGCTCAGCACTGCCCCATCTCTGCCTTTTTATTTCCAGTTAGAATTGTCAGCTGATCTATCACATATTTGGACATTTCCAGTTTTATTCATTATTATTTTTTTAAGTTTATTTCATTTTTTCATTTTGGGGTCATACCTGGCAATGCTCAGGGGTTACTCCTAGTAGGGCTTTGGGGACCATATGGGAAGGCAGGAATTGAACCTGGGTCAACCACATTCCATGGTGATTTAAAAAAGATATTTATTTGAGGAGTTTGGAGATCACATCTAGTGGTGCTCAGGGCTTACATCTTACCTGCTATACTACCTCTCTAGCACCGCATAGGTTCCCTGAACCCCGCTGGGAGTGAGCCCCGTGCAGAGCCAGGAGTGAGCCTTCCTGAGAGCAGAGCTGCTGAATGGGGCCTGGCAGGACCGTCTGAGTCCCAAGCTCGTTTGCTTGTTATCTCACAATCAACTTTCCCGGGATCCTGACTTCCACTCCCTGCACCAACTCCAGTGACCTGTGGCAGGGCCAGGGGACAGCTGACGGGGACAGCCTGGAGGACGGTCTCTGGGCTGCAACCAAAGCTGGGGACTTGCCCTGACTAGGCACGACTGTGCCCAGGGTCCTGCTGCTGCTGCGCACAAGCCTGGTGCCGGGGCAGCAGTCAGCTGCCAGCTGCCCTATTTTTAGCTTTAAGTGGCTCTAAGACCAGGGAGAGCCCTTCACCACTGGGTGACAGGGCGTGTGGGGACAGCAGGCATGTGGGAACAGAGTGGAATCTAAGCACTGAGGTGCGGACGTGACTGCAGAGATCCCTGCTTGGGGAAGGCATTTGCCACCAGTTCCTGTTTCTGGTGTCACAAGGGCAAGAACTGATAGACTGCGGACCTGTGTCACTACTGGGCTGAGTGCCCAGCTGCAGACTAGGCTTTGTGAGAGTGTTATTGCCCCAGTCCTGCGCTGCACACAATGCAGGTGGCATTCAACACAAGAATCTGGGGATTCCCTTAGAGGTTTGAAGTTCTCACTTCTGTTGGGCCTAGTGCAGTGCTAAACCTCCACTTAAGAGCACTGGCAGAGAAGCAAAAGGCCATCAGAAAGTGCGCACAGGCTTGGAGGTGAAGGCCTGGCCCAGGGGGGCCCAGCAAGGTCAAATCAGGCCCGAGCCAGGTTTGTCCTCAGCATCAACATGTCTACATACTCTGTCTCCGCTTGCACAGACCAGTGGGAAAATTAATGTGGGGCTGGAGAGGTAGTACAGCAGGTAGGGCACTTGCCTTGCATGCAGCTGATCTGTGTTAATTGATTCCCAGCATCCCATGTGGTCCCCTGGCCCCGCCAGGATTGATCCCTGAGCACAAAACCAGGAATAAACCTTGAATATTGCCAAGTGTGGCCCAGAAACCAAGAAAGTAAATAAAACCCACCAATGTGTCTAGTAGGCGGACTCTACAAAGAGCTCCTACATTTCAACAACAAAAAGACAACACGACTGAAAAAATGAGCAAAGTCCTGAATTAGACATAGCTGTGATATACAAACGGCCAGTCAGCACACAAAAATGCTCCTCGTCATGGACACCAGAGAAATGCCTGTCAAAACCACTGTGAAAAGCTGTCTTACACCTGTCAGGATGAGCTTATAGAGAAATATATCTGCTAAGGACGCAGTTAAACAGCAATTCTTGCACCGCCAATGTGAGTACAGAGTGCCCCATGGCAGTGTGCAGTGAGTGGCTCCTCTGAAAGTTAAACACAGAACCGCCACCACGCGACACAACTCTACAGCTGGGCGAGCAGGCCGGGAAACATGGAATCTGGAATGTGGTTCAACAGTAGAGCCTCACATGAGGGCTAAATCTCTGGCACCACAGAGGAAAACAAAAGCAAGTAGGTGCTCCAATACCTACATGTGAATATTCAGAGCAGCTGTGTTCAATCACCAGAGGGGGAACGTGCCCAAAATCTACCCGCTGACGAGAAATGTGACATGGTGCAGCCATCCAGGGGATAATCAACCATCAAAAACACAGTTGGACCAGAAGGCCAACTCAGGGAGTCATCTGATGGGCTGAACTTGTGCGGTGCATGCAGGAGCCCCTGGTCTGATCACCAGCACCGTGTGTTCCGAGCACCAGAGGATCTGGCTCTGGAATGAAATATCCCAAATCCAGGTGGTCCGGTTGTCCCCACTCTGCTGTTTCACTTTCTCTGGTGTCAGATACGGTCAGTCACCAAAAATGTCACATATGAAGTTTCTGTTTGAGAACCACTCCTGGCAGTGCTCAGAATTTACTCCTTATGGGGCTGGAGTGATAGCACAGCGGGTAGGGCATTTGCCTTGCACGTGACCAACCCGAGTTCAATTCCCAGCATCCCATATGGTCCCCTGAGCACTGCCAGGAGTAATTCCTGAGTGTAAAGCCAGGAGTAACCCCTGAGCATCGCCAGATGTGACCCCCCCAAAAAATTTACTCCTTACTCAGGAATCACTCCTAGCAGGCTCAGGAGACCACGTGGGGTGCTGGGGATCAAACCTGGGTTGGCTGCATGCAAAGCAAATGCCCTATGCACTATAATATTGCTCCAGTCCCTCGTGTACAAAGTTTTTAAGACCACAGACATACTTTTTTTTTTTTTTGGAGAGGGAGAGTGGGATGGGGCCCACACCAGGCAGTGCTCAGGGATTTCTCCTTGCTTTAAGCTCAGGGATCACTCCAGGTGGGCTAAGGGGTTCATATAAATCACATGCAAGGCAGGACACTGCCCACTGTACTATCGCTCTGGCTAACAATATCTACTGTGCCTAATTACTGAATAAAGCTCCATCAACACCCAATATTACACCACTTGGAATAGGCTGTGATTGAGCATCTGCTAGAGCCTGGGGCAGGTCTCCCTCATCATGTAATGTAAATGAATCTCGGGAGCACTAGGCTGAGGGAAGGGAACTGGACATAGGAGGGCAACACCCCAGGGTGCAATTTCTAGGCACCAGGAAAACCAGAGAAAAGGCCAGAGAGTACAGGGGATGAAGGGTTGCAAGTGGCTAACCCTCATTCTGTCTTTGGCACTGGATATGGTCCCCTGAGTATCACTGCTAGGATCACTCCTGAGCAGAGACAAAACAGCCCCTGGGAACCACTGGCTGTGCCCCTGCCTCACTGTTGGAGGTGGGCACAGGCACATGTGCAAGATAACATTGGTTTGTCCTTTCTCCCTGGCGACGGGGAGCTTAGGTTTATCAGGTTACACCCATCACAGTGCTCCCGAGTCATTTCCATTCCTTTGTTTATCTGTAACCTCTTTCTTTTGCTCTGCTTCCCCAACTGGCCAGGAGTAACCCCTGAGCATCGCCAGGTGTTACCCAAAAAGCAAAAAAAATTACCTTTTCCCTCTAAACAGACTCTGTTAATTGTAAGGTCAGATCCTTTTAAGGACACTTCACTTGTATTCATAAGTGAAATATGACTTTTCTCTTTTTCTCTTATGTCCTTTTGCATAGTTTACCTTAAAGCAATGTCCTTTTTGTATAGACACAGGAAGACACTTAATATTATGCTTTTGTAACTTGGGAGTTAATTGACTCTGAATGATATTCACTCCTGGGCATCTGTTTTTTTTTTTTTTTTTGCTTTTCGAGTAACACCTGGCGATGCTCAGGGGTTACTCCTGGCTTTGCACTCAGGAATCACTCCTGGCAGTGCTCAGAGGACCATATGGGATGCTGAGAATCGAACCCGGGTCGGCCATGTGCAAGGCAAATGCCTTACCCGCTCTGCTATCACTCCAGCCCCTAATCAGATTTTTTTTAAATGCCACTTCCTCCCTTTGAAGCTTACTTTGCAGCCTGTGCTAGTGGACATCCTTCCCAACCTAAGTGGTTTTCATGCCATTTAAATCTCTCTTCTCTCTTTTTTTTGTATCTCTCTTTATTACTTTTAACAATGTATTGCGATTTTAATTTTACAAGTGTTTAATTTTTCTTTCTTAAGTTTTTTCTTGGGTTCTTAATTTTTTAAAAATTTTTTTAATATATTAGGGAAACACCATGAGGTACAGTTGTAGACATACAAATTTTTGTGCTTGGGTTTCAAGTCTCTCTTCTCTTCCTTGGTTCCTGGGGCTGGAGATTCTCTTTATACATCTGTGCAGCTGGCAGAAGTCTGGATTGCAGCTTCAACATCACGTTGCCCTGACTTTGCAATTCATCATAGGCAGTTGTCTGGAATTCACCTGAGTGGAGACATTCGCCTGAGAGTGGTCAAGCTCTGACTCAGCGGGACCTACTTTCCTGGACAGCACCTTCCCCGCAGAGAGGGGCGGTGTCTGTTGCAGCTGCTTCTCATGCGTGTGTTCTGTAACCCACCAGCTCGGCCTTGAGTGCTCTGAGGACTTCCAAAATGCTGACCCAATGCATGAACTTGATGGCAATTAATGATCTGTGCAAGCTGAATGCCGTTCCGACAAACACCCAAGGTGTCTTGCACAAAAGAAACTCACTACCTCTATTTTGTTCAGGGGCCATGGGACCATAGCTTGCCTAATGCTTTTCAGAAACTCGGATGGTATTCTGTTAGACTTCTGAAGGAGAAATGTTGAACTGAGAGTGCTGGGGTGGGTGTGAGCACCTCCTGGTCCACCTCAATCAAGTGTCACTTCCAGCCTCTTGCACCCAAAGACTGAGTAGACTCAGATTCCAAATGCTGACTATTCCCCAAGACAAAGACTTAAATTAAAGATGAGAGAAGCAAGGTGTAGAGAGGTTAAGTCACAGGCCTAAAGTCACACAACAGTATGTGACCCAATGGAGATTTGAATTCAAGGTCCCAGGGTGCTGCTATCTGACACCAGAATCCTTTCTATTTTCTTCTAAACAGTTCCCAAAAGTTGAGTTCATGAGTAGCTGTGAGTTGATGGGGTATCATCTAAAATCTTGACTCATTCCTTATGGTTCCACCCAGAAGCCTTTGACTCTCACCAAAAAGTAAGGAGGCAACCTTAAAGAACCAAAAGTTGAATCAGGAACCAGGTTCATAAAAAATCCACCTCATGCAAAGTCAAGGGGCTGAAGAGATATCACAGGGATTAGGCACTTGCCTTACATGTGGCTGACCTCATTTCAATCCCTGGTACTGTATATGGTCCCCTAAGCACCCTCAGGAATGACTCCTGAGCACAGAGCCAGGAGTAAGTCCTGAGTAACTGGGTGTGACCCAACAACTCCACAACTCCACAACCACCAAATAGAACGCAGAACCAAGAATTCTGTCCACAGCTCCTGGAGTTACGTGCCAATAGCTATGAAGTTACAGGTTCAATAAACTAAGCAGGTAAAACATACCTTTTTCAAATTTAAAATCTATAGCAGGCCTTTTGGCAGAAATGCATCCGGACCCCGCACGAGGTTACTGTCTCTGGGCCATTCCAGGGGAAAAGGGTGCTGTACCTCCACCTGCTCCCCCTAAGTGGCTTGGTGGCCGCCATCCTCCAGAGGCCATTGGACAGTCAGGATTGGGCCCTCAGTGATGAGACACTCAGGGCCTCACAGTATGGGGGTGGAGCCAGTCCTTTCCTCCCTGTCCCAACGAGACCCCGAGTTGCCACCCATGAACGGCCTTTCTGGCTCCTGATCAAGCTGCTTAATGGCCATAATCCCAGAGACTCAGGAACAAATCTCAGAACCCAGCAGGTTTGGGCAGAAATCCCTCCAGATTTAATTGTTAAAATTTTGGAATTTCAAAATCACTACTGCAGCCACGTGACATCATATGTTATTCATAACCAGAAATAGAAAACAAATTGTCTACTGTTTCCTTTTTCAGCAGATCTGAGTGTTGGGGTAAAATCCCAAATAATAATGGTGGGTATGGTGTAAAAAATTGAATGTAATCAAAGTAGAGAGAGTAATGTGGAAATCATCTGCCCCACAGGTAGGGGGAAGGTATGGGATGAGGGTATACTGGGTTTTTTGGGTGTGGAGAATGGGCACTGGTGAAGGTACGGGTGTTTCATTGTATGACTGAGACTTAAACCCAAAAGCTTTGTAATTGCTCTCATGGTGATTCAATAAATAAAATTATAAAAAATGAAAAAAAAAAGAAATTTTAACTTAAAAAATGTTTCCATGTTATATGAAAGGAGAGATGATTCATCTCCTTGACAAGGATGGAAGGGGCTTTGGCTTGCAATGTGCATATAGCAAGGCACAATTTCCAAAATTGATTTCTTCAGATTCCCTCTTGAACTTGCTTCCTTCTAAGGAGTACTATCTTTGTAAACATGCCACCAACTTTGCAGTTCCCCCGACTTGGGTCAGGAAACTCGAGGATGTATATTAGCATTCCTCTTCTTCTCCAACTCTAACAGCTGCCATCATCTCTGTCTTTTATTATTTTAATTTTTGATTTTTTAATTAAATCACCGTGACTATGAGGTTGTTCATGACTGAGTTTCAATCATACCAATATCAAACCAATATAAATACCTTCACTGGTGTACATATCCCACTACCAATGTCCCCAGTTTTTGTCTGCCACCCCCTTATCCCCAGCCAGACTCTAGGGTAGGCACTTTTCTTCTTTTTCTCCCTCTCAATTTCTCTCTTTCCTTCTAGGAAGTATGGTTTGCAATACAGGTACTGAGAAATTATCATGTATATACTTTTACCTACTTTCACAGCACTCAGTTCTTGTCCAGAGTGATCATTGTCCTTCCAGTCCCTTCTCTATCCTAATTGCCCTCTCCCTACCCCTCCTCTTGTGTCTACCTTCACAAGCTTCATGGGTAAAAGCTTACCAGAAGAACCGGGGTCTTTACATTCCTTCAGGTTTTTTATATATGCCCATTTCTCTTCATTTTTGTTGTAGCCATTGTAGTGCAAGTTGCCATCATTTCTTTTTGAGTAAATGCATTTCTATTTGAGTTATGTAATTGCTTAACAAGACATTGTATTATTTTCAAATGGAAATTTTTTTCAAAATATTATCTACCTCTACTGGAAGAATTATTTGGTTAGAGAATATTGATGCTACCTATATACCCTATATCGTACCACACAAAATTTAAGGACATTACGTGATACGAAGTTATGAAGGGAAAGGAAAGTTATTATTATTATTTATTTTTGTGGAGGTGATACCCAGCAGTGTTCAGGGATTACTCCTGACTCTGTATTCCTGGCGGGGCTCGGAGAACAATATGGGATGCCAAGGATCCAATCCAGTTTGACTGCATGCAAGGGCAGTGCCTTACCTGCTATATTGCCTCTTTGGTCTCCAAAGTTAGTTTTTATTTTGTTTATAAGAATTGCTTCGTTCTTAAATCTCAAGTCGAGAGGAAGGCATAGGACAGAAGTCAAGATAAGGGAGGAGAAGTAAGGGAACATGGGTGGTGAAGAATGGGCACTGGTGGAGGGATGAGTACTTGAACAATGTTTGACTGAAATTCATCATGAAAGATTGTAATCTGTAACTGTATCTCATGGTGATTCATTAAAATAAAAAACAAATAAAAATGAAACACAAATTGATAACATGAGATAAAGGTAAAGGTAAAGGCCCTCCCGTTGATCGTCGATTTGCTCAAGCGGGCCCAGTAACGTCTCCATTGGAGACTT
>JAOXYA010000045.1:38944100-38959908 GCA_028565675.1 Sorex palustris | reverse complement strand
ACAAATGGAGACGTTACTGGCGCCCGCTCGAGCAAATCGACGACTAACGGGAAGTTAAGTGATTAAGTGATATATATGTATATGTATATACATATATTACATGAAATATTTTTGAACTCTGGTCTCCAGGGGTAACAAAAAACCCTGAAATCAAAACCATGGGTATAGTGCTTCTGGAGGGGTAGTGGAGAGTCTACCAATTGCAGGAAACAATAAACGTGTGTGATAAAAGGCAGGGATGCTGCTGGGTTTTGTCTTGCTTTCATGGTCAACTCTGTCCCCAGCACCTGATAATGTAAATAACAGAGATTTCCATACATGTCTAGTATGTAATGAGCTCCACATATGGTACTAGGTGCCAGACGCTCAAGACTTGAATGAAAGGACTGTAGAACGTGGTCAGGAACTTGGACACCCCCACTAGACTCAAGCGGGGGCACAAATCACCAAGGCAGGCCTGAATCCAGCACCACCACATACAGCTACGAAGGGACTGAATCCAGGGCTGTCTGGCACTGTGCAGGGGTCTCCCCATCTCCCCACTTAGACCCTTCCATCTGGGACTCAGCACCCCAATGGGCAGTTGATCAAGAGGTATCCAATGCAAGTTTAATTAAGCTTTTTTCTTTTTAGGATCCTAAAAATTCCACCTCCTACACTGTACGAAAGGGGAAAGGAAAAAAAACCCCACAAAACACAACATCCCACTCTCCTTGGGAACAGAGGCTGTTGTGAGCAAATGAAGGGTTTTAGAGAAGTTCTTTTACTTTCTTTTTGGGGGGAGGAATCACATCCAGCAGCATTCAGGGCTTATTCCTGGCTTTGCTCTCAGGGATCACTCCTGGCAGGGCTCAGGGGGTTATCTGGGGTGCTGTAGACAGAACCAAGGTAAGCACCCTGCCCACTGTACTATCTCTCCAGCTCTTCGAGGGAAATTTTCTTTCTCCAGACAGTGGTGCATGGAACTGAAGGAAAATGCTCCCCATGAGAGCTGTTCATTAGAAAGAGTTTTGAATTTGCTGAAAATGGACAGGGAACAAGGGACAAGGGGCCACCAGGACCCCTGACCATTCTCCAGACCTGCCCTTTCCAAAGGGCTCAGGTGTCCATAGCAAGACAGGGTCATAGGCTCTTTTCCGCCTTGATTCAAGGCAAAGATGAGGCTTTTTTCTTTCTTTTTCTTTCTTTCTTTCTTTCTCTCTTTTTTTTTTTGCATTTTTGGTCACACCCAGTGATGCTCAGGGGTCACTCCTGGCTCTGCACTCAGGAGTTACTCTTGGCGGTGCTTGGGGGACCTTACTGGATGCTGGGGATCAAACCTGGTTAGCCGTGTGCAAGGCAAATGCCCTATCTGCTGTACTAACACTCCAGCTTCCAAAGATGAGACTTTGCTGAAATCTTCCAGGTTTATAGGAAACAGCAAGTTGACCCTGGAGCTGGAAGCACATACTATCACTGATGTTAAGACATACTAAATATTTGGGGTTGTGTGAGGGACTGGGGACTTATCAATTCCTCCCTCCCAAACGGAGCAGGATAGTAATATTTGCATGGACTCAGCACAACACATGGGTCGGCCAGTGCCAAGTGGACCTGCATGCATTGATAGCGAGAACTACTTTATGGATGAAGTCTGCGTTTACTGACAGGCCGATCCGATGTAAGGTTGTTGCACGGTAAGGATTCTGCAGGGTAACACCAGCACACTGGCCACCCTCCCAGGGTAAAGCAGGAAAGAGAACGGGAGAAGAAATGTTCACAGCTTTCTTAACTTCACACCAAGCACGCCAAGCCTTCCCTCCGAGGGTATTGTTTTGGGATTAGTGTGTGTGGTGTCCACGCCAGGCTGAATGCCGATGAGAAGGGCCTCACTTCATTAAGTATCTGATCCGGATCAACCACCGCCTCACTTACTGTCTGCAAAACTCACACTTCGACAATGGCGACTTGTCGGAATGCAAAGCGGAGCCAGGCACCAACCCCCCTTCTTTTCCTTCTGGTCATTATGAAAGCAAGAGAAAGCCGGCAAGAACAGGCTTCTTCGAGGGTCTGAGAGGGAGATAAGAGCACACTTGCACCATTTCTCCCAGCCGTTGGCGCAGGAGGCCAGAGAGGCATGAAATAACTCAGTGAAGCCAGATGTATCCTATTGCTGCCAGCGCTTAGAAAGAGATCCAGCTCCCAGGCAGCTGTGAGACGAGCGGCAATCTGGCAGGGTTTAATTAGGCCAGCTCTTTGGAGGGGGCACACTTTCATTTCTGACTGACAAAAGGGTTGGGGTGACGAGGGCGTGGGCAGATCCTGGCTTTCGCTGACGTCTGGTAGCTTAGCAGAACAGGACTCACTTTCTTTGCCTGCTGATCCTCCAAACAGGTAGACACCCCAGAAGCTGCGTGTGCCAGGTGTGATTCTGGAGAATTCACAGTCGTGTTGCTTTGCATCACTGGTCCTTCCTGCCTTTGACTGTGGCACTATCCGCTCACATGTCCTGCTGAGGTTCTGTGAGAAGCCCAGAGGGACTTACACTTTAAGATTTTTTTTTTTCCCCCTCTAAGGAGAGTGTCCCAAGATTTGGCTGTTAGGTGAGAGACTGGGGTATTTTTAAGGCATCGGGACTGCTTTGCAGTCCTTTCACTCAGGCCTTCTGAATTATTAGCCAGCTTCTTTCCCAGTTTGAAAATGCTCAATTCATATTCAGCTGTTCTTCCCGAGAGCTCTGAGCCTTAATGATGAGAAGCTACTTGAATGTTCAAAAGGGATAAGGCGGTGAGACTTTGGAGGCTAACAATAGTGGATCATTGGAACCACGTAAACGGGCAATCACGGGGGATTAGCTGGACCCAGCACAATGTTATACTCCAGTGGTTTTCAACCGCCGACCCAAGGACCGGCGCCGGGCTGCAGAAATTTCCCGCCGATGCATGAAGAAGTTATTGCCGCTTTACTGCTAAGCCCTATCCGTGCTGAAAACCAAGAGAAGCCGAATGGAAGCAATGCTGTACTCCGTCTCTGGGAAACAATGAATCCTGCAGCCACTGTGATGGAATATTCCAGCAAAGCAGAGTTCATGCTAACATTCCCCGAATTAAATAGTGCTCCAGCCAAAGTTCGAGATGTCTGATTGTTTGGATCCCTGCTCAGTTTCTGGTTATTTAAAAATTAAATTACTAGAATTTTAATTTTGTATCTAAAAACAAACTTTAGAAATAATGGTTTTTGCCAGAGAGTTGAAAAACAGGATGGTGGGGCATGGTTTCTGAAACTGCATAGCCCCAAGGACTCAAGTGGACATCCCCTGACCACTGAGCTGGGAGCAACCCCTGAGCACTATCAGGTATGACCTAAAAACAAAACAAAAACAAGGACTCCAAATAAGAAAAAGTAAGGCTTTTTTTTTTTACTTCTGCCTGAACAATATAAGATCTATTTCTCATTTTTACTGTTCTAAGACAGTAAAGAGACTGAAAGCTACTGCAATGCACAGCGTGTTACGGTAGCATTAGGTTGCCCAGACTGGCAGAGCAAGTTACAGAAGCAAGGTTTCCAGGCCAGGACCCAAGAAAGGAAATGAGCAAAGAACCCAAACATACTCATGCCCAGTGCAGTGATGGGGGCAGGGAATGAATACACAGGCAACTATGCGCCAGAGGAGATGCTGTGGAGGCTTCACTCAGGATTTCAGAATCCTCTTAGGCGTTATTTTCTCTCTCAATACCCTTTGTAAAGTGAGAATGAGCTGCTTCCTGTTTCACAAGCAGAGATACCGTGCAGAGAGAAAATATAGCTCCCAGGGTCTCTCAGTAAGAACATCCAGACTAGGCTATATCCACCCTGCCTCCCCCTGAATCCCAAACATCATCTATCCCACGGCCCTTGGAGACCTTCCTACAAGGGAAATTTCTTCTAAACTGCAAGTCACTGTTGTCCCAAGTGGCTACCGGCACAGACACAAGGGAGTGAATTGGAGGGGCCAGGGAAGTGGGGCAGTGGTACAGAGGCTGTCCTGCAAGGGCGACACTGGGAGTCCAGGCACCAGCATTAGCCCCCACACCCACCGGGTGCTCCTGGGTGTAGGAACCGCACACGTGACACCTTGCAAACAAATGTATGAGATCCCTGGGTGCTGCAATTACCGAGGCAGGGGAAGGGAATGGAGGCTGGGGAAGGACTGGAGAAAGGCTTTATTTTGGTGGCTCTGAGTTTCAAACCAATTCTTCTAATAGGTGATGCTCTATGTCGGGAAGCTGGGGAGCACCTGGTATACACATAGCCCCAAGAGATGGTGCCACCTGATAAGAAGAATAAGGTGGTGACCTCCTGAACAGGAAGGGTTCGGGAAGCCCAGGATCGGGATGAAGGGGGCAGTGGTGGGAAGCTGGAGACGACAAATGAGAAGTTTCCCTCCTCTCATGAACACACCAGTAGCTAGGCAGTTACACCCACAAACTGCCCCCAGTGCCATGTAATCCCATCACACGGCCAAGATCCAGAGACTATAACACAAAGCTTCCGGAAGCGTGCAGCCACACGGCCTCTTATAGTTGAGCTCTCCCTCTCGGAGAACCCGGCAATCTACCGAGAGTATCCTACCTGCATGGCAGAGCCTGGCAAGCTCCCCGTGGTGTATTCGATATGCCAAAAACAGTTAACAATGATGGGTCTCATTCCCCTAACACTGAAAGAGCCTCCACTGTGGCACCATTGGGAAGGACGAGTAAAGAGAGGCGGCGAAAATCTCAGGGCTAGGACAAATGGAGACGTGACTGGTGTCCACTCGAGCAAATCGATGAACAACGGGATGAGACAGTGATACAGTGATACATAAACACGGCGACCTCTTCAGCGGGGCTGGATGTGATCAAAGTGTCATTTCTGAGGAGCCGTCCTGGCAGTTGTTGGCATGGCAAGCCACAGCAGAGAAGGGGCAAGATCCAAGGGCAAGAGGAAGGCGGAATTGCAGCGGGAGAGTCAGGGGTTGGAGAGGCACAGGAGCCACAGCCTTTAGGAAGTGAGCACTCGGCTCCTAACAGGTCTGGGGCTAAGCACACAGCTGTCTCCAGAATCGCACGTGCAGAGATGCAGCGCTTGTCCCTGTTGCATACGAGGAACCAGAGGTTTGTGGAGAGGCTGTGCCCAAGACAACACTGATGTAAGAGCTCACAGGGGAGGGGAAAGGAGGCTGGGAAAGGTGTTCAAAGAACACACCCAACGCCTGTGTTGATCAGGCATGGCTCTGGTCTCCATTCTAGGGAAGAGAGAATGGCGTTTGCGAGGGTGGGGGGGCTGGGCTCAAAGGGATGAGGACAGACTCTGCCTGCAGGAGCCCTGGGTTCGATCCACTGCATGGTCCTGGAAGCACTGCTGGGAGAGCCCTGGGGCCCCTTCTTATCTCCACTATCCCCACTGGCAAAACAATGGGAAATGGGAGGGGTCAGAGCAATCGCAGTTGATCCAGGTTGGATGCCCGGCAACCCATATGGTCCTCCGAGCACCACCAGGAGTAATTCCTGAGTGCAAAGCTAGGAGTAACCCCTGTGCATCACTGGGTGTGACCCAAAAAGAAAAAAAAACGAGGGAAATGGGAGTGCAGGAAAGCAAAGTAACCTGCTCTAGGGGAATTGTTGAAATCAGTCTGGGGCAATTTCCAAGCTCATCTGCGCCACCACAGAGATCTAGGCTTGGTCTCTGCAGCCCTTCATCCCCTCCCTCCCCTGAAAATGATGAATGAGGAGCTGACAAAGGCAGGTGCCATAATCTGGGTAGCTGATTCAGGCTGCCTTGGAGTGTGGGAACAGAAGGAACCAATCCTATCCTGCTTGTCTGCTGGGTGCCATGTGGTCTGGCTCTGAAAATTAGGGCAGACTCATAACCTACCCCACTGAAAGGACTTGAGGCTCTCCCATGTGTGACCCAAATCCGTGGAGATGGCACTTTAGCCATTCCTTGGGGTTTGTGGTAGACCAGAATGCTCAGAATTAAGAGTTTTCAATAAATGTTGGTCTTGCAGTTATCCTGCAGGGGGGAAAAGGGCAAGCCATGGATTTATGAAAGGTGCCCAGGATGCCCCGTCATTGAGAACCCACGAAAGGGAGACAAGAAGGGGTGCAGAGGGGGTTGTGTCCAGGCTAGGACACTGGGAAGAGCTTTTGATAAGAGCCAGTGTAGAGCCACACCGACTGCTTGCAGCTCTGTGCATTCTCTAGATTCCACTAATCGTTGGATCAAAGGAACAGGTGCATGTGATTTAAAGGGCAAAAGAGCAGAGTTGATAAAAGAAACAGCTTCCTTTGCCCTTCCTCTGCCAGACTCAAGCCTTCATGATGCCTTTCTCTATTATAGAGAGATCTATTCCTTTTTCTGAATAACAGGCTTCCGAGGACTAAGCGTTCTTGCACTTTGGGCATTAACAATGGGCTTTCCATTCTGGCAACTGAGGATTTGGCGTGGGTTGATCAACATCTTAGCTATGATTGCACACGGGCCCATTTTGTACAACTTTTGACCCCTGGGGGTCACATCTGGCTGCTTGGGGGTGGGGGTAGGGCTGCTCCTGGTCAAGCTCGAGGGACCACTCAGGATCAGCGATCCAATTTGGGGCTCTGGCATGGAAAGCATGTGTTCCAGTTTTTTCAGTTGTTTAATATGTAGCCTCCGTTCCCTCCATTGGCTTAATATTCTGCCGATTTTCACTAATCCACACACAAAGCCTCCTTCACTTTGACAGTCTCTCACTATATCCGGACCCCTGCAGTGCTTGCTTAGTGCCGGGGGGTGTGGGGGAGCCCTTCCATATCCCTGGCTCTTTCTTTTTGTCAACTGGTTCAGTCCCGTGATTTGGAGGGAAGCATATTCATTAGTTCCCATCAAGGGCTGTGGGGAAGTCACCTTTTCCTCATTTCTAAAAATGTCTTTATGTAGGAAGTGAGCTCCCATCTGACCCAGTAATTCCACTTCTGCACATCCACCCCGAGGGCCCCAAAACTCTATTCAGAAAAGACATTTGCACTCCAATGCTCATGGCAGCATTATTCACATTAACCAAAATCTGGAAGTAATGCTAAGTGTCCAAGAACAGATGACTGGATAAAGAAACTAGGGGAGACACACAGACACTCACACACACACACACAAGAGAATACTACTGGGCTTTAAGAAAAAAAATGAAAATTGCTATACGTGGGTGGATCTGGACAGTATCATGCTGAGTGAAGTTAAGTAAAAAAAGAAGAGGGAAAAACACAGAATGAAGTCTCGCATATAAGAGATATAAAGAGTCATAGTAGGGGAATAACAAACGCCCAAAGGCAACAGAATGTCAAAAATGGTTTCCAGTAGGAAGCTTACCAAAGAGAGGGACACTGGGACAATGGTGGAGGGAACCACTCTTCCTGGGAAGGGTGTAAAGCTGCAATGTTTCATACATAAAACCCGACTAATAACAATTTTGTAAGCTACGGTGCCTAAAATAATTTAAAAAATGTCTTTACAAAGCAAATGCGAAATTACTCACCGTCACTGACCAAGTTGTGTCTAATGTTTAGATTGTGGGTGAGGGGTTGGGCCACCCTGAAGATGCTCAGGGGTCAGCCCTGGCAGTGCTTGGGAGACCACAGGGTACAGGGCTACTGCCTGGGCCCCACACACACTCCAGTCCTTTGAGTTCTATCTCTGCTTGAGGTTCTGGATTTCTCAAAATCATTTGGATCATATTTTGAATTTCCGTGTGCTTCTACGCTTTCTGCGATAAATCCTCTAAGTGCCACCCTGGCTTTTTTTGAGAGCTGAAATTTCCAAGTCTTTTTTCCCTTTTTTGGTCCCTTATAGGGGTGGGGTAAACATGTCTTCAAAATCTTCAATTCATTTTTAGTTGGTTTTAAAATTTTTTTCTTGTCTTTATTCAACCCCACCCCTTTTATGTGTGGGAGCATTCCATCTTTCATAGTCCCAGGCAAGGGGCACTGCCCTCCCTACATTCTGCTGGCTGATGACATTCCTGGATACAATGAGTGGTTTGTATGTTCTTAAAATTTTCACAGAGATCCGTGGTATCTGATGTCCTGGGATGCTGCAGGCTCCCTTAGGGATGGCAAGAATCTGATCTACAAGAGTGACAGATTCCTGATGAAATTGAATCCCAGCTTCCTGTCAGGAGCCCAAATGTCATGCCCACTGGCAGCGTTACACCAGGCTGCTCACCCCCAAGCCTGTGACTTCAGGAAGTGATACGCATGTTTCCTTGTATCTACTGTGTCCAGCTCAGAATTCCTGAGGGCTCCCTCCCCCCTCTCAAGTCAATTGTGTTCTTCCATTGATTCTCCACATTCCAGGTCTTCACTGTTTTTATCCTCTTCTTGTCATTCTGAGCTTAACCCTTGAGACATGATTTGAGTGGACTTTCAGGATGAGACAGGGAGAGGTGTGTATTTCCATGCCGACCTTTTCAAATTGCTAGAGTATTGAATTGAAGGTAGACAGTCATATCACTTAGTCCCCACAACCTCAACCATCCAGGGCACAAGGTTTCCAGGGAAATGCTGCTAACAGGATCTGGGCGAGTGTGATCTGTGCTGGGGCCACCAATCCTTCCCTAGCGTGGTTAAGCTTTTCAGTGAGGATGGAAGAGTGAGCCAGGAGTAAACATCTTATTACTAACTCCTACTCTTTTTATTGGGGGCGGGGGAATGATAAGAAGGCACACCTGGCAGTGCTCAGGGCTTACTCCTGACTTTGTGTTCAGGAATCACTCCAGGCAAGGCTGTGGGACCATACTTGGTACCAGGGATTGAACCTGGATTGGCTGCGTGCAAGGCAAGTGCTTTACCTGCATCTTTTCACTCCCCAGCTCTCATTCTTGCTAAGGGTTATCCTTGGTCTCATTGAAAGTCTCTGGATAATAACCACCAACTGTATGTACTTTCAGGGTTCTTAGTCGGATCAAATAGGATAACGATGGTGAAAGCACTTCAAAGATCATAAAGTACTACAGAAACAGAAGGCTTTGCTATTACTTAAAAACCTCACTTTCATCTCTTGAAATTCAATCTAACATTATCTTGGGCCATCTTCAAGGGGAGAGAGGTTTGTCTCCAGTAATCTTATAAACTGCCCTTGTTCAAAAGAGTGTCCTCATTTCACATGGACACATGATACAGGACAGCGTTATGCTGTCCAACTAGATGTCCAACTGATAACACATTCAAATATGCTCCCCTCCACCCCCTACCCCCAAATCCAAAATAGTGTTACTGAAAAGGTATCTGTGAGATGGTACTCTTCGGAGGAATCCATTCCCCACTGGGTTCACCCCCATTGTGTTTAGAAAAAACAAACAAACAAACAAACAGTGAGAATGGTCACATATATCTAAACAAAGGCTATGTGATAACCACTGAGAAAATAACATATCTAAGATATGTTTTTTGAGTCATATCTGGCAGTACTTACAATTTACTCCTGCTTAGGGATCATTCCTGACTGGCTCCGGGGACCATATGAGTACTCGACCCTATGGATCATATGGGTACTGGAGAATCAAACCCAGGTTGGTCACATGCAAGGCAAGAGCCATGTCTGTTGTACAGACAGGAACATATGAACATATCTAACATATATAAGATATCTAAGAGATGTTCACCATGTACCAAATGCAGAGCCATGAGAATGATTCCAATGCCACAACATTTTATTGATGTGTATAAACTAATCTATCCACCTGTAGAGCTGGACTAAACAGGTACACAGTTATACCTACATGGACACAAAGAAAAAAGGTCTAATGACAATCTCGCCATATCACTCACTATGATGAGTTCCAGGAAAGGGCCTGGAAGTGGGGGAGGGTGTCCACCTCTTACTAAGAACATCTATGAACAGCTTTTTAAAAATAACATGCACTTGTTATTTCTGATCATAGAAGATAAACTAAAAACAAAAAGTGTGAAAAGAAAATAGAACCTGTAGGAAATGTAAAGGTAGTGATAATCAGAGAAGGATGGATGGTAGAGATACACTGAGGAAGGCTGACTGGTGACCTATTTCTGCAATGGACATGCAAACAAGTGCAAACACAAAAGGATCCCAGGCAAGGGGCACTGCCCTCCCAGCCTTCTGCTGAATGCCTGGCCAGAAGGTCTCTGAGGCTGGCTATGACATTCTTGGAAACAATGAGCGGTTTGTATGTTCTAACGTCGAACATAGAACCTCTGAAAGCTCCATTTCCAACTCAACGGGAAGAAACACTTATTGCAATCAACTGTTTTTTATCTTAAGAATGTATTGTTAGGGACTGAGAGATAGTACAATAAACATGGCTCTTGCCTTGTATGCGGCCAACCTGGGTTTAAGCTTCAGTACCATATGATCCAAATGGTCAAGTACCCATATGGTTCCTGGAGTCAGTCAGGAATGATCCCTAAGCAGAAGGAAGTTCTAAGTACTGCCATATGTGGCTCAAAAACAAAGAAATGTATTGTTAGTTTATAGGACTTGGCTCAGAAACAAAAACAATATATTGTTAGTTTATAGGATTATGTTTCCGAAATAGTTTTATGCCTCTTGAAGTACATTTTATGACACTATGCTTAACACCGAATTACCAACAGCCCTCCAACACATTCCATTGGGTTTCTATCTGCAAACAGGTCTCCTTCCTTTCATCTGGTAACCTCAATTCTATTGTCAGTCAAACCGTTTATTTTTGCATGGCTTTGTCTCTTGGCTCTTACTCTTTAGATCCTATCTACGAATTAAATCATCTGGTGTTTACTTACCTTTCTCTTTCTGACTTATTTCTCTTAATATGTCCCACTTTCGTTCTACCCGTGTGCTGGGCAGTATAGGATTCCACTGGGCATATCTTTACACTCACTCTGTATATGCAGATACACATACAAAAAACTATTTACCTGTCATTAGATGCTTAGATTATACCCTATCTAGGCTATAGTAAATAGCACTTCAGACTTTGAGGTATACATAGATATTTTTTGGAATAGTGGTTTTGTATTCTCTGGATAGAAATCAGGGAGTGCAGTTGCCAGATCATATGGTAGATCTATTTTTAGTATTTTGATGAAATTTTATATTAGGAAAACTCATTAATTAAAATGAATTTTTCGGGATGAGAATTTGAGCCACACCCTGCTGTTCTCAGGCTTTCTCTGTGCTTAGGGATCACTCCTGATACTGCCTATTCGCCAGTACATGGTATTGAGGATTGAACTGGGTTAGCTGAATGTAAGGCAAGTGCTTTAGCCACTGTACTGTGTCTTCGATGACTAAAACTCATTTCCCTTTTTTAAAAAAAAATCTAAAGAATCATAATTTATAAAGCTATTTAGAATTGGGTTTTAGGCATACAGCATTTTGATGCCAATCCTACCACCAATGTCAACTTCCCTATACTAGTGTTCCCCAGCTCCCTCCTGCCCACCCCCTCCACCCTGCCACCTTGACAGGAACATTTCAAAGTTCTATGTTGTAGTTCAGATCTCATGCTTTCAGAATTGAACTAAAACTCACTTCTATCTAACAAAATGCAGACATCTTGAGGACACAGTTCAAGGACTTCTAAAAAAAAAACTGCATAGACCCAGGTTACCCCCAAGGGCTATTTGTTTTTTAACACAACATCTCAGTTGTATGCAGGTGGGAGGCTGTAGAAGAGATGAGCTCAGTCAGTCATCATCACACATCAGAAAAGGTCAAGTGCCTCAATTCTAAGAACGCAAGATGGGTCAGGGACTCTTCCTGCCTGTGGGTGCAGTATGACCACCTGCCTGGTGAAACTATCTAGTCCTTTCCCCGTAGCTCCCAAAGCCACACTGATTCTGGATACTCCCCATCTGGGAGTCGTCTACCTGAACAGCTCACATATCCTGGCTTTGAACAAGAGAGCCTTATGTCACACATGCAATCAATCTGGCAGAGATGTCCTAGGCCGAAAAGATCCTTGGAGACAGACCAGCTCTCTTCAATAAGCCACCACCACTGTTGATGTCCAAATAGGAGCCTTTTGCTTCTGGAGCTCACTGGAATGGGCCTATTTCCCAGGCACTGACAATACCTGGATCTAATCAGTCCAGCTTACACAATCATCAGGATAGCTCACAAGTTTTGAGTGCTTGCTATGGCCAAGCATTATATTCTAAGGCATTCACATGATATATCTTTGTAATATCCCAAGTATGGAACTGTCATTATCCCCACTGTACTGATGGGGGATTCAGGCAGAGATGTGAGTGACTTGCCCAAGGTCAGAGAAATAGAAAGCAGTGAAAACCAAGAGGGAAAGGTTGAGAGGCTAAATTTTCGGCCCCGGGGGGAAGCAGGGCAGAAATAGTTGTCAGTGTCACTTCTGGACTGGGGCTTCTTTACAGCCTGGAGGGCCCCCGTCTGAAACACAGAACAGGCGAGTACATCTGTCTCGGGAACAGAGGTAAATATAACCTGTCATCTCTGGGTATCACCAGCACCACAAAGGGGTCTGCTGGCTCTGTCTAGACAGAAAACCAACAGAGCATAATGCATAATAGTGTTTTATAGCCGGATGTTTTTATCTTCTTGTTTCTTCTCCGAGGAGTTGGCTGATAAATCAGGTTTCACAGGTGGAGAGGAACGTCTGTTTTCCAGTGACTTTCAGGAGCTGAGCAAAGGGCGAGCACTGGGTGAGAGAAGGGTAGCCTGAAGGGCCCCGTGGCAGCCTCCCCTTGAGAGGTGAATGAATCCACTGAGGCAATCACAGAAGGGAGAGCGATGGAAGAGAAAGCTGGGTATAGGCAGCTCACCCACGCTCAGTGATAGAGACCAGAGAAGGCTTCCAAGTCCCATTTATCAGTCTCTGCGGTGAGCACCAGTCAGCCTGTGTCTCTGCATCCATCAAACTGCATTTACTGTCTGGAGGCACCCAGCAATGGGGAGAGGGAAGATTAGCTCAAGTTCATTGCCACTGTGGTGGCATTGGCATTGAGTGCCCGAAGTAGGCTCAAAGCCTAAGAATTCCCAGCCCGGACAGCCTTTCCCAGCTGCCCCCGAAAGAAAAACAGTTTTTCTCCTTAATGATAGGAAAAATACTTTTGCATTGGAACTTGGGGCCATCTCATTGGACATACTGAGAATAAGATGTGGGCAAAGGCAGTCAAGTAAAGCATTCTAGGTCACAAGTAAGAGCTTCTGTTTTTTGTTAAAAGGGCTTACAGGGGCTGGAGGGATAGCACAGAGGGTGAGTCATTTGCCCTGCATGGGGCTGACCCGGGTTCGATCACCATCATCCCATATGGACCCCCGAACACCGCCAGGAAGTAATTCCTGAGTGCAGAGCCAGGAGTCACCCCAGTGCATCGCTGGGTGTGACCCCCAAAGCAAAAAACTACATAAATAAATCACTATCACTTCCGTTGTTCATTGGTTTGCTCAAGAGGGCAACTGTAACGTCTCCATTGTGAGACTTGTTAAATAAATAAATATAAGGGCGTATAGTGGGCTGAAACAGGGCCCTCAAACACCAGCATAGAAACATCCAGTCTGATATAACCACCAGGAGTGACCCCTGAGCACAGAGTTGGGAGTAGTCCCTCAGCACTTCTAGGTGTGTCCCCCCACCCACCAATTGGAAGCCCTCAACAAAGAATAACTGAAATGAAAAAAAAATTGCTGGGGAATTATTCAAAATTCAACAGAGAAGAACTCGAAAAAAAAAAGTAAGATGGAAAATATGGGCAGGAGGCTTACCGAGAAGAAATGAGGTGTCTAAAGAAAATTCAAATTACACTGCACAGGAGTTAGCTTTGCAGCTTGTTAAAATATGAATTTGGGGCTCCTGTCCCACTGTTTGGATTCCTCACAACCATCTGAGTATCCTTTCAGAGAAAGATGGAGTGAGATTTCGGTGGTAAACTTAATCCCCTCTCCCCCAATTTTATTTTTATTATTATGCTTTGGTTACCATAAAGTATATTGTCTATATTAATGGTTTTGGTGTATGTCACTTCACAACGCCTCCAAAACCCTCCAAAAATGTTCCTATGTCACTTCAAGATCCCTGGGTGGCAAACCACAGAAGCAAACATTGTCCAATGGAGGGCTGGAGCAATAGTACAGTGGTTAAGGCAGTTGCCTTGCATGAGGCTGACTTGGTTCCAGCACTCCATTTGGTGGCCTGAGCTCCACTAAGAGTGGCCCTTGAGCTCAGGGCCAGGAATAAGCCCTTAAACAAAAATGTGGCCCCAAAACAAAAATGTTTTTCCTTTGGTCTAGATGGATTTCACCTCTCCTGACTGTACCTTTCTCACCCAGAACGGCCACGTCAAATGAGCCATCACCTACCTTTTACTATATCCCATGTGGCATTTAAATTAAAAGGGGGTTTAGACGAGATGAAACTCATTTCGAAACGAGTATTTCTATATTTCCAAAGCAAACAATGTTTTAAATTGAATAACATCATTTACTTTGTGTGCACAGCTTCTGCCTGTGTGAACTGGGCTTTCAGAAAATTCCCTACACGCTGCTCATCTTTCCCCTCACTGTAGTCCATGGAAAGTGTCTCTCAAAGATGAACGAGTCAGGCTGTAGCGACAGTACAGTTTGTAGGGTGTGTCTGTGCCTTGCACACAGCTGGCACAGTTCAATTCATATGGTCTCCCGAGTCTACCAGGAGTGACTCCTGAGTGCAGAGCCAAGAATAAGCTCTAAGCTTTGTCAGATATAGTCTAAAAAAATTTTTTTTATAAAGTAAGGGAGTTAGTTCTTCCATCTGGGGCTGCTCAGTGATCTCTCTGGGCCTCCACTTACCTACCCGAAACATCAGCATCCTGCTCTCTCCACGCGAGGAAGCTCTGTACAGCCCCTGGCAGCCTTTAAGGGCTCAAAAACTCCAGGCTCTTATGAATAAGTCATGAACCCATTTCTTGAATTACAGCCCCAACCTTTTGAAACCTCTTTCTCATTTTCTCTCCAAATTCTTGTGCTTCTTCAAAGTCAGCAACTCCTTGGCACTGTTGCTTTAGCCGGGACCCTATGCTTAATGATTAACTAATATTGGGCTTAGCATGTTTCGAGCATACACTAAAAGCCTGCATGGGAACCTGAGATGCTTGACTCCTGAGGATGCCAGGAACACCTTCCAGAGGAGGCAGATGCTGGGTAGGAAAAGACTTTGTTCTCCCCTATGGCATGTGTCTGGGACAGCTTTGGTGTGGAACCCAAAGAGACAGCCATCCTTCCACTGTCTCCACTGCAGAGGGAAGGAGCGTGGGGCTTATGGACCCTCTGAAACCAAGTGGAACAAGTCTCCTGGGAGTGCCAATTCACTCAGAAGCGGCCAAAGTTGCCAAGATGATAAAGTGCTTCTCGTTTTCTTAAAGGAGGACAAACTGTGATTAGGGGAGCCAAAAAATAGAAAAAGTGAATCTGGGGCCAGGAGAAAGTACAGTGATTAGGGCATATATTGTTCATACATCTCCATATACATATACATGTATCTCTCTCTCTCTCTCTCTCTCTCTCTCTCTCTCTCTCTCTCTCTGGAACAATAGCACAGAGGGTAGGGTGTTTGCCTTGCATGTGGCAGACCCGAGTTCAATTCCTCTGTCCCTCTTGGAGAGCCGGGCAAGTTACTGAGAGTATCCGCCCACACACCAGAGCCTGGCAAGCTCTCCGTGGCATATTTTATATGCCAAAAACAGTAACAACAAGTCTCACAATGAAGATGTTACTGGTGCCCGCTCGAGCAAATAGATGAACAATGGGAGGACAGTGCTACAGTGCTACTATATACACATATGTGTGTGTGTGTGTGTATATATATATA
>JAOXYA010000045.1:38928797-38944000 GCA_028565675.1 Sorex palustris | reverse complement strand
GGAGGACAGTGCTACAGTGCTACTATATACACATATGTGTGTGTGTGTGTGTATATATATATATATATATATACACACACACACACACACACACATATATGTACATGGGCTGGAGCGATAGCACAGCAGTAGGGCATTTGCCTTACAAGCAGACAACATGGCCGACACGAGTTTGATTCCTCCGCCCCTCTTGGAGAGCCTGGCAAGCTACTGAGACTATCTCGCCCGCACGGCAGAGCCAGGCAAACTACCCGTGATGTATTCAATATGTCAAACACAGTAACAACAAAGTCTCACGATGGAGAGGTTACTGGGCCTGCTCGAGCAAAATCGATGAACAACGGGAGGACCGTGACCGTGATATATGTACACACACAAGCACACACACACAGAGACAGGAAGAGAGAGAGACAGAGAGAGACAGAGAGTGGGCTGAGCATTACCAAGCGAGCCTTTAAGCCCCCAGCACTGCCCAGTGTCCCTGGTACTGCAGGGCTGAGCAGTACTGCGTCCTTGCATCCTTGCCCCCTCAGGCCTGGTTGGCCAAGAATTGCCCAAAGTTACCTGAGAACTGCTTGGGAGGAGGATGAACCTGAGAAATGCCAAAGCAGATTCTGAAGATCACTCTACGTTTTCAAACTCCTGGCCTGTATTTCCTCCATTTACTCCCCAAGTTTCCTTTCAATGAGAGGTTTGGACCTTCAACATTCTGTCTGGAATGGGCTGGGACAGGAGAGCCCACCACATCATGCTGGGGACATCCCTCCCATGCGAGAGAAATGGAGAGTCATGTCCTATTCCATTCCCGGCAATTTCTCTTCCTTCTTACCGGGACAATTTGTCCCAGCTATTTCCATGGCTCCTGTCTAGATAAGCTCCTCCTTTCCGTTATCTGCAACCTCAGATCAAACCATCAGGACCCAAACCAGGAAAGAGAGGAGATATTCCCACGCAGTAGTAGTGTGACGAGAGAGAGAGAGAGAGAGAGAGAGAGAGAGAGAGAGAGAGAGAGAGAAGGCAAACCCCATTCCTCCCCAGGGCCTTCTTATTAACAATTTAATGACACTTTACATTTTCAAAGTGTTATTCAACCATTAATAATTGAGCAACTTTTCAAAAACAATGCGGGGCTGCCTTCTCAGGAGGGAAGGAAAGGCTGTAATTAGAAATAAGGCTGTTTACTGAAACAGGGGACACTTCATTATCTGGTTGTAATTTAATTTGGGGAGTTCTACACAAACTGCTCATCATCAGAGCAAGCGAGGCCCGACGTGTGGGCGACCCTGACGGGACGCTAGGGTGCCTATTCCCTGAGCGCTCGGAGGAAGCCCAGGTCCCCAGTCCTCGGGAAAGTTGCCCCTCCTGACTCTGTAGCTCTAACTGTTAAGGTGTGAGAATAGAGGTCCCAAGTTTCAAAGTGTTGAGAAGGGGGGCTGGAGGGACAGCACAGCAAGTCAGGCCTTGTCTTGCACACCACACAGCCCACCTGAGTTAAGTTCACGGCACCTTTTAATAGTCCCCCAGGCACCTTCAGGAGTGACCTCTGAGCACAAGGCCAGGAATAAGGAATAAGCCTGAGTATCACCCAAAACAAAAACAAACATACATAAAAGAAGGGATCATTGTGAGGTGAAGATTATCACTTAATTAGCACTGGGTCCAGTATGTGCAACATACAGAAAAACACAATCTGCAAAAAGCAAAAAAAAAAAAAAAAAAGTGTACTAATTATCCCAGGTGAGATGGTTGATTAAGAAGTTGTTTTTTAATTTTTTTTTAACCTGGAGCCATGCACGTGTGTGTGTGTGTGTGTGTGTGTGTGTGTGTGTGTGTGTGTGTGTGTGTGTGTAGGTTTGGGGTCACACCTGGGGATGCTCAGGACTTTCTCTGGGCTTTTTACTCAGAAATCATCACTCCTGGTGATGCTCAGAGGCCCTATAAGTTGCAGAGGAGCTAACTGGGCTAGGCCTGTACAAGGTAAGCATTTAACCCCTGTACAACCTCTCTGGCCCACGGTGCATAGTTTTTAAATGAAGTCAATAATTTGTTCAGGAGACTGGAAAGGAAAAGAAAGAGAAAGAGAACCATAAAGGAAGGGAAATCACACATCCTAAGTCAGCACCCAAGCAACTTGGGAACAAAGGGATGAATCTTATATTCATTACATGTTTGGGACGGGCCCTGGACACTTTGGGGGTACGTAGGTGAGGAAATTTTTTACATCAAAATTGTAAAAGCCAACACTACTGTAAGCATGTGCCCCAAAGTTTAATAGTTAAATCAAACCGTCCACAGAGGTTTCTATAGAGGCAGGGAAGCAAGCAGGAGGGACTTGGGCGGTCACAGCTGGTGGGTTTGGAGCTGGAACACTGAAATTCTGATATTAAGAGCACTGTAAATCAGTCCTTTTATTTTTTTTCTTTTTGGGTCATACCCAATGATGCACAGGAGTTACTCCTGGCTTTGCACTCAGAAATGTTTCCTGGCGGTGCTCAGGGGACCATATGGGATGCTGGGAATTGAACCTAGGTTGGCTGTGTGCAAGGCAAACATTCTCTGTGCTATTGCTCCAGCCCCAAATCAGTGTCTTAAAAAGAAAAAAAAGGTAAATGTTTAGCCGAGGATCTAAGTGCCAGAGATCCATTACTGAGATCTTGTGTTTCTCAGGAGCTACTATGATATCTCCTGCCCCTCCTCAGGCCCCCAGGCCTCTGATCCGTTCCTTTCTGTGTGATGTTGCGATGTTTTCCACTGCAGACTGTTACTGGGGACTCCATCCTCCCATTTCCTCCGCCCCAAGATTCTGCCTTTGTCAAGTCTTCTCTCACAGGCCACATCAAATCCAGAAGCAATTCCAACAGAACCTGCTTCCCAAATCCAGTTTCTATCCACCATCCTGCTCTCACCACCCTGATCCTGGGGCCACCAGGAACAACCACCAACACTCTGCTTCCTCTACTGCCCCCCTGAAGTCTATTCTCAACATCGCAGCCCACGAGAGTTTGCACCCCTCAGGGCTCAAAACACTCTTGGGACTCTTGTCTCACCTGCAGCGGAAAGCAAAGTCCTCTCTTCCCTTCACAAGGCCTCACCGTCGGGTTCTTTCTGCATCTCCTCTCATCCTCAGCTCCACCTGGCCTTCCCAGTCTCCTCATTCTCCTGCAGGCCAATCCCCCTGACACCTGGTGTGGGTCTCAGCTTCTGCTGTTCCCACTAAACAGCCTACTGAGAGTACACAGTCCCCCACCACTCTCTCATCCACCTGCCTTCTGCATTAGGAGTAACCCACCTAGAGTCTTCTGTCCCCATGCCAGAACCTTTAAGAGGAACTCGACATGGTCAGGTACCTCCTGGGCAGAAGTTGGATTCAACAGTCTCTAACTTGAGCTCCAAGACATCCACACACATATACAACTGTTGCTGAAAAACAAAATGAGTGACATTTACAGCTTTGCTTTCCTTGTGGAGGCTACCCTATTGATCACAACTGACATTTACTTAAACATTCCGGAACAGAAAAATACCTCCTGATTCTATCTTCTTTCGAAAATGCCAACAAATGTGCCTCAGGCTGGGGAGGGAGAGAGAAATAGAAGGCAAAAAAAAAAAAAGCAGAATAAAAAAAATCTATTCATTCCCCTACAACCCATGTTGCTTTGTTAATATTACAACTTTAATTATTTCTTCGGTTCTTGACAGCTTGCGTTGTTAGTCTAACCCTCACCCGGTATCGATTCTCTTCCTTTAAAAACAAGCATCAGTGAGGCACCCAAAATTGCCTGCTCAGGCTTACTGCTAGGCTGGGAGGTTATATCATGCATATTAAATGTGGACAGCATTTAGGCTAGAGCAATCTTAACTTTATGGTCTTGTTGGTTTTTAAAGCAAATGTTAATGAAATATGCATTACTTATGGCAAATGGCAATCCCGGTGGGGTACATTTTAATTAGTATAGTTTGTTCAAAGAAAAGCGAATTTAACTCTTCCTCATCTGTCACCCCACTACCCTGCAGCCCCAAGGCAGAGGCAAAGAGGAAAGATGGAGGCAGATGAGCATTTTCCGACCAACTCAGAAGCCGGGGCAGGAAAGGGGGCCTAATCCATTCATTCATCCCAGTCAGCAGCTGCCTGCCGTCCTATGACGGCAGAGTTGAGCGACAGCACTCATCAAACTCAGGCTCTGTTTTTCAAATTATTACCAGGAGAGCGGAGGGTGGGTGATGCTGTTCTCGGGCTGGCCACCTGTCTATCACTGAGCTGTATTACTCATTTCCAAGGACCGGCAGAAGAATCACCTCTGAGTGGGTGGTTTCAAACAACAGAAATTGAGGTTCAAGGAAAGGCTTCTGCATCTCTTTCTGATTTCTAGGGGCTGCTGGTAAATCCTCCCCATTGTTTGGCTTACAGATGTTGCACTTCAATCTCTGTGTTGATTGGAGGCCCAGGGAACCCATGGGTGATGCAAAGGCCCAAGGATGCCATGTTATTTGGATTCTATGGTGCTGGGGAGAGCAGAATCATCCCAGGAGTGCTGAGGGCCACCAGGGCTACAACTGGGGGACGTCTAGAGTCTAGGTCATGCTATGGGAGACCACGTGGTTCCAGGAATCAAACCTGGCCTAGCATGCCTCCTAACTACTTTTACTATTTCATAGTCCCCAAATCTCCTTCTTTTAGAGATGCCAGTCATACTGAATTTTGAGCCCTCTCTTACATTATGATCTCGGTGTAATGGCTAATTTGGTGTGTAAGCTTAGCTAAGCTACAGTGCTAGCATTTGGTTAAATACCAGTCTAAGGTATTTATTTAGCCCAGTAAGGTTATTAGTAGAAGGTTAATTTTCTCAGATGTGACTAACACGTAGATCAGAATACTGAGTGGGGCAGATTGCCCACCATGGCGTGAACTGACCTCCCCCTAGCAGCTAAAGGGCCCAAGGGAAATGACTCATCTACTAGGGGAAGGAAAGATTTTTTTGTCTCCAGGTCTTGAGACTCATAACTGCAACAGCCCCTCATGCCTGGGTCCCCAGCCCACTGCTCTCTGCCTGGCAGGTTCTGGCCTCGGTACTTACTTTCACAATCACATGAGCCAATTCCTTAAAATCAATCTTTATCTCTTGATAGCTAGGTGTGTCAGTAGATCAATAGAAATGGATCCTGTTTCTCTAGAGAACCCAAATTCATTCTTCTTAATTTGATTACATCTGCCAAGACACTTATATCCAGATAAGCTCACATTCACAGGTCTGGGGTGGATGGCACTGTGGGGGTGGGGGATGGCTAGTCAACCCAGTGTAGACACAGGGACTAGGGAATATGAAATGTGGAGCCTGGTAGAAATACCAGGTTCCCACTGAGGGGACCAGAAGCTTCAGGTGGGCACGTCTCCAGGTGTACGTGGCAGCTGGAGAAGCACCGGGAGAGAGGGTTCAGATTTCCAGCCATTATGGCATTTATTAAAAAAACAAAAAACCTTGGAGTCCAGACACTGTAAAAGTCAGAGGACTCTCAAATAAAGGGCCAGGGAAGAGAAACTCAGAGAGTAGAAATACCAGGGAGTTCTGAAGTAGGTCACGTCTCATTAATATGGACCTTCCTCATAATCGAGACCAGATAAAATATTTGTCAAAGGAAGAGACCAAGGAATACATGAATAAAATGGGTTCTTTAAGAAAGAGAGGTTTCCTAATAAACTGGCTTCTATTTACAAGAAAAGCCTCCAGGCAAAAAAAAGAGAAAAATTTCATTTCCACCATCGAGAGCCCCCAGATCACCTTTCTCCGTCTCCCTGAGCAGCCCTGGGATGCAGAAGTGATTACTCGGGGGTGGTGGCGCCCTCGAATACTGAAGTCTTGCTCCAGGCTCCTACCGTAACTCATGTTGACATGGAGAAATGTTTCATTTTCGGATCCATATGCATGAATTTTTAATGAACTGTGTCAAAGAAATCAAATCTCCCCCCACCCCCCACTCCCCACTCTGAGGAATCAGATTTTGACCTTCTGCCAAACAGCTATAAATCATGTTCAGCAGGAAGAGGAGCAGGAAGCAGGGGCAGTTGCACATGGATTAGCCAGTTAATTTCCCTCGGCCAGAAGATGTCCTAGGATGGAGAGAGGCAAGAAAGAGCAGGAAGGTGCGAAGATGAAAGGAAGGGAAGGAAGGGAAGGAAGGGGAAGGATGGAAAAAAAAGGGAGGAAGGAAGACATGCAAATAGGAGACACTCAATGGTTACTGATAAAACAGTATCCATCAGAAAAAAAAATTAAAATTCAGGCAATGTCTTTTATTGCTTGAAAGCTGGGTGGCTATTTAAATCACCAGAACTTAATTCTCCTCTCTTCTATTTCTTCAAGTAAGAGGACAGAGAAGTGGGGAGAAAAAAGATGAATAAGGATTTGAAAAAGGAAGACAAAAAAAAATCAATTGCTTCCTTTATAAGAGCAATTCCCCAGAAATTTTCTGGAACTATGCAAAGCACAGCAAGGTCTTCCTAAATAAAACCTCCATCAACACTTAACTGGGCACCGCAACATTAAAGGCAATTAAGTACCATTTCCCGTCTAGCAATGCAGAAAGGATTTTTAAAAAACGAGACTACCCAATGTTGGCAAGATTGTGGTAAAGAAGAAAGTTCTATCCAATTGCTCGTGGGAGGGCAAAAAAGATACAATCCATTTGGAAAACAAGTTAGTAATTTAAGTGCAATGAGCCCTAAAAGTGTTCATACCTGTTATAAATCCTAAGGAAATCTATCGTAAGGAAGCCAAAATATGAAACAAAGCTTTACGGGCCATTACAGCTCTGTCTATAACAATTCCATGGTAAAACCTAAATGCTCAACAATAGATGTGTGTCTAAGTGAAATACAGTGCCCTCATTTGAAAGAACATCATTAATCATTAGGAGTGTTTATTAGGAGTCCATAAAAACATGGAGAAATACTTATTACCACAGGGTGGGGGAAAAGGTAAGATGCAAAGCTGAATGAATGTACATCCTGGTTGCATAGACCAAAAGCCTCTACCTGTTACGCATGGAAGAGAACTAGGAAGGAAGTGGAACAACTGACATTATCAGCTGTCTAAGGACCAGGAACCGGGAGTGAGTGGAGCACTGCCTCTTCTGAGTATTTTTTTTTTTTGAACATTTCATACCACCTGTGCATTCTGATAACAGAAACCTAAGATTTGATGGCGCTTTTGGAAAGCAAGCCCACGGTATAAGATTTGTTCCCTGCAACACATGGAAGCAACTGAATCGTGGCTAATTCAAGGTGAAATGTATGGGGAGAGAGGAGATCGTCAAACTCAACATCAGATCTGGGTTTTGGAAGCAGCGGCTGGCTGGCTGCCTGCTTGCACAGTGTCTGTATCTGTCCAAAATGCTGCACTTAAGAAGTTAAAGGAAGAGTCAGTGCTGCCAGCTTTAAACACTAGACACTAGGAAGAGTCGAAGAGCTGTCACAGACACTCCATCTGCTGACGCTTATTCAAGAGAAGGCGATCTTCATGCAGTCTCAAAGCAGGGACAAACATAAGCACAGGTTGGGCTAGATTAGGTGGTTTTTGGGGCTGGACACCATCTCGCATGACAGTCCTGGCCTTAATTTGCAAATCTGTCACGTGAAAGTTATCAGCTCTAGCTTTTCAGCTCTGGCCAATCAAGGTCTTTTTTTTTTTTTTAACTGGAGATGGGGGGAAATACCTAGGATCAAACCCAGATCAGCTGCATGCAAGGCAAATTCCTTAGTATGTACTATCTCTCTGACCTGCACCAAGTTTTAAAGGATCGGGGGTCTCCTGGAAATGGATCTGCATAGAGTCGTAAGAAAAGCATCCACCAATCAAGTTCATCTGGATGCTGGTGTTCTCCTCCCAGGAGACAGCCCAGTATTCATATCACTCTTCACCCTCTCCTCTTTGCTGCTTCCGCGAACCCAAAAGAAACCATCCTCCTCATGCCTAGCATGGGGGTTCTTGGGGGAGGCCCACATTCAGGAGCTAAGACATACTGCCAGTCTCTCTCTCTCTCTCCCTCCCTCTCCCCCTCCTCCCTGGTTCTGAGGCCATATCCAGAGGTGCTCAGGAATCACTTCTTATGGTACCAGGGATCAATCTAAGGGGAATCTGTGAGCAAGACAAACATCCTACTTGCTGTCCTTCTGTCTCTCCGGCCCCAAAGCCAGGCTTTCCCTGGGAAAGAAAGATCTGTGCAGAGCTCAGGGGTAGGGGAACAATCTTGTAGGAGTGATGCTCCGATGCAGTTTTCTGCATGATGACTTGCTCATGTTTCAGGAAAGAGCCCCTGAGGTGCCCTGACTGGGTGACGTATGTCAGCAGGTAGCTGTGCAGCAAAATGGAGCATGGCAGGCCTGGGGATGGGTGGCATGAATGTCCGGGGTGTCTAATTTTTTTAATATTAATTTTTTATTTTATTCAATCAGGTCGAGGTAAAGCATTACAAAATTGTTCATGATTGGATTTTAGTCACACAGTGTTCCATCCCTCCATCAGTATAATTTCCCGGCACCAGTGTCTCCAGTTTCTGTTCCACCCCTCCAACAACTCCCCCCACCCCCCAACCCGGGCAACCCCTGCCTGCTCTATGGCAGGAACCTCTCTTCTCTTTTTCCTTCTCTCTTATTTCAGGCATTATGTTTGCAATACAGGTGCTGAAAGGCTATCATGTATATCCCTTTTCCTACTTTCAACACTCGGTTCTTGTCCAGAGTGTTCATTTCCATAAGGTTGTCATAATAGACCCTCCTCTATCTTAATTAACCTCCATCCCTCACACTCGTGTGGTAATTTCCAACCACTGACCATTTCTCCTGGCCTGTTTTCCTGGCCTTGGATATTAGTTTTATACTGTTTTTTTTATATCCCACACATAAATGCAGTCATTCTGCATCTATCTTTCCTTTCACTCAGTATTTCTTTAAGTCCATCCATTTATAGAAAAATTTCATGACCTCATTTTTCCCAACAGCTGTGTAGTATTCCATTGTACAGATGTGCCATAATTTCTCCATCCAGTTTTCTGTTCTCAGGCACTCAGGTTGTTTCCAGATTCTGACTATTGTGAATAGTGCTGCTATTGAACACAGAAGTGCAGATGGTGTTTCTGCTGTGTGTTTTTGGACCCCCAAAAGTGCTACTGCTGGGTCAACTGGGAGCTCACTTTCTACAGGGTATCTCTTTGAGGCATCTTCACAATGGGAGTCACCTCAGAATCTGTAAGAGTAATTGTGGGAGTGGGGGGAGGAAGGGAGGGGAGCAAAGCACCAAAAGAGCATCAGGACTGTCACTGAGGGGGCTCCCGTGAAACCTGGCAGTCACAGAGGGCAGCGGGGAGAGTCAGGGCTGGGGGTACCTGGCATGGAGGCAGCTATGTTGGGACTCACTCGTGACCCTCACTTCCTCTGCTCCTGTTTAGTCCCACTGGACACAGATGTGAGAGCCCTCAGCAGCACTCAGGGCAAAGTCAGGTGGGGTTAGAGGCACGTCCAATGCTTCAGGCTGGGCTCAGAAGCAGCAGAGGGTTCCTAACATGGCTGGGACGGAATAAAGTGTTGTTGTCTTGCCTTTAGTGCTCAGAGACCTGCAACTACTTGTGGTGTACTCAGACAGCCAGCACAGAGGGCTGCACGCCGGGGGATACCACGGCCACACCCAGAGGTGCTTACTGGGGCCTTGTGGTCATACAATGTCAGGGGGATGCAATCTGGGGCCCTGTGCAAGCAAGGCATGTGCTTCTGCTTCCTGCCTTCCAACCACAGATTGACTTCTATTACAGTTGGTCCATGACTTCTGCAGGGGTGAGGGGTGCCATCCCCCTTCCCTGTGCAGTTGAAAAGTCTCATTGAACTTTTAGTCAACCCTCTCCCACTAGCCCCCTCCCCAGTCCCCCACTGGAGGATTCTGCATTATCACCTTCCACCACTCTGACACCTGAGACAGCTGGTTCATAAATACAAAAGTTGTGGCTAGAAAAAAAAATACCTGTGTCTATATGAACTCCGTTGAAGCAGTTCTGTTGAAGGATCAATTATAGACACACGATCTCCCATCAATCCATCTATCCAATAGAAATCTTGAGTTCTCTTTCTTAAGAGCAGCCAAACCGGTCCTGGAGCAATAGTACAGCGGGTAGGACGTTTGCCTTGCACATGACTGACCTGAGTTCGATCCCCAGCACCCCATATGGTCCCCCAAGCACCGCCAGGGGTAATTGCTGGTGCAGAGCCAGGAGTAAATCCTGTGCATTGCCGGTGTTACCCAAAAAGAAAAAAAATTTTTAAAAAAAGAGGGGCCTAACCCAGCGATGTTCAGCCTCAGGTTCAGGCCTGACCAGGACCACCCCTGGGCAGTGCTAAGGGGATGATATGGTACAGACATCAAGCCCAGGGCCTTGCACAGGTCAATCACGGGCTCGACCACTTGAGCCGTCTCTTCCACTTCAAAGCTTTCCTTTTTGAAGGTTAAAGAGTAAAGTACTGCCAAGAACCCTAATGAATCTTTTGGCAAACACCCTTTTGGGAAAAATTGCTCTAGGAATCTGAGTGGGCTATCAAATAGGCACTGTAGGGATGGGTTGGGGGGGGAGGGCAGCAATCTCTCTGTCTTTACAACCTTGTACCAACAATTCTCCAAAACCTGCCGCTGATTTTCATCAGTACAATTCACGCACAGGACAAGACTAAATATCATTAAGGTGGAGCCCAGACACTGCTTCAAGCTGGGCTGGGCTACGCTCTGTTTCTGTGCTGTGTATTAGTGGGAAAGGTTCGCTAGATAACTAGAGTGGAGAAAGCAAGGGAGGAATGTTTAATTGCTGGAAGGGAATAGATTGTTTTCAGGCTCCATTTACATCTAAGCCATCCATCTACCAATTACAAGCAAGTTCTTATCCAGACGCTAAAGCAGTCAACAGCCCGTGTTGGAAACCAACCAAAGCTGCTTATCTTCAACCTTCCACAATTCCAGACCTTTTCCTGATTCACTCTGGCTTCCTGCCTAATGATCTGCATTGCTTTATCTTTTTTCTGTTCTCTTTGCCCCTAGTTTACCCGGATATCAGACACTCGGGGAGATACTCGTGGGCAGGGCTTTGTTTTAACAACCCAAGGAGGAGGCTGTTTGGTCTCTTAGGCTTGTATTTGTCCTGCTGAACATCACAGTGGCCAAGTCCTCCCTGGAGAAAACCCAGATCTCACAGCAATTCCATGTCATTCCCCCGGAGAGTCCACATTTGACATATTCCAGAAAGGGAGCCTGTCAGGGGAAGGGGCTGGGGGCTGGCGTGAATCTGCAATGTTGGCCAACACCTCTGCGGAGAACAACCCCCCTGCCAAATGAAGGATTTACACTGCAAACCAAGCTTTCCCGGGGGTCGATCAGCAGCCAAGCCTGGGAGCCTGCTAATGAAGCAGTCTCGAGTGGAAGGCCCAGCACGCGCAAAGACTCCGATTCACTCTGCTGGCGACATCGAGCTCATCAGAGCTGATGTAAGCAACAGCGTCACAGCTGACTGGGCCTCTCGTCCATCAGGCCCAGGGTGTCACTGGCTTGCCCATTGTCTCTCTGCATTAACATTCTGTCCGGTTGTTCCCTTTCCACTCAACAAGTCTATTGCCCGCTGCAACGAAGGAGGCGAACAGCAGGGAAGGATTCCAAGGATGGGTTGCTTCTATGCGGGGTGCATGCACAGTCACAAAAGTCAAGCCAAGACCATGCTCTGGAGCAATTCCATGAGGCTCAGAGGTGCTGCTGCTTTGGTCCTGAAGAAAAATCCTGCAAGGGGAGGTGACTGATATTTCAACTTTTCAAAAAATGCATCTTTCTAAAGATGGAGATTAAATTCTCAAAAATAGCTTTGGTACAGCTCCCATTCTCATTATTGCCCCGACAGCCCATCTCTCCCCCAACTATGGCATAAAAATATCCCGGCAAGAATTTATGTTGGGTTCAAATTTGCTTAGCATGCCAAAGCCAACTGCAGCATCTCCCGTTCTAATTTGTGTCCTCTCCACGCTCCCCTACCCCTACCCCCGCCCAACCCTGACTTGTCAATGAAGGAAGTGGCAATGGAATGATTAGTATAGTTTCAAGTTTAGCGTTTTCACTGCTAGATTACAGAGATCTCTCGAGGGGTGATCATTTCAGGATATTTCTGAGCCTGAGGATGGTGCGATTCTAGCAGATGCTGATTCATTCTCAGAGAGGCTCATGTGGACGGGCTGACACTTGGCGTTGAGTTAAACATGGAATCAAGCACTCATGACATATGAAGCTGAGTGGGCTCCCAGTTGCTGAAGGCATGCTCTCTGTCCTCAAAGAGGTGACACTCATTCTCTGTCACCTTCTATATCAGGGGTTTTGCGGTCACAGAAACCAAATTTACTGGTGAAATCAAATTCTCTTAATTCTTTTCTTTGGAAATGGGTAGGGGGAGAGGCACCAGACTGTGTCAGGGTTTCCCCCAGGCTGTCTTCAGAAATGCAGCTTTGGGGACTATATCCCCTATGCCCTGTACCCTCTGGCCCAAACATCCATTCTTTGAAGCCCAGTTTGTAAGTATTCTCTGAAGGCTCTGCTGCAGCCCTGTAGTAAGAGGTCTTGTTATTATTCCTGTCATGAAAGTGACAGCTCGACTCTCCATTTCACAGCATCATGAGGAAGACCGAAACTTTGGTCTGTTTGTTTTTCTGTTTATAACAACATTTACAGAGGGGGAGCTTTCTCCTGTTCGTGGAAGTTTATGTCTCATCCTGCTTGCAGGAGGCTTGGATGCCAAAGTCTGATTTCCATCTGAAGGAAAATCCCTCTGGATTTCCATATTATCCATGAAAAACTGGGGAACCATGAGCGCAAGAAATCCACAGGGAAATGTGTGAAAGGCTCTTTGTATATAGTCTAGTACCCCAAAAGGTACTTCTCTGCCCTAAAGGATAGAGGATGCAGAGTCAGTAAGTCCTCTCTGGGCATTTCAAAACCTGGCTTCTAATGTGGGTTATTTTTGTGTTTATTTGTTTTGTTTTGTTGGACCACACCAGGCTCCGTGCTCACTGTTCAGGAGACCACATATAGTGCAAAGATTCGAACCAGGGTTATGGCGATAGACACATGCTAAGACCAGCACCTTAACCTCAGTACTATCTCTCCAGCCCCGTGTTGGGTTTTTACAGAATTATACTAGACCCAGGCAAGTCATGAACTCATTTTTGGTCCCTATTTCCTCTTCATCAATGGTCCCTACTTCCTCTTCATCAAAACAACTTTTTGAAAGAGAAAACCAAGATCAAAGGATCTGCTGTAACTCTTAGAGGGAATCAGACATTATTATTTTATTCAAAGACATTCTTGGATGACAAGCAGAGTGCTTGAGTTGAATAATGGGACAAAACCATCTTTAAACACTGACCTCAGAGCCAAATGAAAAGATACAAACTCCCAGGAACAGGAGAATTGTTATTATTTTTGCTGCTAGACTAAATATCAGCTAAGAGAGAAAAAAAGAAAACTTGCTGGAATATGCATTCACATATCTCAAAATGAAATATCTCTAGGAAGATATCTGGCCCACTGGCCCACTGGCAGGGTTGCAAGGACCCCATCCTTCCCTCAAAGGCCAGGAAAGGCACCTGGCCAGGAAATGGCTTTCCAGGAGTGCAACTTTCCTTACGCAAAGGCACCCCTGTGCACCTGGCACGGAGGAGTCTGAGAACAAAGGCTAGGAGGCGTGCAATTATTTCCCAGAGAGTGGTGAGTTGAGAGTTTGATCATTTTCACTTTGTTGGAATATTCCTTCACTCTGCAGCTCTGTTGACGCTTTGTGTCAGGCAAGAAAAGCGAACGGGAGGAACAGACGCTTTCAGACTGCTGCTTATCAGCGGCCGTCACAGTCGTGAAGGTGCTGGATTTATAAATCCTCTGGCTCGGGGCTTATCAACCCCAAGCAATACTCAAACTGTGGCCAAGCAGGAGTGGGCATTTTCAAGGGGCTCCCAAGCAAAGCCAGGAACGATGCAGAAAGCCAGAGCAGAGGGACGGGTGATGGAATTCAGGCTTGGGGCAGAGTTAAAAAAAATCAGCACCCCATGAGCCCCACCACCCCACATACCATAATCAACTCATTCCTAGCTAAGGCTGAGAGTGAGTTCTGATGAGCAGGGATCTTCTGGTGGCTTTGGTTCCAGTTCCCTGACTGCCCTTTGCTCTGCACCATTATCTCCTTGTCCCATGAGTCTTCATTTCTGTCCTTATTTTCCTTCTTCCACCACAGGGGCCAGATGTACAATGTTCAGGGGCGACACAGGTTGCACGAGGTGGTACTCTCCCCAGCCCTTCATTTCTATTCTACTCCAAGCTAGGAGGCAGGGCGGGGTGTTCAAGCCCTTCTTTTCCTCAATTCAAGAAAGTCCTAGTAAAAGAGAGTAATATTGGATCCTCAATGTCACGAGATTTTGTCATGCTGGGGCCAGTGCTTCAAGCTGCTTGGGATAAGAGATTCATCAGTAAACTGCACACTCCAGCCTTCGTGAAACTTAGCAGGCAGGCAAGGGAGGAAGAGCATAAGCATTATCAAGACAGGACAGCGGCTTTCACTGTTGCTGAGTACTGAAAGCAACAAACAAACCAAATATCCACAATGTGGGAGATTGGATAAGGAGTGGGCAGGGGAGGGGACGGAGCTAGGGTGGGGAGGAAGATGCACTGCAATTTTATAGGGGAACAGGATAGAGCCACTGAGCAGGGACATGGGATGAAAGAACAGAAGTCAGGCCCTTGGGTATTTGGAAGAAGCATGTTCTAAGGAGAAGGAAGGGCAAGTGCAAAGGTGGAGAAGGTCCCTTGCATGTTTAAGGGATACCCGGGGGCTTGCTCTTCCACACCCAGGGAGCATGAAGGGCATGGACCTAGGATAGAAGCACCCCTGAATCTCATTGTCCTCCTGGGACTAAGGGGCTAAAGTTATCCCATAAGAGAGACAGCCCATTGCACAGTGCTTTGTCACCATCAGGTCGCCAACCAAATAGAGAAACCAAGAGAGTGGGTCTAGCCAGCCAAAAATTAGAAAGAAAGCAGAGTAACTGAAAGTATCGGCACCACGTTGGTGAAGATGTAAACAGGTGCAGCCTCTATGGAAAATTGAAATGGGAAATTTGTATGGAAATTGAAAATGGTATGAAAATTCAT
>JAOXYA010000045.1:38892571-38907428 GCA_028565675.1 Sorex palustris | reverse complement strand
GGTTACTCCTGGCTCTGCACTCAGGAATTACTCCTGACAGTGCTTGGGGGACCATATGGGATGCTGAGAATCAAACCTGGGTTGGCCGCATGCAAGGCAAACGCCCTACCCACTGTGCTATCGGTCCAGCCCCTAAGCCTGGCTTTTTAAACGTGCTCCGGACTCACCTCCCTGAATGTGGGGACAGTGACACAGCTGGCATCAGTCAGTGGCTGCTGAACAGCCAGTGACCAAAACCAATTCCAAATCACACACACGTATTGAACCTGAGGGGTCTCAAGCAGCACTTGCCCGTGTTACAGTTCCTAGGTGAACAGGGATGTGAAAGGGAAAAAGTTGAAGAAGCTTGAATGAGAGCACCTGGGATGCACAGGAGGGATGCTAGAGCGAAGGTGTACCCTGGGCACCTGCTGCAGATGAGATAATGTAATGTAGGCAATGAAACACAGTGCCTGAGAGCACCAGGCTGTGTGCCCCTGGGCCAGTGACTGAACCTCTCTGAGCTTCTGCACCCCTGGCTATCACATGCAGAGAGTAATCAAACACTTGGCACAAAGTAGGTGCAAGGACCAGATGGTATGACCTAGTTAAAAGAACTGAGTGTGGTGGCTCACATGTGATCCAGTGTTCTGCCCATCTTTGCAGATTTACGCTGTGACTTTCCTTGCTGCAGCTCTGTTGGAGAAGGAGACACACACGCAACAAGCCGAATGCCTAAGTATCACAGGAATATTCCAGCAACAGTCATTCGTGGAGCAACTGCTGTGTTCCAGCCTGATTCTAAGAGTTTCTCAAACATTAATTCATCTAAGAATAATCTTAACAGCCCATACTATTACACACTATTTTCAGGATGGGGAAAAGGCAGAGAGAAAAAGAACACAGCCCAAGGCCAACGAAACTGCATGTACTGTAGAAATTAAAACACATAAGCGCCTAGCTCCCTTCTCTGGCTTTACTTGCTGCTTCTAATTTCACGAGAAACTATTCGTAACTGATATTCTTTCAAATGCCTGTTCAACGATCCCCTACACCACAGCAAGCCAGTGATTTCATTCTATTAATACTGCCTTACTATAAATCATAAAAATTAAGTTTGGTTTTAAGACTGACACATCTAGTTCTAATGGTCATTTCCCTGGTCTTCTCTATTAAGATCACAAGATCAGGTATTTATGAATACGCTGCTGTAGGCTTTTAAATGTGTATCTTCCTTTCCAACCATGAAAGCAAGGCGTTCAGTGGACAAACCTGGGAAAGGCATAAAACCAGACACAGGGGTCCCCTGTGAGCCACCACGAGACATGGCCATTGCTCATGCCCTGGCTTCTCCTGCGGGCTGATTCTGTTTACTGCGTGGAGCTGGCTGGGGGCCCCCGACCACATTGGCTTTAGCCCTGGAGTTTGTGTGCGAACAGATGACGGAGCCTCTCGGACACCCACTGCCTCACAACACAGGTCCCCTGCCAATGGCTGAACTCCCCAGTTCTTTCTTCTTTCCAAAAGAAATTAAAAAGGAAATTAAAGCTGCAGACATGGAACACTGAGTTCCTGAAGACCATAAAACCAAGGCTGGGCAAGTGGGACAGGTGGGGCCGGCACCTGTATCACATGTGCAAAGCCGTGGCTGTAATTCCCAGCATAATAATGCTTCACATCCCCCAGTCAATCGGGAGTGGTCCTGATTGCCCACAGGCCCTTCTCATATGAAAAAAGAAAAAAAAGAAAGAAAGAAAAAGAAAAGGACAACTTAGACCACACAACACATCCTGTGCTGGTGATGTTACAAGAGCTTCCACCCCAAAACCCAAACAAGACCGATAGTGATTCTCCTGGGTAACCCAAAGCATCAGACTTCCTTCCCCAAAACCACAGCCTACAGCCAGATGGTTTCTTCTGCGGACCGGCCTCCCTTTCCTGACCACTCCAAGGCCTCCCCTCCCCTCACTCCTCTAAAGGTGGGGAGTGGCTGAAACCAGGAATCCAGTGGCTGTGTCAGATCTGAGCCTTTCCAAGAAGCAGAGCGACCACAGCAGGGCAGAGGGACCCTGGCTCTCAGCAGACTCTCATGTGCAGCTGAGACAGCTCCAAGCTGGAATTCACGGGGTGAGGCAGTCTCTGGTGAAGAGCTGATGTCTAGAGTCCAGAGACAGAGCAATAATTCCCCTGGGGCCAAAGCAATAGTCGAGTGGGTGGGATACTTGCCTTGCATGCAGCTGACCTCAGTCCAATCCCTGGTACCATATATGATCATTCGAGTCTGCCAGGAGTCATTTCTGAGCACCTAGCCAGGAGTAAACCATGGGCATAATCTGGGGTGGCCTCAAACAACAACAAACAACAACAACAACAATTCCCCATAGAACAGACCCAGCAGAGCAAACGCCCCACTCATCTCCAGGATGCTCAATGCTGTGTAAGTTTTTTCAAATTACCTAACCTCTCTGGGTGTTAGTATTCACACTGAAAAAAGAAAAAAAAACAACAGGAATAATATTAAGAGCCGGTTTCTGCCCTACTGGATGGACACTGTCCACCCTCACCCGCCCTTCCCCAACAATTCCAAGTTTCCACCATGTACTCGGTTAAGTTTCCAATTGTTGAGCCAAGATAGAGAAGGCATGGAGCAAATTAATCTGCGATCAATACTGCTTGCAGCCATTACAGTGACAGGCACCAGATAAACACATAAATAGAAGCGGAGACCAGCTTCCTCTGCCAGCTGTTGCCATCAGCCACTTTCGACAATTATGCAGGCAGACGCATAACCTTTATATAATTAAGCATTCCCTGACATTTTATTTGCAGTTCTTCTTTATATTCCCTCCCCCTTTTATTTAGTCTGCTTTCAACTGTGAAGGTCCAGCTGCCGGCTTCACGCGGATGAGTCGACTTACAGTAATTTTGAGCTAAGCTTTATTTTACAGTCTGCGTAAATAATGAGTCGGAGGCAGACTTAATAAAAGGCAGCGCTGGCTGGAGCCGGAGTTCAACTCTGCGACCACAACAGGCCTGCTGGGGTCTGGGCAGCTGGCGTTGGAGAGTCAGGGCAGGAAGGCACTTGGCCACGGGCAGGCCAGTCTCCTGGAAAAGAAGACATCTGCAGGGCCAAGGAGCAGACATTTGTGACTCGAGTCTAGGTCCAGCCCCACTGGGGCTGGGTCAGGGTCACAGCCTTGCTCCGCGGAGCACGCCCTGAGCAGATACTCTGCATGCACTGCCGGGTTTGGGCATTTGCACTCCGCAGTCTGCAGTGAGAACAGCATGATCTGGGGAAGGCTATTGCTCCTAGCATCAAACAGGAAACAGAAAAAGCAAATGTGAGTGCAACTTGCAGAGAAAGAGCTCAGCCTGGCCCAGAAATGGGGAAGCTGAACCGAACTAAAAAAGACTGGGTACAACTTCCTCACACTATTCACATCAGATTTTAAAAGGATACTGATGAATAGGGGCCAGGTTAGATGGTTCCCAGGGCTGGAAAATATACTGTGCGTGCAGCAGCCTTACCTATGATTCCCAGGATCAGGTGATTCCCGAGAGCACTGAGAGAGAAGTCACCTCTAGCCCCAGCAGTGGCAGACATGGCCCCCCAAAACAAACATGTATATAGATTGATGGTTGCTCACTTGATACTCTCTGCTGAACACTCAGTAGCAGGAAGTAGGGAGGGCAGAAAAAACAGCCTCCGGTTTGATGGGAATGAACTGTTCCTATGTTCCCTCCTTCCAGAGATAAGAGCTCAATGCTCATTGCAGAAGGCCAGGGTTCAACCCCAAACGACATTTCCCAGACCCCAAAATGCTTCCTCCTGCATCAGACTCTAAGTCTCTTAAGGGCTGGGCAGACTTAGCCCCTCTGGTGACACTGCTTGTTGGATCAGGATGAAAACAAACAGTAACACCAGCAACAATGAACTGTTACCGTCTACTGGTGCTTCTCTGTGCCAGGGTCTGCACTGAACCTGTTACCAACTGATTTAATTTTTTTTGTTGTTTTTTTGGGTCATACCCGGTGATGCTCAGGGGTTACTCCTGGCTCATGCACTCAGGAAGCACTCCTGGCAGAGCTCAAGGGACCATATAGGATGCTGGGAATTGAACCTGTGTCGGCCATGTTGGCTGCATGCAAGGCAAATGCCCTACCCGCTGTGCTATTGATCCAGGCCCAACTGATTTAATTCTTTAAAAGTTAATCAATGATATTGGTTTTCCTCCCACTTTTCAGATGAAAAATCACTCTTGGAGAGGTGACTTGAGAAGTTTGTAACCCTAAAATACACAAAGCGAGTCCTTGCTCTTTTCATGCCCCCAACCGTTCTCCAAGGCCTCAGCCACAGCCCCATTCGGCCAGTGTCACTAAATTGTTTGTCTGGATTCCTTCGCCTAATCCAAACCCAGCACACACCTCATCACCTGAACTAAACTGCAAACTGCCAGGAGCCAGTGATATCTCTTACATTGGTGGTTAAGAGCTGGACCAAGGCCAGCAAGTGTTGGAGTCCTGGGGCTGCCATGGACTGGATGACCAACTAACACGCTGAGTTCTCCAGAGGAACACTACCGAGATATGACAGATAAATAATAGAGCAGCTATACTAAATGACGGATAGATGGATGGAAAGATGAAAAGACGGATGGATTGAAGGAATGGTCGCTGAACGGAAGTATGAATGGGTGGATGGCTGGAAGGAAAGAAGGATGGATGGATTAATGGAAAGCAAGAAGGATGGAAGAATGAGTGGATGGAAGGGAGGCTAGATGACAGATGATGGATGGCTGAAAGGATGGAGGGAAGCATGGACAGATGATTGACGAATGGATGAATAGACATACGGATGATAAAAAGGATGGGAGAGAGAGGGAGAAGAGAAAGGAAGCTGGAGAGGAGAGGAAGAGAGATTTACTATGAGGGACTAACTCAAGGGATAACGGAGGCTGAAAAATCCCAAGACTGCTCACTGCAGGCTGGAAACCCAGGGAATCCCAAGACCATAGCTACAACCCAAATCCAAAGACTCGGGTGTGGGAACCCAGCGTCCTGACACCTAAGGACTGAAACAAATGCATATTCCGAAAGAGTAAGCTCACCCTCTCTCTGCCTTCCTGTCCCCAACAGATTGGACAAGGTTGGCAGCCTGGGGAGGGCCATCGACTTCACTCATTTTCAAGCACAAACACCAGCCATTTCCACAAACACTCTCACTAGTCTGTCCAACATTACCATCACCCTGAGTGTTCCTCAGCCCAGCCAAGGTAATACACACGACCTCACCAATTCAATGACCAGAGGCGCATCTGCCAAGGTCTGTGACCTCAATCTTCCTCTTCCACAAAACTGGGATTATAACACAAGGGCAGGCATCCCTGAGGGCTTTCGGTCAGTATATGAAACACTATGATGCAAAGCCTGGCCCACAGCCACTGCATAATCATACAGGGAACAGCTACATTAGCAGTGGGTTCGTGTCCTCCCAGTGTTCCTGGAGGGGCCAACCCTGCCAACCCAGACATGAACTTTGGACTTCCATCCTGAGAAGTAGGGGCAGGGGTATGGGGGGCACCGCTTCCTGCAGGAGTCATTCTTGAGAGCACACCAAGCTTTGCTTTGCTAGTGCACAACACCTAGGGCTTCCCTCCATGCTTACCCTGCTCCAAGATCCGCTTCTCCTGCACAGCAGGACCAGCTGTTTGAAGGTAACACATGAGATGGACAGGCTGCACCACTACCCCCTGGATGGAAGGTGAGCCCTGCACCATACAGCCAGCAGGTTGCACAGGATGGGGATTGGATAGCTGGGGTGCGTCTGCCTAATGGATGGCATTTCCAGGCCTTTGTGACCGGGAGTGGAATGCCAGCGTTGTGGTTCCTCATTTACATTCTGGCCTCGCCTGGGCACTCGGGCTCACAATCCTGCTACCATGGACGACCAGCCGTGTTCAACAATTCCTCTCCCCGGCGCCGTCTGGTTCCAGCCATCACTCTCAGTTAAGCTGCCTCTTATCTACGAATTTCATCCCTCTAATTTTCTCCCATAAATCAGTCCTTCCCTTGGCCACAGCTACTTTGCCCGGCCATTGTTCCTCTCGTCAATTATTCATCCGACTGGAGACTCAACCCAGGATCTGGGGTGCCAACTATGTGCTGTACGCAGGAAGAAAAGAGACAGTTCTGCTATACCGCCGAGATGTTGGGGGTGAAAGCTGGGTGGTGGGATGTGGGGTTCAGGTCCGAATTCCTCGTGTATGAGCCAAATAACCCAGAGCTGGTGACAAATCTCTCTGGGCCACAGACACAATCATTAGTGAAACCCCCTTTACCCCACTCCCCGTCCTTTCCTCCTCTCCCTCTCCTTTCACAGCCAGCAGTGCGGGGGGCTACTCACGTGGAACCTACACACGTGATCTTTTGTCTTATAATAGAAAGTGGAGCCCCGGAGAGGTGATTTGTCTAGGGTCACCAGCTAACAAATGAAAAAATCAGAATGGGAACCCTCAGATTCTAAATTTAGGGTTTCTTTTCATGTGCTTTATAAGAAGGAAAAATAGCTTAGACCAAATAATTAGAGGAAAAATTGTATTTGCAGTGGTGTGTGGTGTGGTGCTGGTGCGGGGGTGAAACCGAGGCCTCCTACATGCAAAGCATGTGTCCACTGAGCTCTCCCTGCAGGCCTCATTGAGAGTTTTAAGTGACTGATGTGTATCAAGTGCTCAAAGAAGTTCTGGAATACAGTGAACACTCAGAGGACCACTTCCACACAGTCAACTGTACTACACCAACTACTTCCTGTGGAGTAAAATGTACCTTTTTGTTTGTGTTGGTTGGTTTTCGGGGTCATATCTGGTGGTGCCTCAGGGATCATTCCTGGTGGTGCTTAGGGGACTGTATGTGGTATTAAGGATTGAACCCAGGCAGGCCAGATGCACAACAAATGCATTACCTGCTGTACTCTGGCCCCTGAAATATACTACTATTTTGATGATATGAAGAAGGGAGCAATATATCAGGGTGTCCAGTGAGGAGGGGAGCTGAGCCCTTAAAAAATGTCTGCCAGTTGTCGGGGGAGTAACTCCAGCAGAGGCAAGGCCCTGAGTCTGATGTCCAGCACTGCCTGTGCCCAATCCATACTGCTCACAGTGGCCCCCGAGCACTGTGAGGACTGAGCACTTGAACCTTTAGGCCTGTGCCACCAGGAGTGGTGGTCCCTGCTCTGTAACTCACCACTGTCAATTACACACACCCATAAAAAGAAAAAAATAAAAATAATAAATGTTTTCTATCTCATCACACAGCTTTGGCTTCCTTCAACTTTAATTCTCGGCTCATCCACACTGAATATAAATCCCTGGAAGGCAGGGACTGTCACACACGACTTGTGAATTTGTCTCCAGATTAGATATATAGCTGAGGGAGTCCAGGTAAGTGTATTTATTTAAAACAAAGTGGACAAGATGCCAAGACAATTCAACGGGGGAATGAACTGCCTTTTCTACCACAGGGGCAGGGAAAACTGGAGAGCTACAGGCCGTTGAATGAAGTTAGACTCCAAATGTGCTGCAGCCATGAAAATGAACTCCAAATGGACCACGAATTTCACTGCAAGAGCTACAACCATAAAATTCTTGGGAAAAAGAAACAAAGGAGTAAATTTCTGTAACCTTGGACTGGGCAACTTTTCTTAGAGATGATGTCCCCAAAGCACAAGCAACCAAAAGAAAAATGAAGAAGTTGGATTTCATCAACATTTAAAACTAGTTGAGTAGGAGTGATAGTACAGTAGGTAGGGCACTTGCCTTGCCTGCGGCAGACCTGGGTTCGATCCCTGGCATTCTATATGGTCCCCGGAGTTATGCCAGGAGTGATAGCTGAGCACAAAGTAAGAGCCAGAAGTAAGGCCTGAGCACTGCTGGGTGTGGCCCCCAAACAAAACAAAATTTAAAACTTGTATGCTGTCAATGGTACCATCAAGAAGCGAGGGAGAACTCGCACCTTTCTGGGCTGCAACACCGGCAGGAATACCCTGGTGAGCCCAGCACCTCTGCCTGCGAGGAGACAGCACATGCCCGAGTGCTCCCCAGGGGAGCTCGGGGCTGACCCTGCCCCTTCACCTGCGGCGGCTCCAAACAGGTCCAGTATCTACAGGATGGAGGTGACCCGTGCACCTAGGGCCGGTCCCCTCAACACTCCCTCCACTCCTGGGACAGGGACACTTTAGCTCACTCAATAGGCGGCCCCCGTGTGGAAGGCTGCGGAACTGCAGGCTTCCCGGCCTGGGCGCCTTGTACCCCTGGAGGGGGAAACGCTTATTCCTTGGCAACCCACCTCCCTAACGGGACTGGTTCCAAGCAAGGATCCCAAAGATGCAGGCTGGTTCTCCGGGGTCCAGCAAGGCGGGCACACTGCAGTGTGGCTCTCGGTGGGAGGGAAGAGGTGCTGGGAGTAAGTGGGGGTGAGGATGGGGGCCCGCACAGCTATAAGATCTCCGCTTGGCATCTTGCCCTTGCCTCTCTCTGGCCCACGGCTGCAATTTGGGCAAGGGTGCCTGGAGGAGGCCTGGGGTGCAGGGCTGGGGCGTGTGCGCCCGGGCCGGCGTGTGGGGGCGGGGCGAGTGTGCGGAACTGAGGATTGTGGGGCTGGGCCAGAGGCGTTTGGGGGCTGGGTCAGTGGGTGGGACTGGGCCGGCGTGTCTGGTCAGGCTGGGAAGGAGAAACTAAGTACTTAGGCAGGGACAGAACGTGGACAAAGGCCTCCAGCTCTGTGGGCAGCCGTGTGCCTGCCTGCACCATCTCGGGACTAAGGAATACAGGGAATTGGGGTGGGGGAGGGGGCGCTTCCTAGTCCGCTCAGTTTTGGCTGGGACAGGGCAGGGCGCTGGGCGCCGGGTGATAAGCCTTGGCCAGTGGCAGGAAGGTGCAGCTATGGGATTCTTCTGTGCCACTCTGTTGCCTAGACCGCCCCCCACCCCCCAGGTCCACATGCGTCTCCCTGGGATCCTTGGCTCTGTCGCCCACATTCATAGTTGGCTTGTTCTCTTCCCAGTTTTGCATACCACCCCCACCCCCTACTGCCCCACGGGGGGGGGGCGGGGTCTGACCGACTCCAGCCTAAAGCCCCCCATCCTATCCAGCACATTCAGACCCATCTCCTGCCTCTCCATCAGGTGCCCGCACAATCCTGGGGCGTACACTGGCACCCTGTTGTGATCCCGGATGACCTAGGCTCCAAACGCCAAACCATATAGGGCGGTGGCTCCCCAGCCTGGCTGTTCCCAGGGCTGGGGAGACCTTGTCTAGGTAGGACCAGCTCTCGGGGGCCAAACCATGCAGGGCGGCAGCTCCCCAGCCCGGCTGATAGGGGTGGGGGGGACCTCATCTAGGACCAGTTCTTGGGGGGGAGGGGCAAACCATGCAGGGCGGTGGCTCCCCAGACAGGCTGATAGGGGTGGGGGGACCTCGTCTAGGACCAGCTCTGGGGGTTGGGGGGTGGGGTTCAGCAGCTTTACTCCGAGTGGCTCCTCTCTCCTGCCCTGCTCTCAAGCCCGCTGCCCTGGTGCCTCCGGGCTCTCTCTCATCACGAGGTGTTGCGCGCGGATGTGCGTGTTTATTGATTTCACACGGGGAGCGGGGTGGGGGTGGGGTCACGCCGAGATACGCACGGCGCCGGGGAGGCGGGGCGGGTGGTGTCTGGAGGAGGGGTGGGGGTGTGCAAAGGCGAAGCAGGGAGGGACAAGAGGACTGTGGGGGGAGGCCCCCAATATGGGGGGGCAGCCGCTACTCAGCGCCGGCGGTCCGTCGCCAGGGGGGGAAGCGGGACCAGAGGCGCCGCGTCTTCGGCTTTTTCAAGAGGACGCATAACTCCGGATTGTTATTGGCACTGTCCTGACTTTGGTAGGACTCTGCGGGGCCAAACAAAACACATCTGGGGGGCTGCGTGGCACCCTAAGGACCCCAAGTTAACGGCGGCTCCCCCACCCCCACTCTGGCTGGACCGACAGATCTCTGGGAACTGGACCCCGGTCCACAGTGACTCATGCATCCCCAGACTAAAGGGGAGCGCCCAGCCACTCTTGACCTAAGGAGCTGCCCCCTCGCCCCTGCATGCACCGCGGCTCCCCCCACCGCCCCCCACTGCCAGCCCGCCCCCCTTCAGGGCCCAGGAAGAGGTGGGCCGCACCTGTGACGGTGACGGTGAAGGATGCGGCCTCGTCGTCGATCTCGCAGAGGTACTCGCCCGAATCCTCGAGCTGGACCGCGGGCAGCACCAGGCGGCGCACTGTGTCCTCCTTCTGCAGCAGCCTCGCGGCGCTCTCCACCACCTCCTCCCCGTCCTTGGTCCAGCGCACTTCGGCCCAGGGCCGGCACAGCTCGCACGTCAGCACCACACGCTCCAGCCGCACGGCCGCCACGTACACCTTGCCGCTGGGGTACACGATCCACGAGGACACATCTGCGGAGGGGGTGGGGAGCACAGCAGGGCTGGGCAGCGGGGGTGGGCAGAGCCTCGGTGCCCTGCCGCCCTCCTGGGGGGCGGGGGGGCTCAGACAGCCCCTTCCGGCTGGAGGATGCAACCTCAGGCCCCAGGGACACGCAGCATCTCCCGGCAGGGATGGGGGAGCGCGTGCGCGTGCGCAGGAGCTCTGGGGCGGGAGAGCTGGGATGTCTTCCGGTTGAGTCTCCCCACTCCCCATCCCCGCCCCCAGCCATCTCTAAGGCTCCCAGGCAGGGTCTACAGGAATTAGAATCGGGGTCCCTGAAGCAGACATGACCCAGGGGACAGGCACTGCCCCCAGGATGCTGCCCCGGGACAGGGGGAGCTGGGGTCAATTTGCTTGGCTGCGGGGAGGGAAGCCTGGCGGGGGGGATGGCAGAGGGGCGCCCCACCTGTGATGGTGACGGTGAAGTAGGCGCGCTCGTCCCCGGCCACGCACTGGAACTCGCCGCCGTAGGGGGGCTGGGCAGCGGGCAGCACCAGGCGGTGGTCTGCGCCCTCGTGCTCCAATACCACGAACTCATTCTCCTCCACTTCCTGCCCGTCCTTGTACCACTGCACGGGCGCGTCCTCGCGGTCCACCTTGCACGTCAGCACCACACACTCGGAGGTGATGGCGTGCACGAAGACGTGCTCCTGGGGGTCCACGATGTGCAGCGGGGGGTCTGTGGGGGCGGAGACACACACAGGGAGGCGAGAGGCCACGCTGTCTCTCTGGCCCCCAGACTCCCTGGAGGCCCCTTGGGAGGGCGTGGGTCAGGCTGTCCTGGGGACTCGAGAGATAGGCAGAGGCCACAGGGCTGATCCCGGCTCAGAGGCACAGGGTCAGCTGGTGGAGGGCGGGAGGCTCAGGGCAGGAAGGGTGCAGGGCACCACCTGCACCAACCACCCTGCTTGTGCCCACTTTCACAGGAAGCCCAAGGGGCTGAACATGAATGATCCTTGCAGACAGGAGGCCTGGGCTAGGGCCCTGGCACTGCACGGGGCCCCGAGCACCTCAAAACAAAACAAAAACAATTCAAAAGGACAAACAAAAAACACACCACGCTGTTTTGCAGTCCCGGTTGCAGGGTCTTAGGAGCGGCAGGGAATGGGACCGACTCAGGTGTGGAACAGCTGGGGCCCGGGAAGCTCCTGGCAGTGGGGCTAGAGCAAGACCTTCCTGACTGGAGGCTCTCTGACTAGGCTCCCCTCCACCCCAATTATTAGGATTTGGGGGGCCTGGAAAATGCATCTATCACTTTTTTTTTAGTTGGGGAGTCATATTCAGTGGTGCTCAGGGCTGGCTGCTGGCTCTGTGCTCAGGGATGATATGTGGTGCTGGGTTTTGAAATTGGGTTGGTGAGTGCAAGGCAAGCACCGCAGCCCTGGACGATGTCTCTGGCTCCTCCCGTGTTTGTAACTAAAGGGGCTGGAGCAACCCGTGTTGGGGTGGGAATCAAGGAGCCGCAGAACCTCATTTCTCTGCTCTGATGGACCCCTCCCTTACTTTTGGAGGAGTGAAAAGGTGGAAGCTTCTCACAACATGCAGTTAGAGAAGCACCCGAAAACCCTCAGATCCCTCCTTTTTATCTCCAAATAGAATATGGGTCCCAGCCCTACCCCTCTCAAATTAATTCCCCTCCCCCCTCCCCCCCCCACACAGAGGAAGGTAGCCTGGAGGGTGTGGATGTACTCGGGTGGATTAAGGAGCACATGCAGAGTGACCGAGAGTTTCCCCCTGGGAGGGACCATCCTTGGGTGCACATGCGCATGCGTATGCACACACGCACTTACGCACGTACACAAGCAAACTCACATACACGCACGCACACACACTCATACACTCACAGCACACACATGCACACACACGCACACGCGCGCACACACACACACACACACACACACACACAAACACAAGCACATGCGCACGCACGCACGTGCACACCCCAGACCCTGAGTCTGCCCCAGCCAGGCTGCGGGTTCCTGACCTCGGACGGTGACACTGAAGAAGGCCGAGACCCCCTCGGATCTGCACTCAAACTCGCCGCTGTCCTGAACTCGGGCCTCCGGAAGGACCAGGCGGTGCTTGCGCCCATCTATCCTCACCACCATCGTCTCGCTCTCTTCCACCTGCTGCCCGTCCTTGTACCAGCGTGCCGGGTAGTCTGCCCGGGAGAGCTCGCAGGTCAGCACCACGCGCTCTGCCGTCGTGAAGGTCAAGGACATCTTGTCCTGGGGGCTGAGGATATGCACGGGGCTCTCTGCAGGGGGTGGGGGGGGTGGGGAAGAACTGCAGTCACATACGGTGCCCCTAGGGGGCGCGCTCCTCCTCCAAGCCCCACCCCTGCCTGCCCTTCTGGGGACCCCTGCTCAGTCTAGGGGGGGCCCAGACAACTGCTATCTGCACATTTGTTGGAGGTTGTATAAATAGCTTTGGGCTGACCCACCGGCTCTTGAGAAGCTTGTTTGGGTGTGCAAAGGCCTCCTAGGAGATGGGGGTCCCCCGGGGAGGGCTTGGGGGCAAGCACCAGGCGGTGAGTTTGATCCCCTGTGCAGAACAGAGCAAGATTCCTTTGGCTCTGCCATTTGGGATCTTCTGCACCACAGTGGGGAATGTGATTTCTGGCTCATAGCAGATTTGAGGGGCTGGAGCGATAGCACAGCGGTACGGGGTTTGCCTTACACGCAGCCAACTTGGCTGACCCGAGTTCGATTCCTCTGCCCCTCTTGGAGAGCCCAGCAAGCTACCGAGAGTATTCAATATGCCAGACACAGTAACAACAAAAGTCTCCAACGGAGACGTTACTGGGCCCGCTCGAGCAAATCGATGATCAATGGGAGGGCCTTTTTTAAAAACTTCCAGACTCGTCAACAGTGAATAGATGGTTATATTTTTTTCTTGTATATGGAGCCAATACTTATGTTTTATTATTTTTAATTTTTTAACTTACGTTTTAGATAATGCTGGCTTCTGTAGATCACACAAACATACAAGGAAAATAAATATTAGGGGTTTCTTCTGATGCAGATCTTGAAAGTCTCATATGGCAGACAAATAAAACATTTTAGCAGAGTCATATATTTGGGCAAGAGCAAATCAAAAGTTTATTCAAGAATCTTGGGTCAGAGAGATACAGTGAAGATTTCAGAGGGAGGTTTGCATAGCATAGATTTGAGAAATCTTTTATCTGTTAGGTGTCCCACTCTACCTTCAAAGTGCTGTTTGGGCAGGTCTGGTAGGTAAGACATGCTACTGTTGTTACAGACCAGTAAACCTAGGATCCAGGTGTAAGAATGACTAGGAGTGAGAAACTGTGGTTGAAAATCACAGGTACAAAAAGTTTGCATAGAGGGGAGTGCATGGTTCAGAATGTGCAGGGCATTTTGGACATGCATAATTAGTTGGCTTAAATGATTATTTTTAGAACATTAACTGGAGGAAACAGACCAGGTAATTAGATCTATGGGAGTTAAATTGAATAACTTCACCAGGGATAGTGTATAAATGACAAACAGTGTTATGTCATTGAGTAAGAGGACATAAGTAGGTAGGCAGTTATAGGGTGGAGTACCAGATGAATTTACTCAGTCACTTTATATCTCACCCATGAGACAGGGAGTCAATATAAATAGATAATGGTATGGCTGGTGGGTGGGAGGTTTGCAGCTGACAAAAGAAAGTCGACAGCCCTTCTCTCTCTTGGCTTGGCTTACACACGCTCTCTTTCTTTGAACATGTCCAGAGTGACCGCAGGATCTTATAGGACTCCCCTGAGGGATACCTGGCTGGGTACATGCAGGCTTCATAAGCCCAGACAGGGGCAGAATACAGGCAGCTTTCAGACACCCAGAAAATTTCATATTCAGGCAGGACACAGATGCACAGGCAGAGACAGATACTGAGCATTCTAAATTTGATATGGTCCCATTTATAAAATGACAACAGTATATTCTATTTGTTTGGCAAATGGCATTGACTAATTAAAGACACTCCTAACTTCAACGTTATAAAATGTTCTACCTATGTTTTTCTTATTATAGCCTATGAATTCAGGTCTGATATCTGTATTTCATTTTTATCTCTTGTCCTCAGAGACTTTGCTTGGGTTCTGCCATAGAATAAAGAAATAACAGTATTAATTTGGGGATGGAATTTTATTTCTTTAAATTTCTGTTCATCCAAAACTGACTCTAAAATGACGAATTTTTTGATAAAAATTCTATTTACAGGGTTTAGACTTTAACTTGTAACTAACAGTTTATATGATTCTTTTCTTGGTATCTAGTTATCTCTTTTTAGTCTTTTTTAAAATTTATTTTGAATACCCATCCCTTCACCAGTGCCCATTTCCCACCACCACGGATTCCAGTATCCCTCCCACCCCCCATC
>JAOXYA010000045.1:38863154-38875807 GCA_028565675.1 Sorex palustris | reverse complement strand
GGAGGAATCGAACTTGGGTCGGCCATGTTGGCTGCGTGCAAGGCAAATGCCCTACCGCTGTGCTATCGCAGCCGGCCTGTACATACCAAGGATGACAAGAGACAAACATTTACAGATTGAAGATGAACAAAAATAGGATAAGCTCAAAGAAATCAACATACTAAGATACATTGTAATCTAAATGCTGAAAATCAAAGGCTATTAAGATTACAAAAAATCTACTGAGCAGCCAAAGAAAAACTACACAAGATGAATGACTGCAAATCTGTCTCCAGAACCAGAGAGTCCAGAAAGAGGAGACGGTTTTAAGAGGCTTGAAGAATATAACTAGTGACCTAGAACTCTACAGACAGTAAAAGTATCTCTTAGGAATGAAGTGAAATAAATATATTTTTCAACAGAAGGGGGAAAAAATGGAGAGACCAGCAGCCTAACAACAGCAACAACAACAAACTGCTGAAAGAAGTTCTTTGAAAAGATGGGAAAGCATATCTGGAGATCCTGGAGAGAAGAATCAAGAAAGCAAACCAAACAGAAAGTTCTTTACATGCATCTGAAAAGTTCAAGTCACACCAAGACAGTGATCTTTGGGGTTTTACTGCAGGTAGCAGTAAAGACAATAGCATGTAGGGATCCAGACGGGATGAGAAGTCTCCATTCCATTGGAAGTGGTGCTATATTGATCCGAAGCTGCCACCAAAGATTGACTGTGGATTTTGGGAGCTTTTCATCTGATCCATCTGTTACACAGCTCCCCATCAATTTTTCATCTAATGGTGTTAGCAGCCATTGATGAGCCATTTCTTCATTAGAGGCTATAAAACAAAGAGACTCCAATTCTCTCATTCTTCCATTAGCTGGTGCCCTCTAATATAAAGGAAGCTTCCAAAGCCAGCTATTTAATTACTCTAAAGTCCAGCTGCTACAGAAAATGGGAGATAAATGCTTGATGCCGTAGTTTTATTTGCTCGTTTTCAAAGTGGTGAGTTAAAGCTACTGAGCACAAGACAGAAGAAATGCAGGCTTAATCCCCTGTGGCCCAACTTGCAGTGGGTATAATTTACTCATTTCTTTGGACAATGTCAAGATCAACAGCTTAACGCCCCCCAAATTATTTGGTAACTGTCTTCTTTTCAAAGAAAAAAAGCCAAACAAACTCAGTAACTCCCTGGAAATATACCTTCATTATAGGAACAAACAGAAAGCCTTTATTCCTACGTATACGCTGTGCTCAGAATCCTTCCCCTACCCAAGGACAGTATTTTCCCACCTTAGGGAACACCAGTTTAAATCAGCAGGGTCTTTAATTATGGCAGAAAGGCTGCAGGATGACATTTATGTGTGTATACAAATAATATCAAAACATATGTATATACATTTATATCCATCATTGTTGGGGAACTGTTTCTCCCCAGCGTGCCCAGACACGTTGTCCACCGGGTCTGGGCAGACGCGGGGCAAAGGATAACGGGTGTGTGGAGAAACCACTCCAGGAGTAGCTAATGGCCACTCACTTTATTTCGAACTACACACATATATCATAGAGGGTCTTGGCTTAAGAAGATGGCCCAATCACATAAAGTTTAGCATCACTGACCTATCACCTTTCCAATTCTACTTTGCCCCGGCCCAATCCCAGATAAGGCTAGAGATGCTGCAGTGAGGAATGCAGCTAGGTGATAATTCTTGGGGGATGGGTCTCAACATCAAATTCCTGGTGCTTGTAAAATGCGCCCAGACACTCCCTACTGGGTCCCTATTCAGGGACAGGTGTCACCAGCTCTGTTACCATGCTCAGCACATCATTATATGTACACGCCCCTAGAGTCAGTAAGATCCCCAGGCACCATATGATGGTTAGACCAGCTGGTACACAATCACTAGAGAACTGAATTAAGTGTGAGAGAAGCATATCCTTGGACAGCAAAAGTAAAAAATGAAATCCTGTTAAAAGTGGTCTTTTCTTTAATCACTCACAGTTTTAAGCCACTCTCCATACATTATTGGGGTGCTGGGAAGTAATTCTTGATACCCTGCTTCATTTTAATGGGGTTTTTTTTTGGTGTGTGTGTGTCTGTGTGTGTGTGAGAGAGAGAGAGAGAGAGACAGAGAGAGAGAGAGAGACAGAGAGAGACCACACAGAGCTGTGTTCAGGTTTGGCTTCTGGCCCTGCACTCAGGAATCATTCCTAGTTGAGGGCTGGAACGATAGCACAGCAGGTAGGGTGTTTGCCTTGCACATGGCCGATCCAGGTTCAACTCCTCTGTCCCTCTCGGAGAGCCCGGCAAACTACAGAGAGTAGCCCACCTGCACAGCAAAGCCTGGCAAGCTCCCCATGGCATATTCGATATGCCAAAAACAGTAAGAACAAGTCTCATAATGGAGACATTACTGGTGCCCGCTCGAGCAAACTGATGAACAATGAGAGGACAGTCCTACAGTGCTCAGGGGACCATACATGGTGCCAAGGATGGAGCCTAGGCCGGCCACATGCAGGACAAGTGCCTTTCCTGTAGGACTGTGGCTCAGACCCTTGTACCTTGTTTTGGAGGGTGTGGGAGCATAAAAGCAAGGTACCAAGACACAACCTGATGTGACATTCAGGGATACTGGGTACTCATAGGATTCTTCCTGTCATGCCAAGAAGACAGGGTCTTGTGGAGGGTGAGTCTAACCATTCTCTGCACCCCATTCCTGTACCTCCCTCCCAGCACATATCCATTCAGTGACCATGCCTGAGAGTTGCCATGAGTTCTGGAAGATAAAATAAAGTGACACGAGAAGAGTCCAAAACTCACCACCGCCATGCTGTGCAAGGATAAGGAAACCAGGTCAGGAAGGACAGACAGCACAGGGCATGGCTGTAGCTCTCCTCCACAGGATCTTCGGCTATTTTTTGTTTTGTTTTGAGGTAGTGCCAGGAATCAAACCCAGAGCCTCACACATTCAAGACAAGCATTCCACTATGGATCCCAGCCCCCAGCCCCCTCTGGGAATTAAAACAGAGCCAACTTGGAAAAAAAAAAAAAAAGAAAAGAAGAAGAACCAATTCATCCCAACCACCATGAAGTCATTGAAGTGTATGTTTCTGCGGTAAAATAGTTTTCAGAAAAGGACACAAGAGGACAACACATTAGAGAAAGAGGAAAGAGTAAGAGAGGAGAGATGAGAGGAAGGAGAAGACAGAGAACTGGCATATAACTAAAATATGTAAGAGCAGAAAAGAATTCCAAGACTCACTGGGAGAGAAGGAATGCAGGGGAGCAGGGGGAGATGCCTGCAAAGAAGCTGGCAAAGAAGAGACTTCAGGTGTGCAGGCCAAGAAAGGGGCTGTAAATGATACAGGCAGAGACGACTGCATGCACTGGTGGTCGCTTGGAATATTATACAGCAGGTAAAAGGCATCAGCAGGCACCAGTCAACAAAGACTTCTGCTCTATTTACATTGTTTGGATATTTCTTCAACAATATATTCATACATTCTGCATATAATTAACTTACAAATACCTGCTTGTCCCCTTCCCGTCTCCCCGCCTGCTTCAGGTCCTGGCTGTCATGCCCATCATCTACCTCTGGGTGCCATCTCAGGACATCAACGACCTTGACCTTGACCCAGAGACTCCCAATGAATCTGAAAATGAATCAGCTCCCTACAGAGATATCTCTGGACACCAACCATTTACAATTTTAGAATCCAGAAGTGCATGGCCACTTTTGCAGCCACGTGACCTCTCAAGATATTCACAATAAGCAATAGTAAATAAATTATCTAACATCTTCCCCTGGCAGGCAGGCTTGAATAGTGGCAGGAAATATCGAAATAATGGTGGTGGGAAGGTGTAACAGTGTTGGGATTGGTGTTGAAATATTGAATGTAATTGATTACAATGTGAACAACCTTATGAAAATAAATTTAAAAAAAAACTTAAAAAAAAAGTAAATAGCTGCTTGAAAAATGAATGCAAAATGAGAAAAGCATGCAAACAAAAAGTCACAGGGGTGCTGAAGAGCTCAACGGAGTGGAGGAGAGTAAATGAGTCAGGAACTGGCTCTGCCCCCTCAGGAGCTGTGTCCACTGGTTGAGCATCTCTGCCCCTCCTTACCTGCTCATGGGGATGATATACCAGGACCTGGAGAACCACTGTCAGAACTGAAAACAAAACAGGTCCCATATCCACAACAGAGGAGGTCCCCAAAGTGGGAGGGGAGCATGTGCCTCCTCACTCAGGAAGTAAGGACGAAATCTGGGGTCTAGGGAGGCAGCTCAGAGACAGGGCATGAGTGCAGCATGAGAGAGACTGGCACGGCCTGACCCCCGATCCAAGCCTGGAGTTCTGATGTTTCCCATACTGCCGGCCCTGAGCCTGGCACTGGGTGTCCCGGGGAAGAACCCTCTACCTCAACTGCACTGAACAGATAGGGGGTCTAGAAAAAGACAGAGAATTTAAGAACCACGGGAAAATGCTGGAGTGACCGGTAGAAGCAGCACAAGAGGGTGAGGTTCGTGTCGATGCGCAGGGTGGATGGGCATAAGAAACGCGGTTCAGGGACTGGAGCGATAGTATAGCGGGTAGGGCGTTTGCCTTACACGCAGCTGACCCAGGTTTGAGTCCCAGCATCCCATATGGTCCCCCAAGCACCTCCAGGATTAACTCCTGAGTGCGTAAGTCAGGAGTAACCCCTGTGCATTGCCGGGTATAATCCAAAAAAAAAAAAAGAGAGAAAGAAACACAGTCCAGTGGGAGCCCCTCACTTACTGCAGTTCTCTTCATCACTACCATCTGGACAGTCCTCGAATCCGTTGCAGCGGAAGCGGCCGATGATACAGTGAATGCCACTGGCGCAGGGGAAGAACGTGGGCCCACACTTGGACTTGGCCTTGGCTACAAGAGGAGAAACAATCATTTGTCAGGAGGTTCTATTCTGTGCCCATGCACCATCCCTGCTAACCAGGTATGCAAACACCCACCCAACCCCTCTTTGGACATTTACTTAGAAGTTCTAGGGCTTCTTACCACCCCTTCTATGTCTGGCGAGATGAGATGGCCACACAAGTGGCCTTCAGGAAGAGGGCATAATCCGACTGTTTGTAAAGTCCCAGGAATCCAAGAGTCCCAGCTGGGTGTAGAGCTCACACCTCAGTGGTTGATGCATCACTCATTCCCCAACGGTCAATGGCATGGTGGTTCACACGCAGTCAGTGCAGACACAATCTGGTATACCCCGTGCACTCTGTGGATTTTATTGCATGATGCGCCCAATGGGAGGAGTAGAGAGAAGAAAGGAGTTCCACTAACAAGCCCAAAATCATTCTCCCAGAAGCCTACTGCTGCTTGCCAGACCGGCCTACTTCACTAGAAACTGGTATCTGTGGGAGACATCCTCCACTTCTCCTGGAGTCCAAACAACATGCCAAGAGTCCGGCAGACCCGGAACACCTACTCTTCTTCTGGGGGGTGGAAAAATTGGGGCCAAGCTCTGCAGAGAGGGTAGCCACATGCACGGTTCCCCCCCCATCGCAACTCTGGATGCTGAAGTTCCTGGGAGATTCTGGGCAGAAACTGTTTCAACATCATGGCTTGTTCCTGGGAGCTAAGTGCATCCCGCCTGCACAACCCAGGAGTGGGGGTGGGAGGCGGTGGAAGCTGGATCCTGCGCTCCTCTCTACCTCTGTCCGTCATCTGCTGACTCTCCTGCCACATCCCTTCACTGTAGCACAGCTGAGTGTAGGACCATGCACACGGCAGTTCACACTTCCTCTTCCAGCTCATCCATCACCCAGGGATGGTCCTGGGTACCATTCCCCCTTCCTATGAAGTAGAAGGGTATAGTTCTTATCCCCACCTCATAGGTGTATCTGGAAAGATGTGATGACTTCCCCAAGATCGCCCACTGAGAAAGTCTGGCCTGAGGGTGAGGCCTGCTCCAGCACCTGCCACCTAGAAAGTAGCCAAGCTCTGCATCTACTCCTCTGTCCTGCCTCCCTGATAGACACCATCATTTCTCCGACAGATGCCAGAATCCTGCCCCGACAGTCCTCTCTGTCACCGCCACTGTACAGTTTCAACAAAAACTATTCTGACTATAGCATGAACTGAGCACAGGGCTCAGTTAACATCCTCAGCAGGAGATAGACATCCCCACTAACAGGGCTGACTGCTTGGACTCGCCATGACGAGGTCAAAGAGAGGATTGATCGTGGCATCCCAGGCGGCAAGTCCCATCTTGCTCACTCACATCCCGCCTCCTATCTTAGAGGAGAGTCCGGGAGCTTCAAGAAGGAAGGGCAATTTCTTTGGAACAAAGAGGCAGTAAATTACCTTCGTGTTCCCACCAACAGTCACATGCCAACTTTGGCAGCAGCTGATCCATGAACAACTGGGTTTCGGGACCTGAGATGTGCCATGGATTCCAAGCGTGGGGGTCGCTGCATCTCTACCTGTCACGAGGTATTGGTGCTCAGGTGTCCTTTTCAGAGCATACATTTGGGGGGATCAGAAATCAAGGTGGGATTCTTTCTGAGGCCCTGGGGCAGGCTGCTCCCTACTGCTGATTTAGTTTGGTCCTTGGAGACAGCACCTCACAGGGCTCCTGGCAGGACGCCAAGACATGATCTACATCAAATGCTTAGTACGGTTGACGCTCAATAAATGGCATCGCTTGTGCCATTCATCATTAGCATCATCATGATCACCAGCATTAGACCTATGGAATTTTAAAAAACTGATTTAAAATTGATCTTTGGGCTCCAATCACGCTCTTGACTCATCTGATTTGCTGCTGCCTCAGCTATTTCTATTCCAGCTCCAAAGGACTCCCTATATATCCATCTCTCTACCCATTTATCCATTTATTACTATTTGTCTACACCTCTCCCTAGCCATCTGTCCATTTACTGTCTACCTATCCATTTATTTATTGTCTAAATATCCATCTGACCATTGTCTACCTATGCGTGCATCCGTCGTTTATTCAGTCAATGCTGTCCCTGCAGTGATCTGGGGACCCCAGGGCCACTCCTGGAGACACTTGACTGGAGATGGGGATGTGGAGCTGTTGGTCCTTACCCAGGTCCCACCCAGCAGTACAAATAGACTATATAAGACAAAGGAAATGAGTGAGGATATGCATGGTTACAAAGTAGCTCCCCTGCACTGGACCAGCTCTTGGGCACTTGTACGTTCTTCAGAAATTACTGAAGAGGCTTTGCACCGATCCAGAATGCTCACCTACTATCTGTCAGGGGCGCCTGTTCTCCTACGACTGCCATCTGCACCTTCAAGACTCCTGCTAAGGCAACCGCAGTGGACCCTGGGTGGCCAGGGCTCGGACAACAGCTGGCTATGGTCAGCAGCTGTGAGCTGATCCCTGTCTGAGCAATCAGTTCAGTGGGACTGGGAAGGGAAGGGACCTGGACAAGGTCGAGGTCCTCCACACTCCCATCCTCACCAAAAGAGATTTCGGCATTTAATTTTGCAGGAGACAGAAGACCAATGCTGATGTTCAAGATCCCCCCAACACAGGAGGGAATAGGGCATCTCTTCCATGTCAGTACATACTCCGCTTCCAAGGACTTGCTCACAAGACCTGGTTCAGTTTCTCAAGAGCACTCAGACAGGAGCCTGGCTTCCTCTGAAGGCTGAGTTTGTTGCCTGATCTGAGCATTCTCCCTCTTTAGAGCCTGGAGGTCTAAGTTCTGGGCATCACAGATGTTTTTAAGACTAGACAAGAGTGGGAGATGAACTCTGAGGGCTAGAGCATATGTCTTGCATGTGTGAACCCCAAGTTCAAGTCCTGACACCACATGTCCTCCAGAGCACCACTTCTTGGCCAGGCCTAAACACTTGGAGTTCTCTAGTGCACAACAGCAAGCCACTGACTACCATGGCTGGCACCCAGAATCCCCAAATACTGCTTCACACAACCCCTACCTCCACCCCACAAAATGTAAAGATGGGAGTGAAGGAATACTGGATAAGATGGCAGCTGACTTACTTAACTAGGAATCTGTGGTAATCTCTTCTTATCATCTTGCTCATTGAGAAATGGCTTTAGCAACTAAAATGCAGAATGTTGTAGACTAGTATTTGGGGATTATGTCAGAATCAGAGGGAACCCAGAGAGGTCCCAGTGTCCCTTAGTTGGGATGCCCTGACTATCTACTTCTGGTCTTCCTTTGCAGTAACACTTGGATGCAAACACCAGGCCCTCCTAGGCTACTCAGTAGCTAATTGCACAGCTCATGAGAGAGAAAACCACCTCGGAAGAGGCAAGTTGGAACTGACCCAAAGCCAGGGAGCTCCTTAGGATCCAACTGACCCTAAGTCCAGGTCTCATGCCCCTTAGATTAGCATCTTTTAATTCCAGTCAGTACTTATAACACTGCCAACAGTTTCTTCAAAAATGACCGTAAGCAAAACACTGTTGAATGAAAAGCAGGTCTTCACATAACATCGCCTCATTCAACATCAGGCAAGATTTTCCTCTTTCTTAACATCACAAAACAATACCAGGAGGAACAACAGTCTGAGAACATACGATATATTTGGTCTTTGAATAACATGGGTTTCAAACGTACCAATCCATTTCTTTGTGGATTTTCTTGGAATCATGTAAATTTATGGTGATACGATACTTTACTGTGACCAAGACCACACGCAGCTTGTTTTCCTTCAGTTTTTCACATCAAATTCCTTAACTGTAGCACAATTTATTTTAAGAATACAGAACCATATACCGAGAACATGCAAAATACGATCACCAGCGGTTTAGGTTGTGGAAAAGGATTCCAGAGAACAGCTGGCTTCTCATATCAAACATCGTGGGGAATAAGAAGGCAGATGCAGATTTCGATTTCTGGGGACAGGGTGGGTTGGCACTCTTGACTATGGCATTACTCAAGGATCAACAGCATACTCTGCTTCTGCTAGCAGACTTAGGGACACACAAGCCAAATTTGACCTCTGAATCTCATCAGGGATCAGATTCAGAAAGAAGGTGAAGATGGAAACTCCAAGCCTCAGGTAGAAACACCGCTTAGCACCAAGCCAGTGGTTTGCAATCTGTGTGGGAGAGGCTCAGGACTGCCCAGTGTCAAGGAGGAGGTGGATGATGGAGTTAGCGAGCTGCTGCCTACGCCTCAGATTCCCACACACTCAAAGCTGGACTGGGGCTATCCGCTCTCGCCAGCCTCCCTTTGCAACCTGCACAGTCATGGTGGCAGCGAACCAGACCTGTGGCACCCCTCAGGCCACGGCAACAGCTCCAGCCATAGCTACGGGGACCGGGGTCTCGCCACCAGATACCTAAATGAGCAGCAGCTGTTACCTCCATGTCCAGTTGGCCTTCAATTCCTGTTTCAGGTTCCTGCAGGCACATGCCCAAGAGCCCAAAGCAGCAGAGGCAAAAATAAGCTTTTCCACAAAATGACCATCCTCGCTTTCCTAAACACAAGGCATAATTCACCATGAATCAATCAAGTGACAGAGACACACGCAAAGGTGACTGTGGAAAAAGGCCCCCCACTGCTAGCAGGGTAACTAGTGAGGTTACATTGCAAAGCAAGTACCTAAGGCCTGGGTCTCATCGAGGGTGGGAGTGAGTAGTAGCCTTGTGTATTAACACCATCAGACTGAACTTCACTGGTACGCTACTAAACTTTGTAACAAAGAAAAATAAAACCATTAGAGCAAATTAAAATTTTGGGAGAAAAAAGAAAGGAAGAAGGAGGGAAAAGAGGCAGGGGAGAAGGAAGGAAGGCAAGGTGGGGGGAGGAAGGAGGGAAAGAGGAAAGGATGGGAAGTCAGTTCCTCTCTAGTGGGCAAATGGGAACCGTGAGATGCTGATAAAAGGCAGCATGTCTGCAGAGGAGCAGGGGTTCTGGGTCCATCCATACACCCCAGGTGAAACCAACAGGGCAGGTTCCAGAACCTCACTTTCTTGTGTTGCTTTGTATTTTGGTTTTGAGACTATACCCAGCAGTGCTCAGGGCTTATTCTTGACTCTGTATTCAGGGATCACTTCTGGCAGACTCGGGATCATACACGGTGCCTGGGAACAGACCTAGGTCGGCCATATGCCAGGACAATGTCCTGCCACCTGTACTGTGCTCCAGCCCCAGCCCCGCTGCCTTGACTATCACTGACCCTGGTGTCTGCACACGGGTTCCTCCATCATTACTGCTGGAAATCAGTGATGAGAAAAATCTGAGCAGTTTTGCTTGCAAGTACCCAAAAAATACATGTGATTCGTTTTTTCCAATTTTTCTTTTCTTTTTGGGTCACACCCAGCGAGGCTCAGGGGTTACTCCTGGCTCTGCACTCAGGAATTACTCCGGGCAGTGCTGGGGGTCCATATGGGATGCCAGGGATCGAACCCGGGTCGGCCACGTGCAAGGCAAATGCCCTACCCGCTATACTATCACTCCAGCCCAAAATACACAATTCTTTCAGGCCTTTTTGTCACTATCATGACATCTTTTCATGTAAAAATCAACAAGAAGAACTAGAGGTCTCCACCACCATCATCACTTTGAACAGCCTAAGGGTACGTGTTGCTGCCACCCCGTCGTTCCTCCACGAGACCATTGCTGGTGGATATCTGACTTATTTTCCAACTAACAGTACCAATCCAGACTCATCTTTTGCCCACTCTGATGATACCTTTTTAAGCTAGGACCAAAGGTCAAAGGTTACACATACTTTCCATTCTGGCATCCTTTGATCATCCATGCCTCCTCCTTGAGGAACCAGCAGTACGGCCTTCAGTCGGCAGCAGGAAAGCCTCCTGCCCAGGAAGGACTGTCTGAGACCGGGCTGATTCTCCCCTGTGGGCAACGGATCTTCCTTCCCACACAGACAGGCAGGGAGCCCCCACTCCTCCCAGGAAGTCGCCCCCCCTCCTCTCTCCTCCGCATTAACCTCCTGGCAGCTCAGCTGACCCCTGCACCAGGTGGTGTGATTCTCCATCTAACGCCTTCCCCCTGCAATTTACATCTGTGTGTTTCATTACTCTGCAGAACCGGAGACATTCACTCTGGTCAAGGAAGCCACAACTCTTCTTTTTAGCTGCTTAAATGGGCTGAGAGAGCAGGGCAGCAATCTTGCTGGAGCTGATGTGCGGGTGACTAATCTCTGGCCAATGCAGAGAGACTCATCTTGCAGAACAGCGCCTTGAGTGGAGACACCCCCCACCCACTCACACACACACACACACACACACACACACACATACACCTCCACTACTGCTTCCGCTTCTACTGAGGGGCCTGAGAAAATGCACATCTAAGGACTGATGACCCACTGCCTAGTCTGACCAAGAATGACTCATCCTCTGAGCCTGTGTTTCACAAAGAACATGTCAGGGCACCCAGGAGCAAAGGCCTGAGGGCTGGTTTTTGCAAAATGCAGATTCCTGGGCCCTTGGCCTTGGAAATCTTCCCTTTTTAACAAGCACAAAAAAAGATTCCCAAGAAGATTAAAATATATGAAAATCATATAGGGACAAAAATCAAAATCTACCTAGGTCATATACCCAAAGAGCAAATGATAGGTGTACTTCCTGCTGTTGCTGCTTCAAGAATTATGGCTAAAAACAAAGGCCAGGGCCTTCTCTAAGCCACACATAGTCAGGCTAAGTCAAACACCCACATCCCAGACAGACCCCTCAAGGTGAGAAGGTCCACTAGGAAACCACAGACTTCTTTGTGATGTTTGCCCATTTCCTCCTGGTTATTCCCTCTTCTCCAATCCCTTCCCTACCCGCATGATAGACAGTAACTCCTTGACACACACACACACACACACACACACACACACACACACAAACCCTGGGCTCCTTCTCAAACCAGTTACTGTGTTACCAAAAAGGCCCCTTTAAAGGTTTCAAACTCCTAACCAGCTCTGTGTATCTTTTAAAGGGTTTGCATGTAATTTGCCTGTGAACAAAACAGGCCTGCAAGAGGCCAAAAATACTTGCGGCATGCCTCTTCTTGGCAAGTCAAAAATCATCCCTAAACCCATTATTTTCTGTCAGGCACAGAGGCAGATGAGTGGGATTTGGCAGTATTTCTTAAAGGCCTGGAGAACTCAGGTAGGGACCTGAGCCTCCAATGCTGTTCCAGATAACTCCACTAGGGGAGCTAGAGGACCCCAAATCGCCACCTGGGGAGGAAGCTGCTGTCCAAATGGGCTTTCTGGCGGACACAAGGCAGACAAATGAAGAGGAAGCCAATGTCATGTTGAGACAGCCTCAGATCGGCTTCACTGAGTTATTCGTTCCACCCACATGAAGTCACAAGCTTGGCTGTGTTTTACACCTGCACAGGAGACCACGACTGAACATGTGTAAGTGGCAGGAGGATTAGCCAAAGGGAAGCACTGAAATAGGAACTAGCCTCTCCTTTTAGTAAAAGTACCTGCTTATCGTTTCTTTAGCGAAAGGAAGTTGCTTTCCTTCTCCCTAGGAACTGTGCTTTGAACGAGCTGCAATTCGGCTCCAAGGAAAGGAGGCGAGCTAAAGTCTAAAGAGAAGGTATATTCTAAGTGCTAAAGTACAAATTAGAAAAAGAAATCAACTCATAAAAGACATGTCATTTGAATGGACGTGCTCACCCTGTGCCGCCCCCCCCCCCCCCCCCGCCCCCCCCCCCCCCC
>JAOXYA010000045.1:38813106-38828086 GCA_028565675.1 Sorex palustris | reverse complement strand
GAATCGAACTCGGGTCGGCCATGTTGGCTGCGTGCAAGGCAAACGCCCTACCGCTGTGCTATCGCAGCCGGCCTATACATATATATATGAAATAACTTCTATAATCCAGAAGGTGAAGCAAGTTGCAAAACAATAGGCAAAGCATTTATTTCTGCTTATTTACTGATATACGTATAAGGACATAGAGGCACTTTTATTTATGTTTCTGTCTGCAAGGATCTAGAACATAAATCTGAGGGAAGGACCTGAGGGGTCCCTTTAAAACACAACCAGTGCTGGCACAGACGCAGGGAGAAAGGGACTCTCCGTTAATGGTGGGAATGATGTCTGGCCTAGCCTTTTCTGGGAACAATAATGGCATTCCTCAAAAACCTAGAAACCGAGCTTCTATACAACCCAGCAATACCACTATCGGGAATATACCCTGGGGGCCCAAAAACACACTGCAGACATGCCATCCACACTTCTAGGTTCATTACAGCACGTTAACAGTAGCCAGAATCTGCAAACAACCTGAGTGCCAGAGAATAGATGACTGGGTAAAGAAACTATGGTACATCTACACAATGGAATACTATGCAGCCACCAGGAAAAAATGGAAGTCATGAAATTTGCTTATAAATGAATGGACATGGAATGTATTATGCTAAGTGAAATGAGTCACTCATTTGGAAAGGGACAGACATAAAATGATTGTTCTAGTTTGTGGGATAGTAATAAAAAAAAAGCATAGTATAAGAGTAATACTCAAGAACAGTAGAAACAAAGGCCAAGAAGAATTCTCTATGGCTGGAAACTTGCCACAAACGTGTGTGTGTGGTGGGAGAATTAGGATAGAGAAGGGACCACTATGACAATGATAGTTGGAAATACCCTGATCAAGAACTGAGCTGAAAGTGAGTGCATACACATGCAGTACCTATACTGCAAACCACAGTGTCCACATAGAGAGAAAAAGAGAAGAAGAGAGACAGAGACAGAGATAGACAAGAAAAGCATGTCTAAGAGGCAGGCTGGGTGTGTGTGCAGAGAGGTGTGTGAGGCAGCAGGAGGGTAACTGGGAACAATAGTGGTAGGAAACACACACTGGTGAAGGGACCAGAGTTGGAACATTATAAGACTGGAACCCACACATGAACAGCTCTGTAACTGTGTATCTCATATTGATTCAATAAGAAAGAAAGAAGGAAGGAAGGAAGGAAGGAAGGAAGGAAGGAAGGAAGGAAGGAAAGAAAGAAAGAAAGAAAGAAAGAAAGAAAGAAAGAAAGCAAGCAAGCAAGCACATACACACACAGAGAGAGACAGAGACACACACACACCAGGACAGGGTCCAGGGAGATAGTAAACCAGGAAAGGCATCCACCTTGCAACAGCTGTCACTGTCACTGTCCACCCGTTGTTCATCGATTTGCTCGAGTGGGCCCAGTAACGACTCCATTGTGAGACTTGTTGTTACTGTTTTTGGCATATCAAATACACCATGGGGAGCTTGCCAGCCTCTGCCGTGGGAGCGGAATACTCTCAGTAGCTTGCCAGGCTCTCTGAAAGGGGCAGAGGAATCGAACCCAGGTCATCCAGGTAGGCTGCATGCAAGGCAAACACCCTACCCGCTGTGCTATCACTTCAGTCCTACCCTGGCACCATGTATGGTCCTGATCAAGCCTTACCAAGAGTAATGCCTAAGCACAGAGTCAATAATAAGTCCTGAACATGACTGGAAGTGGCCTCAAAAACCAAAAAAAGCAAACAAACAATCATGCAAACAAACCCCAGCAATAGCTGCCATTGATATCACCGGTACTAGAGCAGTGGTATTGGGGGCAGCAAGCTTGCTGTTGCATTCAGACACACCTGGCTGCTACCCACAAGGGATGGAACTCACAGAGACATGGCACGCTTCTACTGCTAAGCCACATCCCTGAGCCCTGTGTATAGTTTCTACCAGAATGTCCTGAAAAAAAAAAAAGGCCTTAAAATACTCTTTCAAGGGGTCAGGAGGTGGCATAGCAGCTAGAGCACATATCTGGCAAGTACACAACCTAGATTCCATTCCCAGGCCACTTGCTCCCCTGAGAAACACCAGGGGCAGTCCTGGAGGGCTCTGAGCAGAGGTCAGTGTGATCCTGAAGGCCTCCAGAATCACCAGAGTGACCCAAGTATCCCACATGGCCTCGCAAAACCTGGGCAGTACCCCATCCTCAGGCCCTTGCATCGGTCACTGGCCCACTTGACTGAAAATCATGGATGGAGGCCCCCCAGAACTTCTGAGCACTACTTGTATGGCTCTTTCCCAAAATATATTCCTTAAAACATCCCCATAGGGGCAGAGAGATAACTCAAGGTTGGGGCATACACCTCGCAGAAGCAAAACACCAGGTCCAAGCTCCAGGCCTGCATGCAACCCAACCCCACAAAGCACTGCTGGAGAAAAGTCCCATGGTCCCCAAGCACCCCAGTGGCCCTAGGTACCTCCAGCACTGCCTCTCCAGGCCGTGACACACTCTCCCCAGCCAAGTAAGCCATATATTAACAGGAGTGGCCCCCAGACCCCCCAAGTTTTGACTGGGAGACACAAAATATGTCTCTCTTCTCACAGGAAGTATGTCCGAGGCAGAGGGCAGACACAGAATGATCTCTCAGATGTGGGATATAGAGAAACACAGTAGGGGAACAAGTGTCCAAAGGCAATAAAAATGAAGCCCATGAGAACTGGTCTCTTGTAGGAAGCTTGCCCCAGTGGGGAGCAGGGGGCAGGGATGAGACAGGGAAGGGCAGAGAGGGGGCAAACCAGGAGGAAGAGGTGCTGAAAAGTGAAGTGGCAAACATGAAACCCTATTGTAACAGTACTGTCAACTACAGTGCCAACATGTTTTTTGAAAAGTTCCTGTCATAGAGGCAGGTTGGGAGGGGGGAGAGAGGAGAGGGACACATATCATTGGTGAAGGGATTGGTGTTGGAACATTGTATGCCTGAAACTCAAGCATGATAAACTTTATAATTCACAGTGACTAAATAAAATTAAAATTATTTATGCCCTGGAGAACAGACAAGAGTCACCAGGACGATGTGAAGGAGAAACCTCTCTGCACTGCTCACGGGAACTACATACACAGGCACACACCCATGTTTGCTCATGTGCGCTTGCACACCACACATGTGCATGCAAACATGTACAAGTGTACATGTGCCAATGCATGTGTACACACTCATGTGCATACCCACACACACAAACACACACACACACACACACACACACATTGCCGCCTTCAACCTTAAGAAGTCAAAGTCAGGGGCCAGAAAGACAAAGGGGGTAAAAGGCATTTCCTTGTATGTGGCAGATTCAGGTCAGGGTTCAAACCCTAGTACTCAGCAAAATACTTCTGAGCAGTCAGGAATAGCCTGAGCACCACTGAGTGTGGCCCAGACACACCCTCCTTTAGTCCCCTTTAAAAGGCAGCAAAAGCCAAAAGGTAAAGGTCATCCTGCTCACCAATTCACAGAAGACAAAGCCTCCTTCGCAAGGCTCAAGATGAACAGTCACAAGCACTGACCCGAAAGTACCAAGAAGGAAATAGAGAATTGTGCAGGAAGACCTGTGGAGGGCGGCTGCTTTGGAGTGACAAGGGGACACCAATCTGGGCCCATTCCCTTGGATATGCCCTCTGAGGTCACAGGTACACTTGGCCAGAGCATCACAGCCACCCTTCCAGGTCCTCGGCCAAATGCATTCTCTGGAGCCAGGCAGTGAGTCTGTCTCTCTGTGTCCCCACGCTCAGGGCACGTCCACCATCACAGCCTGTTCTGGCCCCCTGCTCCTGCACTCTGGGGGCTTCCAGGTGGCACTGAGGCCCTCACTGGCTGCTGGAAAAGGAGCTCATTCACAGGCACCTGCACCAGTAAGAGTATAGGAGCCCAAGAAGGCTGGTGTCGAGCTGGAGCAATAGCACAGAGGGTAGGGCATTTGCCTTGCACGCGGCCAAGCCGGGTTCGATCCCTAGCATCCCATATGGTTCCCTGAGCACCACCAGGAGTAATTCCTGAGTGCAAAACCAGAAATAACCCCTGTGCATCGCCAGGTGTGACCCAAAAAAAGCAAAATAAATAAATAAATAAATAAGGCTGGGGTCTGGTACTTAGATCTTTAAGCTATCCTCAAAACATGGACTAGGGTGGGGGGGGCCATCCTTCATCCATCAGCCCCTCCTAGAAAACGGGGGAGAGCTGTGGAGGGCACCAGTGCTGGAAGCGAGGCTGTAAGAGGGGATTGGGGGAGTGTAGGGGTTCAGGGGTACTGGTGGGACTGGAAGGTTCCATCAAAGCACCACTGCATGTGTATCTATTTCATCTATTTCATTCACTTCATCAGATTCGTGGAATGCCAAACTACACATCTCAATGTGTGCACCCCCGCCGCCATACAAAGTATGCTTTGATGGTAAAGGAACCCTTTGGAGTAAGCAGCTGGCTCCCAGGCCCCCAACACTGTCGAGTGCACCGTGCATTAGCTTGCAGGCAAAGTCATGGCCATATCCCACGCTCAACCCTGCCACGGTCCAGGGGGATGGGAGAGGGGCAGACCATGTGAGAGAGGAATGGAATGTTCCACATTTATTCTGAATGGATTCGCTCATTGTCTCTTAATATCAAAACAGCAAACCCCATCCCCCTTTTCTCCAAGGCCCAAAATGGCATCAGCCACACCCTGATAATCCCCAAGCATGCAAAATGTCTCAGTCTGCCACCAGGTTCAGTGGCGGCCAATCCCCCAGTGCCTGGAAGCCTATGCAATAGCCAGCCCCACCACCGCTGTCGCTGTGGGTCCCACTGTACAGTGCGTCTGTACCAGGGCTGGGATTCTGTCTCCAGAAGTCAATGCTGTCTAAAGATACCCTCAACCTCATGCCATGAACTCCGGCTATTCTTGGCCATCTCCAGGGGGCTATGGAGGGTCACAAAAAAAAAAACTTTTTCAGAAGGCTAGCAAGGGATTCTGCTCTTCCCCGTTTCTTTCTGTCAAATCAGTTTGAAAAAAGAAAGTCTACAGAAGAGAAAGGAATCATGGGAAAAGATTTATGTTGGTTGAATCTCCAAGAAAGGCTACAGAACAGTTATCTCAAAGGCTGGGCCAAAGGAGAGAGAATGGAATCCAGTTCCCGCCCTCCCTTGCCCTCCCTCTCCCTGAAGCCACTCAAAAACAAACAAAAAATCCTCTCTGGGGTGAAGGTGGGAGAGACCAGGCAGGAGTCACAGGCCGTTGACTCTCAGCTGACTCCCAGCACCACATGCATAACCCCCAGAGCCCCACTCGGAATGATCTCTGAGCAAAGAGCCAGGAGTAAGCCCTGAACACTGCTGGGTGTGATGCCAACACAACAAAAAACGACCCTGCCAGGACACAGCCCGGCAGCCCTGCCCAAATGCTAGCAGACAGTGACCTCCACTCAGAGGAAGGCTGGTCTCAGCTCCTCAGGGAAGCGGCGTCTCCTGGGAATACAATCCCAAAAGGACAGGCAGGATAGATGGACCCAGGAGCTTGGGGGTGGAAAAGACAGCTGGACCCAGGAGCCTGGGGACAGAAGAACTTTCGGACACCTCCATCACCATGATGGAAACATCACCCCTACCTTGTTCCCTCCACCGATACATGTTCCTGCCACACACACACACCCCTCCTTCCCTGCCCCCCTTCCCTCCGCTCCTCGTGTTCCCAAAAAACAAACAGCTTCTGTTCAAACATCAACCCGAGCCACTCGCTCTCAGGACACCTCCCCCATCCTAGGAAAAACCCCAAACTTGTGTAAACACGGGAAGGGCTGCGGTAAGCGGGGAGGCAGGGATGTGTGGCAGGAACACCTCAGGCCAGGCTCGCCCGCCCACTAATCACAGTCCGGGGGAGCCAAAGATCACAGCGGGATGGCCCGCAAGACACAGAGTCCACTGAAGACTTAGAACATTTATAGAGAGCGAATCTTTATTAAGGAAAAACAAACAGGGGAACGTGCCAGTGAACCCGGTCCAGCATCAGCCTCTTGCCAATGAGTACCACATCCAAGCAGACAACACACAAATAGGGTAACTGAGCCCCGGTGGCTTCAGTCCAACCTAAGGGGATATTCAGGGAAGTTAGCAATGTCCCCCATTTGGTGAAAACTCCTGCTGGCACCCCAACTCCTCAAAAGGAGGAAAAATCTCAGGAAGCGTCTCTTGGGGGTGATGGACCCTTGAGGAAACAAGAGACTGGATTTTGTAAAACACCATCCCCAGGAGCAGACATGAGTCCTTCAAGTTCCCCCCTGACAGCTAGCTGCCAGGAGAACAGGCGCCCCAACAGGCTGAACTATTTCAGGAACAAGGTCTGCATCTCCCAAGACCCCCTGGGAATCAGGCACTGGCTTCACTGTTATTTAAAAGGGAAGAAAAAAAAACAGACGAGCACTCAGAAACCAAAATATCTCTCAGAATGCCCATACAAATACGAATAGCATTTCTAGCTCTAAATATATGAAATACCATCATCCGTGGCCCAGCCAATGCACACACAGTAGATCTTTGTACATTTCCAATCTAGCCAGGGATGTCAGAACTCAAACAGAGAAATAAGCACTTGAGAAAGAACAGTTCCAACACCATTTTGTACTGGAATGTGTAATGCGGAGAAGTTCCTATCTGCAACAACATTCTGAGACCTGTCCTTGGCCTTGAGCAATATCTGCGGCATAGTCATTAGCTGCAAATAAAGGCAAAAATATGCAAAGAATTAATAACATTTCAACATTTTTAATGAATTTCCATTTTCTGGCCCTAAGCACCCGAGGTTTTGTTGTCGTGGTTTCTTTTCCTCTCCACTTTCCCATCCATGGTTTTGTTTCCTCTCTGTTTCAAAATTCCCAGAGGTGTATGTGCTGAAAGAGAGTACTCTAAATTCCTAACCTCCGGTGACTTAGAGTAGCGAAGGTAGGCCGACTCAACTTACTAATTAAAATCAGTTGCTAGACATCAACCTATGCAACAAAGAACAAAATCCAGGGGGAAAGGTTGGCTCTCCCAAACAGCAACGGCGAGATATTCAATAAAAAGCATCCACAACAGTGTCATCTTCGCCCGAAGTCACTATGCAAACTGCAGTCACTCGGAACCACTTTTGGGGACCCTGAGATCACACCCAGGAGTGAGGCTGGGAGACAGCTGTGGGGTTGGGTGTGAGCCTAGCTATCTGCAAGGCCCTGAGTTCCATTCCTGGCACTGTATCCCCACCCCACCACCCTTCCCCGCTGACAGTACTGTAGGTCCACCAGCAGCACCCAGGGCTGGGTCAATCATCTTACCAACAGCCCCTAATGGTCAGGCCCATACTGTGCCCAGCACCACAGTGCATTGCCCAGGGACCTCTTTCTTAGCAAAAGAAAGTTTCTAAGTTAAAAGACAAAAATGATGCCCATTTTAGGGTCCCCACCTGAATTTAGAATGCCCCACTACTTTGTGAATGTGAATTAATCCATGTTGCATCCCACCGAAAAGTTTTTTGGTCTGTTTTTGGGAGAAGATGGGATTTTCTTTGGGGGATCCTATACTCAGCACTGCTCAGAAGCAACCCCTGGCAGTGCTCGGGGGACCTTATTTTTTTAGTGCCGGGAACTGAACCAGGGTTCTGTTGCTTGCAAGGAAGATGCCTCCCTTCTGTCCTATCTCTCCAGCTTCTCCACTTGAGTCTTCGTCCCCACTTTATAACTGAAGACACTCAGATTAGCACAGCGGGTAGGGTGTTTGCCTTGCATGCGGCCATCACGGCTGACCCGAATTCGATTCCTTCACCCTTCTCGGGAGAGCCCAGCAAGCTACCGAGAGTATCTCGCCTGCACAGCAAAGCCTGGCAAGCTATCCGTGATGTATTCAATATGCGAAACACCGCAACAAGCCTTACAATGTTACTGGGCCCACTTGAGCAAATTGATGAACAACTGCAGGACAGTGACAGTGACTCAGGTTCAAGACAAAAGTTGGTCAGGGACACTTAGGAGGTTACCCCTACTTCTCTGGGTCACCACAGCACTCTTCTCCTGACCTCCCGCTATAAACTCAACACAGAAAAATGGTTCTCTCTGCTGTCCCCAACCTGATAAGGAAGTGCACACAAGCTACTGTAGTTACAGCTGGTTCTCTCACTATCAGGTCAAAACCAAAATTGAGCATTTGAGGGACCAGCAGAATTGCTGAAGCACAAATCCTAAGGGTATATCTGCATCTACCAGGGGAAGACCGCCCAACTGGAATCCGGTTCACTAAGACAGATCATGACGTCAATGTTCTCCTGGACAATGACACTTTGAGACCACCTCTGGTCCACACAGTAAGACACTGAAGTGGTCTACCTACTGCCAACTGCACTGTGCTTTGTGGGCAGCTTGCCACCCACCCAGATCATTGCTTGCTCATAGGGTGAGGACCCAACTTGGAGGAAGGTCCAGAATGTCCTTACAGGGTTCATTCAGAGCCTACACTGACTGGGTGATAGATGACTGCACCACCAGACAGGCACACCTCATGGTATTGCTCTTCCATTTCCTGAGCCTTGGAAACACTGTGCTTTTCAGTCATCGGAGGCCTGTACGAAACAAGTCTCTTTTCCAGCACCTGTGCTCATTTCTAGTTGTCTATATGACATTCAGTTAAGGTTCGTGTCTGCTCCTTTTGTTTATTTTTTTTTTTTTGCTTTTTGGGTCACACCCAGCGATGCACAGGGGTTACTCCTGGCTCTGCACTCAGGGATTACTCCTGGCAGTGCTTGGGGAACCATATGGAATGCTGGGGATCGATCCCAGGCTGGCCGTGTACAAAGCAAACGCCCTACCCACTGTGCTATCTCTCCAGCCCCGAGTCTGCTCTTTTTGGACAATACTACTTATTCACCTAGTCTACATAGGGTATAAAACACAATTTATACTGGGAAACCACGGCACTCACTTTTATCACCACATTTGCTCTGCTGAGTGATCTACAATGGAATCTGCAAAATCTGAGTTGCATCTGTCCCACAGTCCCCCCCCCCCGACTTTCCTCAGTTTCAGTTATCCCCGCCATCCACCCAACAACTCCCTGAGAGGATTATGAATAAAATTTTTTGGGGGGGGAGTCACATTCAATTAACTTTTTATTAGAGTATACTGTTAAAAATTATTCCATCATATTCCCCTTTCTGCCTGAGGGCCGAGCAGGCCCCACTGATCACCGACACCCTCTGGCACACAACGGCTTCACAACTAAACCTCATTAAGCTGCCAAGCCACCAAATCGTTCCAGCTCCATAACTCCTGGAGCATGCGGCCACAGAGATGGCATATGCAGCCATGCGATGCCATCAAATTTCGTAGTACTGACAGCCCAGTACAAGTGCAACAAATCTGATGGGAAAGTTGACCAGAAGACCACCAAGCTCAACGAGTGAAACCGATACTTATAAGGCTCAATCAGCACCAGCCAGCTCAGTAAAGGCTCAGACGATGACTTTAGTAACACCACTGTGAGATAAAATAATTATCATAAATTGACTTTTACTGATCTAATTTTTTATTATTCCATTTGTCTTTTTGTTGTAATAAGCAATTCACTTCATAAAGTGAATTTATTTGTGCCTGTTAAGGGGCAGGCTTGGGTGGACAGGGTGGGAAATTGGAGATGTTGGTAGAGAGAAGATCACACAGGGTATGGGATGAGTGATGCAATAGTGAATACCTGAAACAACTGTATTATGAATAACTTTGTAAATCGTGATGCCCTAAAATTTTTAAATTATCCCATCTTGTTGTTGTTAATCTCCTGCTGTGACTCCTTTACAAGCTTCCTTTATCAGAGAAATGCATAAATATGTGTCTGTATAAGGGAGAGTTTCTTAAGAAGTCTGGCACTCTCCATGGTTTCAAGCATCCACAGAGGTGGAGAGTTGGTTCATCCTCCCCACTACCCCTAAGGATGGGGGGAGGGTGTTCTTAGAGCTATAATTAGATAGCTAATTTATAATTAGATATAAAAGTTAGGAGTCATAGGGGATCAAAAACCCAGAGCACACGCTTTGCAGGATGGAGTGTAACTTCTGCATGCCTACAAGGAAGCTGAAGTCCCAGACACAGGAGGAAGGGTTAGAGAGATAATGGGATAAAAGAATGATCACGAGAGGACATGCATCATGCAATGTTTCAGGGACTTGTTTTCAAGCAGGGCTGGTGAGGAGGGAAGGTACAAGGGAGTCTGCCTCTCTGCCTCACCTTCTAATCCAAACACTAAGTGGAGGTAGCAAAGCATGCATGGGTCATGAAGAGGAATGGAGGTGGGGGGGGGAGAGAAGGCAGAGAAACGCTTTAAAGCAGGACCACAGAGTTTGGACTTTTACATTGTACGCCATAAAGCAGCAGCACCATCAGATTCCAAGATGACAGGAGATTACCATTTCAGGGAGGTTGACCAGGTGGGGGGAAAAAAAAAAAGAAGAAAAGGAAAAAGAAACCCAGGTAGGAAAACAGGAAGAAAACTTAATTTGAACACTCCTGGAAATTCTCAGGCATCTCTTTGGGAATCCAAGCGTTGAGTCTGACTTTACAAATTCCAACATACCTTCCCCTCCTAACAAGAAACACGACGACGACAAAAGGTCAGTCAAACTTCAAATGAATAAATAACTATCTTGAGTCTCTGTTTGCTCATGGGAGAGCCAACCCCCAGCCGTCCATCTCTGGCTTTGGAAAACAGCAGATGGTATTTCTGGCAGCAACCCCACTACCCTAGTTCTATGTTTTGCTCCGGCTAATGCTGCACTTTGTCTTTCTTCGCTTCCACGGTTGGAACAAGGGGTGGGCAATCCCAAAAGGTAACGAGCTGTGAAGAAAGGTACACGGAGGTTCTGGATCCCACAGGCACACAAACCCCAGGGGAGATAAGACTCTTCCGTCTCCTATGGGGATGGGATGGGGAAGGAAAAAGGAAGCTGAAAGACTCTGTAAATGATTCTCACCCACTGCCCTCAAGTTTTCAAAACCACAAGGGAGGAAGAAAAAAAAAAAGGCAAAGACTAGCAGTGGATTGAAATAAATGGCTCTGAATGAAATGCTGGAATATTCCTGGTATTGGAGACAAATTTCCAGAAAATAATAGATTCTTGCAATACATCATGAGATTTTTGAAAACCATTCTTATTAACATCTGCTTCTGATGTGCTCTTTTCTATAACGATGGTGATAATAATAATAATAATAATGAACAACTCCTGCAAGAGATGAAGTGACTCACAGCACTTTCTATACAGTTTTCTTGTCTGCTCCTTTCTATAAGCAAATCAATAACTCAGTGAATGGCATTTGCATCTGGACAGCACCAATCCACTGAGGAGAGAGCACAGAAGGGTCAACCAGAAGCCTGGGATATTTGTTTTTTCCGAGAGTTTCATTTCGCCCTCCCAATTCCAGTTTACCCTGTTGAATAGAAACGCAATAAAATGTTCAAGTATGTCCATGAAAAATAAAGCAGGTCTGTTTCCCGTACTTGTTTCTCACCGCCAAAAGAGCCCTCCAAATCTGCCAAGGTTCTTCCCCAGTCCTGCAGACCAAACCCTGAACACCAAAACTGTCCTTTGGAAGCTTTGAATGGAAGGAAATTTAAAAAGACAGTGTAACAAGCAGGGAAGGAAGTTTTAAAAGTGCTGCCAAGATTAAAAAACTTTTTTTGGGGGGGGAGGGGGAGGGGGTTGTTCCACACCCAGTGATGTTCAGATGTTACTCCTGGCTTTGCATTAGGGAACTACTCTTGGCAGTGCTCAGGGGATCATACGGGGTTCTAGGGATCTAATCCAGTTCGGGCAGTGTGCAAGGCCAGCACCCTACCCACTGCACTATCTCTTGGGCCCACAAAAGAAACACTTTTTTTTTTTTGGCTTTTTGGCTCACACCCGGCGATGCACAGGGGTGACTCCTAGCTCTGCACTCAGGAATTACTCCTGGCAGTGCTCAGGGGACCATATGGCATGCTGGGAATCAAACCTGGGTCGGCCACATGCAAGGCAAAGGCCCTACCCACTGCGCTATCGCTCCAGCCCCAAAAGAAACTCTTGAGGTAAGTTATAGGAAGAAAAAGGAAGCAAGGACAAGAGAAAAGAGCAGAGTAAAGGGCACGAGCACCCCAGGCATCGCCCAGGACAGCAGGTACAAGATGGGAGTGAGGGCCCCTAGGGCCTCGACTGAGAGAACTGGAGATGGGAGGAGGAGACTCAGGGAGACCTTGGCACATAGCCACACGGAGAAAGAAGAGCATGAGCGAGTGGTCAAGTAAGAGCATCAAAGGCACAGAACAGCTGGTTTCCATGACCCCAGTGACGAGAGTCTGCCACCATCTCCGCTGCGGTCATCTTGCTGTAAAAACATGTTTTTAAAAATAAGGCCTCAGTGGAAACAGAAGTGCAGGAGGCGAGGCCCACAAGGAAAACAAAAGCAGCACTTCTTCCTCACGCGGCATGGGTTTCTGCAGGAACACGGGGAATAACAACAGATTCATTTCTTAGAAGGCAAACAAAAAAGAAGAGCCATCGTACGGCAGACAGGGTGCTTGCTTTGCATGCGGTTGACCCGGGTTCAATCCCTGGCACCCTGTATGGGCCCCTGAGCCCTGCCAGGAATAATTCGTGAATGCAGAACTGGGAGTAACTCCCGAGTTTCACTGAATGTGAACCCCCCCCCAAAAAAAAACAATCCAAAGACAAACAAGACTCAAGCCTCTAGTACAGACTTATTAATATTTAGCCAGGGAGTCATGGACCTTGCCCAGTGACAATCTCTCAGCCCCTAAATGCCTTTAGTAGGAGTGGATGCAGGCACACACCTGCAAACACACGTGCACACATATACCACACGTGCATATATACATGTGTATACATGTGCATGTACACACAATGCACAGATGCATGGTTGTGGACACCTGTACATACACAGGCCATGTGTGTGTGCCTGCATACACATGCAAATGCACACACAAAGAACAGTCCTTTTCTCTGCTTCCTTCACTGGGACCCAGGGCATCTACTCCGGCCTCAGGGTACACACACAAACGGCTTCTTGAAAGAAGGAGGGATTCCACCCGATTTGTTTACCAATTCTGCCTGGGTTGTGTAGCCAAGCATTCCTTACAACTGATAAATAACATGCCCTCCTCAAATATAAATGACACTGATGATAATTACCATTTGAGTGTTTTCCATATGCCAGATGCCTTTCCAAACATCTAATATTTATAACAGCTTTAATCAAAAGAATCATTAGCTCCATTTCACCAATGAGGGAAGGCCGATCAGGGAGGTTAAACAGTCTGCCCAAGGACACGAGGAGTAATTGAGGAGCTAGGATTTATAACAGCGACTGGGGCCTGCCTGATCTTTATTTTATCTTCCTATTGGATTTTTGCATCTGGCTGCAAAAACCACCCTGGAAAACCAGCCCTCTCACACCCTCCTCCATGGAGTGCCAACGCGAGCCGAGAGTTTTCTGGAGCTCCCCTCACCAAAGAAAATAACAAGATGAAATCAACGGCAATTTTACAAAAAGCACCGGTCTACTGTCCACAGAGGCTGCAAAGTGATTTCCAGTTTTAAAAACTAACAAAAATCTCCCTAGTGCCAATGATTAGGGTTGATGCAGCTCATAAAATCGGCTGTAAAAGCATTTCTATTCTATTTGTTGCTGCTTTCCCGAGGCCCACTGGCTGGAAGAGGGCTGTAGAAATACCTTCTGAAAGGCCTGCCCACTCCCAGGAAAGTCGAAGGCAGGTGTCCACGCCTCTTCCCTTCCTCATCCTGATCCGCCACTGCTCTCAAGTTTGTACAAAGGAAGCATCTTTAGCCAGCCTCCTCTACCAGAGGGTGATATCAGATGGGTTCCAGGAGCCGGTTCTAATTTACTTAAATGATTGAGATCTCTGTCTCCCAGATCCCAGTTACTCAATCCTGCAGGACTGGCCGGCAGATATAATTGCAGAGCAGGTAGGCTAGACTCACCAATCTGCCGATTTGGTGCCAGCCAACGTTGCAAATTACAGGGTATAAATTTAGCGGGGTGGGTCTTGACACACATTCCTGCAAATTACATGTTCCCTCCGCTAGTAGAAAGTGCATTAATTACTTGGGGTGCGTGGGGGGTACGTGCACTACTTCCACTTACGCTGGGCTTTCTGAGGAGCTGAGAGCAACTCAGAGTAATCTACGAAGATTAAAGCATAAATAAATGATGCCTGCTGGGGAGGTGGGACTTGTCCAAAGCTCTTGGAATTAGAATTACTAACATTCTCCCCTGTTGACAGAGAGCATCTGAGGCCCAGTGCGTGAGGGCAAAGGGTGGGCAGACCCAAATCAAGAAAGAAACATGGGCTCAGTTGAGCTGAAAATGTGGGAGCAGGGTGGTGGAGGGGCATCACTACTCCTTCCCTGCATCAGGAAATGGGGGTGCGGCAGGTACCGGGTACAACAGGGCACATCCTGGAGTCCAGCTTTCAACCCCACGGGAGATTGCACCCATAGAACTGTAGCCTTTGCACCCTCTTTCCGCCTTCAGACTAGCTTTGGTCTGGAAGACTGAAATCCTTCACAGAAACCGAGCCAAATCCACAGAGCCCATTCCTACATGTGATCCACTGCCACAGCCCTGGAAAGGGAGAAGAGAAGAGAGGAAGAAACTGAGGCTAGGAGAGTCCGGTATTGAGTCCAAAGGCACAGGGTCACCCCAACTCATGCTCCTCAACCCCCCAAAGCTGAAGCTTGGCAACTCGGGGGTGGGGGAGGGCATGGAGGAGGAGGAAGAAGAGGAGGAAGAAGAGGAGAGGGAAGAAGAGGAGGAGGAGGAGGAGAAAGAGGAGGAGGAGTAGCAGCAGCAGCGCAGCACAGAAGAAGAAGAAGAAGAAGAAGAAGAAGAAGAAGAAGAAGAAGAAGAAGAAGAAGAAGAAGAAGAAGAAGAAG
>JAOXYA010000045.1:38796209-38807674 GCA_028565675.1 Sorex palustris | reverse complement strand
CTCTGTAACTATCTCACGGTGATTCAACTAAAAAAAAAAATAATAATAAATTTAAAGATAGGGAGAGGGGGAGGGGGGAGGGAGAGAGAGAGAGAGAGAGAGAGAGAGAGAGAGAGAGAGAGAGAGAGAGAGAGAAGCAGGCACAGCTCCTAGGCCTGGCTACTTTAGAAGGAACAGTGGAAAGAAGCAAGAGATGGGTAATGCCACAATGACAGACTGCCAGGGTCCAGAGGTCACTGGTGCTAGTCCACTCGCTGCACAGCTGGAAAGGCAGGCTGGGTCCAGTGCCCACCAAAGGTTCTGCTCTAATCACAGCACCTTCCGCCAGGCTGGGAAGTGAGGGCAGGAAACCAGGGTCCCGAAGACCCCAACCCAGCTCCTGAGCATACTATACTCCATGGGACTGTGAACCATGAGGAGTTTCAACACCTGTATGGGCCTCAGTTTCCCTACTGTCCAGTGAGGCCAAGAAATGTTTCAGAGAGTCCCAAAGCACCCATCCCTTCTCCACCAAGAGTTTCAGGCGACCCCAATGCTGAGTGCAGTTGCACATATTTACTGCCCTGTCTCAGGGGTCTGTCATCCCACGAGCTGTGACATGCACAACACATGTTCAAAAGATCAGGAAGCTTTAGAAACTTAAGTGAGTCACGAACAAGGCTACAAGGTGAGAAAGGAGGAGTGAGAAGCTGCTTCTGGCCATTCTCAGAGCCACCAGGCCAGCTGGCCAGTGCAGGCCCTGAGGATGCAGTACTGTTTGGGCCCTGAAGTTCTGGGGATTAACTCGGCCACCCCAGAACTATACCAGTGTGCTCAGGGATCCAGTGGTAAGCCACAGGCCAGGCATACCTTAGCCCCTGGACTATCTCTCCAACCCCTAGATTCTATCTTGAGAGGCCACAAGAGTTTGAATGAGATTCTGAATCAAAACTGGTTAGCAGCTAGTCTTTTATTGCTAGTTCCAGATTCTGATTCGATTCCCTTCTGTACACCCCCATGCTCTGCCCTCTCAGTCCAGAAAAGACATTTATTCTTTTAAATTTTAATTTATTTGGCTTGGGGCTACACCCAAGGATAGTCAGGAGTTACTCCTGGCTTTGCATTCAAGGATCACTCTTGGAGGGGTTTGGAGGATCAACTATATGTAGTCCTGGGAATCGAATCTAGGTCAGCCACGTGCAAGATAAGTGCCCTACCACTGTACTATCGCTCCAACCCCGTTTTTTTAAAAAAAGAAAAACATAAAAGCTTGGAGCCACACTCAGTGGCTCTTGAGGGGCTGTGGTCCCCCCTGGCAGAGATCAGCCTAGCAAGGGTCAGCAGTGCCAGGGTCAGTGGCACTTGGGGGCCAGCAGGGTCACACTCAGTACTGCTGGGGGTGGCACTCAGTACACTCCAAGGATCAAACTCAGGGCCTCGCATGTGGTAGTCTCATGGTGCAGACTCATCTTTGGGCCCAGAACATCAATTCTTAATCTTAAGAGACCCCACCCCTAGCCAAACTATGCTCAGTGGAGTCTCACGTCTCTCACGAATACCAGGCACTGGCCAGCTAACCCCTCCGCCCAGAAGACTGACCCAGCAGAAACACAGGCGGCACCGCCCACCTCTGCTCCTGCCACCGTGGGCTCACACCCGACTGAACAGAAGCCGCTCTGTCCCGAGCAGGGTCTCTGGTGCCAAGGCTAAGTCCAGGAGAGAAGAAGCAAAGAAAACATGGAGATGTGCAAAGGCCCTTTTAACACAGGCAATGGGCCTGCTGGGAAGGAGCAAATATTTGTGCCAATAATTAATGAGGGAGGTAGAATGTTCGTTCCAAGTGCTGGGCAAAACTTGGTGGAAACACACACACACGCACGCACGCACTCATTCACACACACACACACACACACACACACACACATACACACACATGCCTGGGGCCAGAAAATGGTCTCTCGCCAAGATGGGCAGGGACAGCGTGTCTGAATTAGCACCTAATTCTTCAGAGACGTTCCTCAGACCTGGACTCTCCCAGGTCCTCCGGCGCCCTTCACCACCCTACCTTCGGCCCCGGAGAAAGCCTTTTCTTCATGTACTTCTGGACTAACCTCCTGAGCAGGACATGATTCAAGAGTATAACTGGAAGCCAGAGGAATGCCAGTTTTGCTTTCCTTCTTCACTTTCTGCTGGCACTTTGTTATTTTGTGATTATCCCCTACCTTGAAATTTACATTCAGCAGAAGATCTAGAAGTCAGGCAGCTAGGATGCCCGACATGTTGACTCTGCGAAGCTCACAAAACAGCACCTACGCTTGGAAAAAAAAAAAATAAGGCATCTAGCCTTCAAAATCTGCCATGCTCAGGCCTGCTAAGCAGTCACGCACAGACACCTATGCCAGTGCACGACTAGTAGCCAGCACTTCCTGGGGTCCCAGGAGGCCCTAACCATGCCGGATCCCAGGGAAAGGTGTTTACAACGAGTGCATTCATTGCCAGGACTGCTTTTAACCACCAATGTTGCTCAATCTTTTCAAAAGTACACCTAACCCTCTTGGCAAGCACCGCAGAATGGACATCAGAAAACACAGTTTCTAGTCTCTGCTCAGAGGACCATGAGCCATGCCTGGCAATACCCAGCCAACTGGGCCTGATGGGGCAATGGCCAAGCCCAGCAAGGCGAGGCTGCCAGGGCCCAGCAAGTGCTAACAAGGGGCCACTAGAGCTAGACTAGATGGTGCATTGCAGGCTACAAAGTGCTCAGGATGGAACTCAGGGTCTCGCGCATGCAAGGGCAACACGTACCCCCTTTGAGTCCTCTCACCAGTCCCACTTCTCAAGCTGTGACACTTGGATTTTTGCATCTATAAAACAGAGAGGAATCTAGAGCAGTGTAGGAAATGGAATCAGGTTAGTGGGTCATATCCAACAATGTCTTAAAAGAGAATCAAATGAAATGGAATAAATAAGAATGTGTAAAACTACACAGTAAGAGCAGACAGTGATTCAACTTTATATAAACCTCCAAGTTTGCAATCTACATGTGCTTTGTAACAACCCGAGATTTAATTCACGGACAATCCACCCAGTTTTAAAGAGCATTGAGCATTACAACTCAATGCTCTGGAGAATATTCAGATTACATAACCATCCCCACACTCAGGATTAGAACATTTCTTAGCAGTCATAAAACCCCCACTTCCTTCCAAACTGCCCACCCCAGCACTCACTACCACCACTAGCACTCATCTACTTTCTGTCTCCGTGGATTGACCTACCCTGAAAAACTCATGGGAAAAGAATCACATGGTCTGCAGCCTTCTGCGATGGCTTCTTCCACTGAGCATGCAATTTGCAAAGCTCATCCACACTGTGATTACTTCCGCTTTTCATGGAGGAATAAGATTCCATTGCATACATCAAGCAACATGCATTTACCCATTCTTCCTCAGATGCGCATCTGTACTAGTTCCCCCACTGGGAGACTAAGGAATCATGAACTGCACTGCTCTGACCCATTCCTGTCCCAAAGTTCAGACGGACCTATCAATCTGTTATTTATTCAGCCACTGATTAAACGACTGAAGCAGGCATGAACTGCACTCTACTGCTGTTCTTTTATGCATTTTCCCCCTTTGGTTTTGGATCACACTTGGTGGTATTATGTGCCTACTACGTGCTTAAGGGTCACTTCCAAAAGTGCCTGGGGACCATGTGGTGCCTGGGATGAAACCTGGATCTCCACGTGCACTCGGGCTTTTTCAGTCATGCCCCAGCCCCATAAATGGACTCTCATAAGTCGCTGTCAACACTGGGTATAACACAGATTTACTGCGAGATAGCTGTGTCGTTCTTTGATTTTTCTAAAATCAGTTCACAGGCTTTCCCCGTGGGAGAGAAGATCACAGCATCCAATCAAGGCTGCATTCCTATCGTGGTGCCACACAGGAAGTAATGGGCAAACACGCTTCACCTGCATCTCCAACTACCATTATTTCAGAGAATTTCACCCCTTGACAGATGCATTCTCTGTACAAATAGCTTGAGATGGGTATTTCTACGCTCAGAGGAGCTGCTGAGCTCAGAATTCAGGGATGGGTACATTTCTTTGTTTAAGCCTGTGGCAAGGTGGATCTCATTCCACGATGTCAATTCCCGTCTCAGGAAGGTCGGACCTTCCCACAGGGTGTCTCTGGGGCCTGTGTATTGTTTCTCTGGAGGTCAGCAGACTCACAGAAACTTTGACCACCCCTTTCACTTCATGAGAAGAATGAGGAAAAAAAGACATTGCCCAGAATTAGGATTTTACCAGAATTAACACATACTGTTCTATTGTCTGAGATGGCTAAGCAAACATCTCATTAATGAGCATCTGAGTCACCCTCTCCTTCCTGAGTGTTCCTAATCTTGCTCCTGGAGGCCTTGGCCCCGATCCCCTTATAAACTCAGGATATATAGCCTAGCTCTACCTCTCTGACTTTAGACCCCTCCTCTCTAGCATTCTCCAGACAGAAGTCAGAAATGTTTTTATTTTTTGCTGAACAATTAGTTTAATTGCTAGACCAGCCCAGAAATTCTGAACCTTGAGGGGAAGAGGGAATCTTCCAGAATTTTCCCTCAACACCCCCCCATACACACGCACAAAGTAAGGTCAAAGGTCACGCTAGGAGCTTGTGTATGTACACACATGTGCATACATGTGCACACGAGCACGCACACACAACCTCACACAGTGCAATAAAAGGACTGATGGCAAAGAAGAGGGGTGAGTGTGCATCCTTTCCCCCAGATAACCTGTATTAATACCTGAGCTACCCGCATCCACGAAAACCAGAGAAGCTTGGAGATAGTTATCTGCAGCACTGGAAGCATCCCACACCTGCCCCCTTTTCTACCTGTCAATCTGAGAGCCCATTTTTCTAGATGGACTTGTCATTCTCAGAAAAGGGGGATGTGACAAATTTGCAAAATCTAGTGAATAAATACCACTCCTAAATACTTACATTGTTGGCCCTCAGCCTCTAGTGTAGTTCCAGCAGCGCATATGCCTTGCAGGTGAAAGGCTCTGGGTTCGATACCCAGCATTGAAAGGAAAGAAAAATGACTAATAATGGCCCTCACAAAGCCTGTAAACTATGCTAAATCACCGTAGGTGTTCCCCTCTCTCCCTGCCTTAGCCACAATTAATTTCACCATGTTCGAACATAATACAGGGGTAATATATAGAGATGGGAGATTTACCACCCTCACTTCCTTGCAGTGAGTAAGCTTCTGCAGTCCAGAGCCCCCGAGGTAAAAGAAGCAATAAGGACAGGCAGCATTCAGGGGTAGCTATTTGTGTGCATTTTTCTGTTTTGCATCGTTAAGCAAGACAGAAGTGCCTGAAGGAAACCGTGGCAGCGCTGGGTAAAAGTCACTCAAAATCCAAATGCCAAGCGTCTTCTGTAATTGAGATGCATGGCAGCTCTTATACATACCCTGGAAGAACATCAGATTGAAAATAAAAACCATGCATTACCCAAAAACAACAGAAAATCCTCCGGTTTTATTGATGCGATCACCTCAAAGGTCTGAAAACCGTCAAATTCGGTTGGAAAGTCAGTGCAGGGCCAGGGATACAGCTTGGTAGAGGAGCACTCGCCTTGCCAATGTGGGGCTCTGCATTCAATCCCTTGCACTGAAAAAACAGTAATAATGACAACAGCCGTAACAATACAAGAGCAAGTCTCACTTTAAGAGTCAACGAAGGCTGTTTCGAACACTGGACTCACAGTAAATTACCATTTACTTTAGACCGCCTATGTGTAGGTTGTTTTCTACAAATGACTTGTCATTAGCACTCCAGAGTTCGACAACCACATGAGCAAGGCCAGGCTATGGTAATGGGCAGGCCTGTGTCCACCCCACCTCTCCCCCGCAAAAAAAGCACAGGTTCAAGTTTTCAGCTCCAGGACTGGTGATAGCAACCTTCTCTGGAACCTTCTCTTTGCAGATGCGACCAGGTTAGAAGGAGGGCATACTAGAGCAGAAGCTAACTGGATCGGAACAAATCCTACTTGGGTGGCTGGTGTGGCCCCGTAAGAAGAACATCTGGACACAGGCAGAGGGAAGAACAGCTGAGAAAGAGAGAAGTGAAGTGAAGTGGCTGGATGCCCCAAAAGGCCAAGGAGGAGGCAGAACCAGGAGCTCGGAGAAGCACAGGACACAGATGCCATGTCAGAGCCTCCGCAAGGAAACAGCCCTGTTGGTTGATGGATGATCTAAGTTAGCATTGTTCTGTTTGCTTATGTTGAGGAAAGGTAGGGTGGGGCCCTTTCCATGGTGTTCTCTGCACTCAGGAATCATCCCTGGTGGTGCTCAGGGAATCAAACCTGAGTCAGTAACTTAATGAGGCAAGCACCCTTGCCGCTACACTATCCCGCTAGCCACTGAGTGAATCTGGGATGTTAGAGGTATGGGAGAGGTCTCTGGGGTGCAAACACGCTGTTGGATGTGTTGTTGGCATGAGGCCTTCATGAAACTATCACTAATGGCACTGCAAGTCCATGGTACTTCAATAAAAATGAGGAAAACGTTTTCAGAATCAGAGCTTCCCTCCCTCCAGCCGCACCCAGAATGGCTCTGGAAGGAACAGATGTGGTCTCAGTTTGGTCCCCAGCTTGCTGCACAGAGCATTTGGTTTCAGAATCCGTTTCACACAGAGAGGACCTTCCTTATACAAACTCATGCAACAAAACCCCTTCTCCAACACCCATCTCTCCAGACGCTGGCATCCAAGTTGGGTACCCTGCCTCTCTACATGGCATATGCTGGCTCAGATATCCCTTCCCACAGACTGATCTTCCCCAAAGGACCTGGAGTCTGACATGCTGTCTGCCCATGGGAGCCACAGAAAGAACCTCTCCCAAGAAGCCCACTGTGTCTTCATTCATCCAAGAGGGAAAATCAAAATCTGAGAGGTGACCCCCTCCAGGGACAAAGGTGATGAGAAAGCTGCAGAATTTGGAGAATCAGAGGGTCGGGGGGTACTAGGCACAGTGATACTCAAATGCTCTGAGGCAGCCTAAGGGAAAAACCACACAACACACCCACCCAACTTTCATGGAAGCCAATCAGCCCAGGAGACCTGCTCCATACAGCCAATTTCTCTCAGAGAAGCTCTCCCACATTGCTCAGAGAGTGCTGGGTCCTTTACCCAGACCCCCAGACACAGTATTCATATGGGAGACCCCACCCCATCCCACCCCATCCCACATATGGGCAGCCACTGAACAAAAGATGCAGAAACACCCCCTGCTCTGTAGAATCTCAGAAATGATTCTTTTGCTTCCTGGTTCTTTTGCTTCCTAACAAGCAGAAATAAAAACCAGCCCAGCAAACCTGCTGCAGCTGAGGCTGAAGACAGCTTCGCCTCTAGTAGCATAAGGGCCCGTTCTCAAATTCCCGGAGGGAGCCCAAAATCTCCAGGCAAACCAGCTTGCCACACTGTTCTCCCAAGACTGAAACCACCCAATTTAATGAGCACCAAGACGACGGCAATTTTACACCTAGCAAGGGGTGAATCCAAAAAAATACCCTTCTAATGAACAAACAGTTCCTGCTAACAAATCAGCAAAGTGGCCAAATACCTCAAAAACAGTCTCAACAGTCTCGCCAATTCAAGGTCCAATTACTGAGTATCTGAAGAACGCTTGTATCAAGGACGCAAAGTAACCCTCCGTCCCTCATCTTCAAGCCATGAGACCAGGGCCTGATACCTACCAATATAACCACAGAGGCTTCCAGTACTGTGGAAACACAATGAGTGCCTCATGCGAGATTGCTCTTTTGTTTTCAGTGCAATTCCAGAGGGTGAGGCCGCGGTCTGCAACAGGGAGAGACTGAACCGCCCAGCCTGTCTTTGCAAGAGCTTCCTAGGGTTATGATAATATACACCCTAGTGCTATTTCTCTCATCATCCTGGAAGATGAAAGTCCACGACCAAGCTATAGGAAGAGCAGTTTCTTCCTGGACACTAAGTGGGAACCTACTTTCTAGAAGCTACCAGCAAACCCCTGCATTCCTGAGCTAAGGGGCAGCCCTGAAATCCCCACCCATCTCCACAAATCCTTGGTCTCTCTTCTCTTGTCAGAATGGTTACTGCAGGATGGAGGTTTTGGAGACCACCACTTTCCCCTGCCCTCTCCCACCCTCCTCCTATGGGTATGAAGTTCAAAACTCAGAACACCTCTCATCAGCAGACCTTGAGCCAGGATAACCTTATCTCAAGCTCTGTAACTGAATTACACCTGCAAAGACCGCATTTCCAAATCAGACCCAAATACATCCCATGGGATCTGTCTTTTGGAGGGCACCACTCTTCAGCTTACTCTGCCTACAACGATGAGGTCTAAACATCCCCATCTGAAAGGTGAACTAGCCAATCAGAGAACCTCATGCCATCTCTGCCCCAGCCCTCTGTCCCAGCCATCTGGCCCGGGCAGCTACAGGGAGTGGCCTGTAACCAGCACTGTCCAAGAGAAATATAATGCAAACCACACAAGTCATTTAAATGTTTCTGGTAGCCGCAGTGCCAATAAAAGAAGAAGGCCAAGAAAGAAGACAGCTCATGGGGCCAGAGCACATAGTTTGGGGATTTCTGGGTTCAATGCCAGTACCGAGGTCCCCCCAGAGTACCAGCGCTGAGCAACGGATGTGCCAGGAGTGCCCCCAAAGTTCTTTAAAACACAAACAAACAAACACTGTCCTCCCATTGTTCATCGATTTGCTTGAGCGGGCCCAGTAATGTCTCCATTGTGAGACTTGTTGTTACTGTTTTTGGCATATCGAATACGTCATGGGGAGCTTGCCAAGCTTTGCAGTGCGGGCAAGATACTTTCGGTAGCTTGCCGGGCTTTCCGAGAGGGGCGGAGGAATCGAACCTGGCTTGGCCATGTCGGCCACATGCATGACGAACACCCTACCGCCGTGCTATCATTCCAGCTTAATAATAATAATAATAATAATAATAAACATTCTGAATTAAAAAAAATAATGTGGAATTCATGTCCAATTCAATCAACTTAATCAATGGCTGAATAAATAGCAGTACTCCTACATAAAAAAAAAAAGGCAAGCCGAAGGAAATCTTTCCACGAATACCTCTAATTTGTTAAAGATACGTTATATCTGATCAGCTTCAAATTTGGATTTGCTTTTGCAGGGCTAGCTGAGTTGTGGTTGGGAGGGGGGAAGTTGTGGGTCCCCCAGGCATGTTATCTGGAAGTGATGCCTGGATGTTTGACTAAGTATCACCAACTCTACACCTGGCAGTGCTCGGGCCCCATTTGGTAAGAATCTGCCTCATCAATTCTCCTAAGTGTGCCTCTACCACTTCTGCATTTTGGCCTGACAACAATTGCTCTTGTCAGTGTTCTGTTTTCCATCTGTTTTTGACTTTGGGGTTATACCCAGCGGTGCTCAGGAATCACTACTGGCGGTGCTTGGGATGGTGGGGGGGACTCTATGGGATGCTGGGGATGGAACCCAGCTCGGCCGCGTGCAAGGCAAATGCCCTCCCTGCCATCCTATGGCTCCGGCCCCCATGTCAGTATTTTTTTTGCTTTTCTAGCAGGTGCATTTTCTTATAGTTTAAATTTAACTGGAGCGACAGCACAGCGGGTAGGGCATGTTCGTCTTGCATGCGGCCGACCCGGGTTCAATTCCTCCATCCCTCTAGGAGAACCCGGCAAGCTACTGAGAGTATCTCGCCCACAAGACAGAGCCTGGCAAACTCCCCGTGGTGTATTTGATATGCCAAATACAGTAACGACAAGTCTCACAATGGAGATGTTACTGGTGCCTGCTCGAGCAAATCGATGAACAACGGGAGGACGGTGTTACAGTGCTACAGTGCTAAATTTAACTTGCCTAATAACTCACACTGATTGGTATCCCTGGGAGTGGAAGGGACTCCTCAGCAATGCTCAGAGGGCCCTGGAGATACTCAAGGTGCTGCTCAGCCAGCGCCTGAGGATACAGGCCAGGAGGACGGGGTGGCACAATGCCCCCATCGCTGGACCACACTCAGCAGTGCTTGGAGGTCTCCCAGGAGCCCTCTCATGGCTCATTTTATGTGTCATCTTGACCCGGCCCTAGGGTGCTAAGCCAGTTTGGGTCCCTTTGCAAGGATGTGGTGGGAAGGGATGAGACCAACATCCCACGTCCACAGGGCTGGGGATGGTGCTAAGTGGCAGGGCATGGGGCCTGCGTGAGTGAAGACCCTGCCTTCCCTGGATCCTTAGCATGGGGAGAAAACTGTAGCACTGTCCTCCCGTTGTTATCGATTTGCTCGAGCGGGCCCAATAACGTCTCCATCGTGAGACTTGTTGTTACTGTGTTTGGCATACCGAATACGTCACGGGGAGCTTGCTAGGCTTTGCCATGTGTTTGCCATGTGGGCGAGATACTCTCAGTAGCTTGCCGGGCTCTCTGAGAGGGGTGGAGGATTCGAACCTGGCTCGGCCGGGCCGGCTGTGCACAAGGCAAACGCCCTACCACTATGCTATCGCTCCAACCGGGGAAAAAACTAAGACCAACAAATAAACATTACATTGGCAGGTGGAATAAAGCAGAATAGAGCCCTCACCCCACTCCACTCCCAACCCACATATGGTGAGCCTTAACCAACCAGTTGATGGTTGCTAGAAAAAAGTACAAGACAGACTTTCTCTGACCTGATTGCCTTGGAACCTGGTTGCTGGCTTTTTCCCCTGCCTTTGGATGCAGATGAAAACTTTCGCTCTTCATAGGTCTTACTTGGCTTTGGACAAGACAAGGCTATCTAAGTTCCTGACCTGCCCACGTAGGAACCAGCGGATGTCATTAGCCTGCTCTCATCTCTTAGCACACTGGCTCCCCCTGTGGGCCTCAGAGCACACAGGACTCAATTCCTGAGAGTCAATAGCCCGTAAGTACTTCTCTTTCTCTGGAGAAGCTTGATACTACAGTGGCAAAGGATCTATTTCGACTGATGCCTCCTTTTAAAATTGGGTTCTTGATTTATTCTTTGTTGAGTATCAAGAGTATTTTAGGAGCCGGAGCAATAGGATAGCGGGTAGAGTGTTTGCCTTGCATGCACGGTCAACCTGGGTTCAATCCCCAGCATCCCATATGGTCTCCTAAGCACTGCCAGGAGTGATTCCTGAATGCAGAACCAGGAGTAACCTCTGAGCATCGCTGATGTGACCCAAAAAGCAAAAAAAAAAAAAAGAGTATTTTATATATTCTGAACACGTATCTTAGCCATCAGTAACTAAAGTGTGAGCATCAAATAAATATGTAGTAAATGTATCATTTATCGCATCTCTGCACTGCTTTGCGAGCTCGGATGTTCGCTTGCGGTTGCCTGAGGCATGCACCAAACCACGGTGGCGAATAAGCTCAAGAGTTTTCGAAGACAGGCGTTTTTTTGTGGCTATCTCTCTCTTGGCGTTCCTCGCACAATC
>JAOXYA010000045.1:38775273-38787057 GCA_028565675.1 Sorex palustris | reverse complement strand
AAGGAAAGGAGAAACACACCCGTAGATGGTATTTCACCCTTAGGTAGGGCATCTTGCTGGATGAGAATTTGTCATAGAAAAAGCTTCCCCTGAGGGAAAGACTTTACATCTGTTGATTGTATGACCACACCTATGTGTAATTGCTACCCCAACCCCTCATGATTTGGGATATAACTAAGGCTGTAAGAATGGGAAGGGAGAGGAGGAGAAGGAGGAGAATTGAGAGGGATAGAGAAGAAATATGGGAGTGGGTGAGACTTGAAGGAGGCAGAGGGAGAAGAGATTGGATTAAACTGCAACTGATGACCAATCAGCCTGGCCCTCGTTTAATTCCTCGTCCGCCCATTGCCATCAGCTGTCCGGAAACCGGTGGGAAACAGTCCAAGACCACCGAACGCAGGGGGTGAGAGAGTGCTGTGACTTCAAATTCATTTTTGAATACACATATTTAAAGGTGAAATATTGTACTCATAGGATCCAAACTTTTTTTTACACTTTGTTGCAATTCAAATGTTTTTAGTTTAATTCTTTTAGATACATGCAATCATAGCATACACATACACACTTTCCTTATTTAGCAATGTCTTTATACATTTCTGTTCAACAATTTTGTTTATAAATACTCAAAATAGAGGGGAGGCATGGGAGAATTGTTTTTAAGAAGAGTAATTTCCTGAGTAGATGAAATTAAGGATTCTAGGTTGCAGTGACCCATCTAATAGGTTTTCATCTTTGACCAAAATTTATGAAGTCACTAAGCTATGTGCATTTACATGTTTAATGTCAACAGAATAAAAGGTAACCTTTTTTAGAGGAAGTTTGATATTTTATTAGAAAATTTAAGTGAAAAGCCCAGGAGGGAGTATGGTGCTGCCATCAGGTTCACCTGTACTTGTGGGGCAAATGCACCAACATCCTGTGCCTTCAGGCTTCCTGATATCCCAAAATTGCTGATGTGCCGCTGGTTGGACCCCAACAACTTGGGGGCAAGTTTACCAAGAAACTAAATGGCCAAAAGTTAGCAATGTAGGAGCCACACCCACAAACTACCTTGGCTCAGCTATACAAGTTAACGTATTGGCCTTGTTACAGAGACCCATAAATAAATCTCATAAGAGAACAAAAGGCACAGTTAATCTTGGACCCACGCATGGCTGAACAGACTGGGGTAAATTGGAGGGTGGCAAGTTAGGCTGGTGCCCATCCAAGCAGAGCCCCCAGCAGCCACTTACTTCTACAATCCAAAATCACGGCCATACCCCCAGCCTGACACCACCGTCTCAGGATGGACCCCACCAAGTTGTAATCTGCTGAAAACTCAGGTATGTGGGTTTTGTGACTGAAATCTTCAGGCTTTTTCGAGATTGGAATGGGCTACCTACCCCTACCTTCCTGTACTTCCAGAAGACTCAGCAATCACATCCATACCCTAAAGTGACAATTGAAAAGCTACTCCAGCCTTACCGTCCTGATAAAAATACCAAAATCCCTGAACAAACACCATGACCCTCTTAGCACCTGCATTGCAAACCATAATGCACAAAAGGAAAAGAAGAAAGAGCTAGAAGGAAGGTGCCTCCCATAGAGGGAGTCTGGGGTTGGGGGTTGGGGGTGGGTTTGGGTGATGGTGGTAAGGAAACAGGGTACATTGGTGGTAGGAAATGTACACTGGTGGAGGAATGAGTGCTGGATCATTATATGACTGAAACCCAATTTGTAATGGTAAATCTCATGAATATTCAATTTAAATTTTTTTAAAAAAGTATTGTGGCGTTCATGCCAAATTCAATCAGCTTAATCAATGGTTTAATAAATAGCAGTACTCTTATATTCTGCACAGCAGAGCCTGGAAAGCTCCCACAGTGGATTTGATATGCCAAAACCAGTAACAAGTCTCACAATGGAGACATTACTGGTGCCCGATCAAGCAAATCGATGAACAACAGGAGGACAGTGCTACAGTGCTACTCCCACATTTAAAAAAAAAAAGCTCAAGAACAGCTTGGCAGAATTGGGGGGAAAGTTTGTGCCACACGCAGCAGTGCTCAGAGCTTACTTCTGGCACTGTTTTCAGGGATAATCCTGAAAGTGTTCTGGGGACCACATAGGTGCTAGAAATTGAACCTTGGATCTGCTGCATGCAAGGAAAATTCCCTCCCTACTCTGCTATCACTCTGGCCCCAACCTGACAGATTTTACTGTGGGCATTCTGTCAGTCAGAATACTTCGGGAGGACAGTGGATTAATAAACCCCTTATGTCAAATAGTATAGTTACAAAAACAATCAGTAAAATTTTAACAGCATTTCTAGTTTTCATGTGTAGATTATGATGTGTTGAATGTTCCCAGCTATTATTGTTATACTAAAGGAGTTAAAATTTCAGAGTAGTAAAAAATTTATTCCAAGTCTGCTTTTGATTTTTCAGTTGAGTACTCATTGTTTGATCTTCCCATAATTGCTTTCCGGCCAGCAGCACAGATCAAGAAGTTGTTGGATTGCTTTACTCACAAGCATATAGATTTTTTTCTGTATGACTTCACAGAACAGGCAAGGTCAGTATTATTCTAATGCCAAGTTTATGTGACAGTTTTAAATTTTCTTTCAGCCTGTCAGTTCACGGAAAAAGATTTCCATAAGAAGTTTTAGTTTCTCATCAATAAACATAAAATAATTCAAAAAGATAAGGGAAAATTAAATAATTCACACACAAAAACCACAGCACTTTTTTTTGGAATGCTTCCAGTTAAGTCATTTATTATAAAGAAAAGAAGAAAAATGTTTGATCAGGAAGAGTGAATAAGACAATGATCTAATACATTTTTTAATGTTCTGACTTACTAAAGTGAGTCAAACGTTGGATAAGACAGTAAGAAAATTCCCTGTGTTATTTCTTGATTTTATTAGACCCAAACATAGCAAGGCTGCCCAATTATACATACAGAGCTCTCATTTTGCCAATATACATAGTTCCAAAATTTTGATACTTCCCCCAACAGCTGATTTATGGGAATAGCAAAAAGCAGAACTTCAAAACCCTCCTTACAATGACATGTAAAAGTCCTGGTCTTAGAAGTCAATTGGTGGTGGTTTTTTTTTTTTTTGGTAATTTTAAGTTTCTCAGAAAATACCTTAACTTCCTTTCCTACATGGAGCAGCATCACCAGTGTCAGAGTGCTGTGGTGTTAAAATGAGATAATTTGAATAAAGCACATCTGAATGGTTAAAATGCTATATAAATGCATATAATGATTAAATTCCAGAGAACAGTACCTAAGGGAACTAGGCTGACTCTATTACAAAAGAAAACTTATTGCAGAAAAGCTCAGGCTCATTTCTCCTCTCGATATATTTAACATAATGAGTTATACAAAGAAAATGAACAAGAAATAAGCAGAGAGCACAAAGACTGTTCAAATGCACTACTCATTGCTTGTCAGAGAGCAAATTAAAGGTCACTGCTGGATATAATCCCCGCAGGAAGGTATCTATCCATCAAAGTGCACAGGCACCTTTGGGTAACCTTCACAGGCAATGACAACACGCCTGGTTCTGCCTATTGCCCGATATCTGCAGTTGGGGGCTTTGGATAGCCCTGATTCCCTGCAGTCTGTGACCTTTACTATACCCTCATGGCAGTTCATGTTGTTATTTTTACACCGAATAGTGGGGCTGTAGCAGATACTGCGTGTGTCCCAGATGTTTTCATGAATGAAGGTGTTGACAGGCTTGCACCGATTCAAAGTCATCCTCCGTCTTTGCATCATCAAGTTGCAGTATCCATCAGTGCCGCCTGTCCCGTCAGGATCCATGTGCTGCCGCAGGAACCGTTGGTACATTCCATTCTGGCCATAGGAGGGTTTTATCATCCCCAGGCCCAGTAGGGTCAAAACCAAGAGCAGGAGCAGTGAATGGGTCCTCTGGAGAGCCATCACTTCCTCGTAGGTGCCTAGAGAGAAAACAAGGGACAGGAAAAAGGAAGCTGAGAATTAGACACTGGCCTGGCAGCCAAAAACCTGCACACTCTACATGCCTCATCCAGAAATTAATCTGTTGAAAAACTCAGGTATGCGGGGTTTTGTGACTGAAATCTCCAGATTTTCATGGAGTTGGGGATGGGCTACTTTCTCCCACCTCCAGAAGCCTTGAAAGTCACATCCATGAACCACCTCTGGCCATGATCCAGAGACTCATAAATAAACCTCGAAAGAGATCAACAAGTTGCAGAGATGCTTCGCTTCCAGATCCTGCATCAGGCTGAGTTGTTCAGGGCACCCCATGGTGGGGGAGAAGGGGAGCTGAGGGGTGGTGCAGTTAAGCATAGCACCCACCCAAACAGGACCCTGGCAGCCAAACACCTCCACACTCCACAATCACCACCATTCTCACAGCCACACTCCACTGCTTGAGACAAGCCTCATCCAGAAAGTAATCATTTGGAAAACTCAGGTATGCGGGTTTTGTAGCTGAAATCTCTAGCCTTCGTGAGGTCAGAAATGGGATACCTCCACTAATTTCCCTATACTTCTGAAAGCCCTGGCAGTCATGCTCGCTCCCCAAAGTCACCATCCAATTAAAATTTAATTTCAGCTGTATCATCCTATTAAAAATTAATGGAACGACATCTTAAACTCTACAACACTGATAAACCAGAAGTAGCACACCACACTAGATGGGATGTAAAGTATAAGGCAACCAATTTCGATTAAAAAAATATAAACACACAAGGCTTAATCTGTAACAACATCTTAGTAATTGCTTATATACGGGTTTAGTGGCTCCACAGTGAAATACAAAAATCTTCACTAACTTTCTTAGAAGAAAACATTTTTGACCATTTTTAGCAAAATATTTATAACAAACAATATAAAATAAATTACTGAGGGCCTGCTATAGGGGTAGACTGGGGGGGGAGGATTGGGAAAATTGGAAATAATGGTGGTGGGAACGTACAATGGTGGTGGGATTGGTGTTGGAATAGTAAATGTAACAAATCATCATGAACAACTTTACTTTAAAAATTAATCACTGTCACTGTCACTGCTGTCACTGTCCTCCCGTTGTTCATCGATTTGCTCGAGCAGGCACCAGTAATGTCTCCATTGTGAGACTTGTTACTGTTTTTGGTATATCGAATACGCCACAGGGAGCTTGCCAGGCTCTGCTGTGTGGACAGGATACTCTCAATAGCTTGTCGGGCTCTCCGAGAGGGACACAGAAATCTAACCCAGGTCAGCCACATGCAAGGCAAATGCCCTACACGCTGTGCTATCACTCTGCACGGACCTCAAAATACTGAAAATAAAGAAAAAAGTAAGTTGCAAAAGGATACCCTATATGATTCCATTCATGTACTCTTGAAAATACTATTGGGCTGATGAGGATGAAGAGACAGCACAGAGGGTAGGAAGTCTGCCTTGTATGGGGCCAACTGGGTTCAATCCCTGGCATCCTAATAGGGTCCCCTGAGCCAGGAGTGATTCCTGAATGTACAGCCAGGAGTAACCCCCGAGTATCACTGGGTATGGCCCCAAAACAACCACAAAAAAAGAAAATACTACGGGCTGAGGCCAAGAGTGAGCCATCAGGGTTGTACTGTCAGCAGTGGCCTCTCTAAAAACAAATTTCTAGATACACATGCAATAGGTCCACACTGTGGAGATGCAGGCATACAGTCAGGAAAGAGATTAAAAATTAAAGTATACCCACAGAGGACGGGATTGGTATATGGGTAGAAGAGAAGATACTGTGATTAAGTCTTTGGCAGGGTCTGTAATATGCGTTTCTCTAAAAGAAAATCTGAGCCAGAGAAACAGAATGAAGCTATGGTGACCTGCACCACATTTGGTTCCCCAAGCACAACCAATGGCTAACCCTCTGAGCAGTCAGTGTGGCCCAAATACCTAATGAGTAAATAAAAACTGGAATTAAAATGTCAAATATTTTAATTTAAAAAAATCTGAGAGATCTCTGTAATAGGAACTCAAATCATCTGTTGAACAGTTAGAATTTCTTTTTAAAAATTTTATAGAGCTCAGGCCTAGAGCGATAGTACAGCAGGTAGGGCATTTGCCTGGCATATGGCCAAACTGGGTTCGATTCCCAGCATCCAATATGGTCCCCCTGAGCACTGCCAGGAGTAATTCCTGAGTGCATGAGCCAGGAGTACCCTGTGTACTGACAAGTGTGACCCAAAAAGAAAAAAAAAGATAGGGCCTACATTCTATGGTGTTTTACCCCTTGAGCTACATTCTGTGGACCTGACAGTTCCTTTGGCAGGATATAGAATGCAAAGAAACTAAAGGCATCAAATTTAAAATAAAAAAAAAACCCACAAGTCACTCATAGCTACGGCGGTTTAATAACTATTCAAGTAGAGGTAAACAGCACAAATATAGAAGAAAAATACAGACTGTTCAGTTCAACAAGAATAGATGAAATGAGGCATCCACTAAGAAGCAAGGCTGCCAAATATTATTCAGCCTACAGATAAAGAAAGAAACCCATTCATGACATGGGTGGACGTTGAGTACATTATTATGCAAAGTGAAGTCAGACAGAAGATAAATACTGTATGAGCTCACTTAGATGCACAATTTAAATTTAAAAAAAAATAAAAACTGCGATTCCTGGAGCTCCGTGAGGACCAATATCTGAGCACAAAGCAAGGAGTATGCCCTGAAAACCATGAGGTGCAAACCGAAGTGCTAAATAAATAGAAACAGGGTCACAGAAAGAGTGCAGGAGATAAAATACTTGCCCTGCATGGGGTACAGTACTGGTGAGCTTGGTCTGACTTCCCAGCATCCCATATGGTCCCCCAGCACCACCAGGAGTGACCCCTGGAATAAGCCCTGAGCACCGCTGGGTGTGGCTCTCAAACAATTGAACTCAGAAGATTGGTAGGGTGCCATATGCTGACCAGGGATATGGGGCGGAGTTGAGGGGTAGAAGGGAAAGGTATAAAATTCCACTAAGGTAACAGACAACAAAGTGTAGACCATTAACTGTGTTGCAGACCTGAGCACAGCTAAGAAAAGTCTGCCTGAAAAATTCTCATTTTGTACCCATGTTGGGTGACGGGTGTGTACTAAGCTTTAAGTGGGGACCACATCTCATCAGACACACAGAACAAATCATGGAGGAGGAGGAAGTGTGTGGTTAATTCTGTGTTCGGGAATGAACATGAGAGAACAGCTCTCGAGACAAGGCGATTTGCAAGCAGGGCTCTGGAGGGCAAGCGGGACGCTTTCTTGGAGAAACTGCGCAAACAGAGGCAGAGCTTAAATCAATAGTAAGACCAGACAGCAAACAAGGGCACAGACTATACACGAGGCTGCATTTAGCTTCAGGGAACTGAGCCAGTGTGGAACACCCCATCTCTTCTCAAACCAAGTCCACCAGAATCATTCGCTAGAAACCCCAGAATAAAAATAATGATGGCACTGAACCCCAAGACTGTCTGCCAAGGAAGTGGGGACAAGGCGACCCCAGAATCAAGGAGGTTAGTCCTGCCTCCTTGGCTTACCTGAGTGCACAATGCTCTGGGCAGTGGAGGGGCATGGAAGCCCCCGCACCGCAGACCCCTCTGACACTGTCCGCAGCAGACGGAAGCAGAGCACGTGTCTGCAAAGGATCTTTGCTGCTATTCTTTACTAATACAGTGTGGCTTCAGCTCTGCATGCACACCTTCCATGGGCAATGCCCATTCGCCAACGTGGATGGGCAGAACAGACCTCCTCTCCCCAACCCCTGAAAATCTTTGCTGTTAGGGGCTGGAGTGATAGCACAGCAGTAGGAAGGGCGTTTGCCTTGCACACGGCCAACCCGGGTTCAATTCCCAGCATCCCATATGGTCCCCCAAGCACCACCATGAGTGATTCCTGAGTGCGTGAGTCAGGAGTAACCCCTGAGCATCATCAGGTGTCACCCAAATAGCGAAAAAACAAAAATCTTTGCTGTCAAATGTGAAGATCCAGGAGATGATGATCGGGAAGAGTCCAATTCCAGTGTGTGATGGACAAGAAGACCCAGGACTAAGCAACAGGCTTAGGTCAAAACTCAACAGAAACACCAATGACCAGGTCAAACACCAAGGGTCCAGATGGGAGCTATGGTTCTCCATGGCTGACTCCAACCAGATCTTGGGCTGGTGATGGGTGCAAGCAATTGGGGCCAGATCTGACTGAATATGGGGGTAGGGGGAAAAGAAATGCTGTGTTGAACCCCAAGCTCCAGGAAGAAATTTATTATACACACAGAGATATACAACAAACCTGGAAGCACTGTATATTTTATCTCAATTTCTTATTCATGTTTTGAAAGAGCTGCAACCCAAAAAGAACTTTCCACATCTGAGTTGTCTCCAAGTGTCCATTGCTCACTTGGGGGCCACTGGGCTTGAAATATACAGAAGAAGTGATGTTTTTTTCTTTCTTTTACTTTGTTCTGCTTTGCAGTACCAGACACTGAATCCAGGACCTCACACATGCAAAGTACACCATCAACCACTGAGCCCCAGCCCCAGTCGAAACTGATGTGACTTGAATGTGAGTCCAGCACATGGCTAGTGGGTATCTCATCACAGGACAGAGACTTATGGCCTCCTTCTCACTGACTATTTTCAGGTGAGATCGGGCGCATTCAGGGTGGTATGGCCGTTGACAGACTATAGTACATTTCAGTATACTTATGTGCAAACTCACCCATTCCAAAAACTCTCTGCTCAGCTTCCAGGACTTTACCATCAAAAATCCTCACCACCAAGAGCTCGAGTGAGAGTACCCTGTGGGTAGGGCATTTGCCTTGCACACAGCCCAAGCAGGTTCCATTCCTGGCACCCCATACGGTCTACCAAGCCCCACCAGGGGTGATCCCTGAGTCCAGAGCCAGGAGTCAGCCCTAAATACTGTGGCCCTAAAATAAATAAATAAAAACCTCACCACCAGAGCTGGTGACCTGACCATACACCCAGCAGTAGAGCATGAGCTTTGCATGTTGCAAGACAGACCCTGGGTTCAAATCCCAGTACCCCCATCCACCTGGCACCACTAGACTGACCTCACCACCCCTCTGCTTTCCCCACACACACACACACACACACCCTCTTAGCTGAGTATTTTCCCCTATCCCAAACTAATTAAGCTAAAGTCCTAGAAGTGAAATTGTGGGGTTAACAGGCGATTGTTCCTAGGCGTGCACTCCATATTAAGACCATCCACTTACAAGGGCAGCTACAAAACAGCATCATGTTTATTATTCCCTCTTATCAAATAGGTGATTCTCACTGGGCCCTCCCAGCTGCCAGGTAAAATTAGATGGGACAGGAGAGCAGCAACGCCTGTGTACAGACAGGGAAATGAGCTGACTGACTAAGCTAGCTGCTTTTATTCAGCGCATCTGGGGACCATGCCCAAACATACCCAGTCCCACCATGGAGGCCAGACAGGTCGATGAGGTGCTGCCTGTGTCCAGCGGTGCTCGATACTTTCACCTGATTTTGTTCAGGGGGCCACGCAGTGCCAAGGATCAACTTTAGAGCCTCCCACATGCCAGGGATGTGCTGCAGTCCTGAGCTCCATCCCTAATGCTCCCAGCCCCTTCTGGCAACAGACCATAAATTCATCCAGATTAGTTGCTCCCAAGCAGTGCTCAGGGCAGATTAAACAAATGAAATTAAAAAGCTTATGCTGTATTCGCAAATGTTTAAAAAAAGCAGAATGCAAAATTATGCTCTTGATATGATCAAAATGACATCAAAATTAGCCTTGGGGCTGGAGCAACAGCACAAAGGGCAGGGCATTTGCCTTGCATGCAGCCAACCCAGGTTCGATTCCCAGCATCCCATATGGTCCGCTGAGCACCGCCAGAGGTAATTCCTGAGTGCAGAGCCAGAAGTAACCCCTGTGCATTGCCAGGTGTAACCCAAAAAGCGAAAAAAAAAATTAGCCTTGTGGGGGGCTGGAGCCATAGTACAGCAGATAGGGCGTTTGCCTTGCATGTGGCCGACCCAGGTTCAACCACCAGAATCCCATATGGTCTCCTGAGCAATGCCAGGAGTAATTCCTGAGTGCAAAGCCAGGAGTAACCACTGTGCATTGTCAGGTGTGACCCAAAAAGCCAAAAATAAATAAATAAATAAAATGAGCCTCCTGGATTAAGGTTTTAGGTTACAAAACTGTTAAGTCATATTCTTCTAAATTCTTGACTCCATTTTTCTAATAAATGAGTAAGTAGCGTTTAATGGTAAAGCTTATGTGCTTTAGAGCAGTTCAGAGGCCTAAGAGCATGACTTGCATGCGTGTGGCCACTGAGTTCGATCCCAAGTGCCACGGTTGGTCTGGGTGACTGTAGCTCGGGCCCCACACACTGCGACCAAGTATTCAATCTCCTGCACTCACCACCAGCAACCAAACACAGAAACTAAGGAACCAAATGTGTGCAACTCCTACCCCACCCTCACTCACCCCCCCACTCCCCACTCAGCATAGAAACCAAGGGGGAAATATAACATTTGGGCAGGGAAGAGTGAGCCGTAACCAGCTTGGCTCAGGGCTGACTCTGGGTGGTGCTCAGAGGATCAAACACAGTGCCGGGGATCAAACCAAGTCAGTCCATACAAGGCAAATGCTATACCTGCTGTACTATCTCTCCAGCCTCAAGCCTTTTTTCTTTTCTGTGGAGTTTGGAGGTTTAGGGCCAAACCCAATGGTGCTCAGGTTCAGAGGCAGGGTTCAGGGGATCATATGAGGTGCCAGGGCTTGAACCTGCACTGGCCATAGGCAAAGCAAGCACCCCACCCAAGGTACTATCTTCTTCAGTCGCCTAATTTTTCATTGGAATAACCACTCTGATGCCAATTTACAGAAAAAGAGACAAAGGGCTTAAAAAACAAAATCTAGAGGGGCTGGAGCGATAGCACAGCGGGTAGGGCATTTGCCTGGCACGCGGCTGACCTGGGTTTGATTTCCAGCATCCCATATGGCCCCCCGAGCACCGCCAGGAGTAATTTCTGAGTGCAGAGCCAGGAGTAAACCCTGAGCATCGCTTGGTGTGACCCAAAAAGCAAATAAATAAATAAATAAATAAACTTCACAAAATGCCATCTTGTGATGCACACAGAGTTCTGATGTCAACCAGGATTTGAGAACTTAAAAAAAAAAAAAATCTAGAAAACCTGGCCACAGTCACGGCCGTGAGTTGGGCTCCAAATCCCTGGTGATTCACTCAAAGCCATGACCAGAGCTTCTTATGTGCCAGAGCGGGCAGGAGAACCACATGTGAGGGTCTCGGGTCTACGCACACTCAGACGAAGTGCACTGGGCTAGAGACTGTCCTTTCAAGGAGAGCAGAGCCCAACATACTGATCCCTACACAAGCATATTTCTGAGAGAGCCTACACTCAGCTCAACCAGAAAAAAATCTTTTCCAGTCATTTCCATACTACTGATGCTGAATGCTTAATTCTCTTATTCAAAGATACTTCTCATGCAAAAAATATTCTTTTCTTCTCAACAGCTTCTGCAGAGCGTCTCTCTTCTCCCTGCGGCAAGTCCTGAGCTGCTCCTGCAGGCACACCCCAATGGGTGTCAGCCTCACTAAGCTCCAGTGAAGCTTAATCAACCTTCTCATCTCATTAGCAGGGAGGATTTTCTCCCCAAAGCTTCCATTAGCAAACATTTCTAGTCACACAGGGAGCAGGTGTGTGGAGGCAAAGCCCCTGGGGACTGTCCAGCAAATAGTCCCTCTTCCCCCCCCCCCTCCACTCCTCCCCTTACTGCCAGCCA
>JAOXYA010000045.1:38660368-38673133 GCA_028565675.1 Sorex palustris | reverse complement strand
CCAGACACAGTAACAACAAAGTCTCCAATGGAGACGTTACTGGGCCCGCTCGAGCAAATTGACGAACAACGGGAGGGAAAAAAATGCCCAAAAGGAGAGAGGAGGGAGTAGAGAGAGGGGGAGTAAGGAAGAGAGAGAGATAGAGAGATAGAGAGAGAGAAAGAGAGAGAAAGAGAGAGAGGAGACAGGAGGGAAACTGCGGACACTGGTAGTGGGAAATGAACACTGGTGAAGAGACTGATGATGGAACATTGTATGACTAAAACCATGAACAACTTTGTGCATCTCACTGTGGTTCAATTTTTAAAAAGTTTAAAAATGATTTTTTTAAATTAAAAGCTTTAAGTGTCTTGATAAGAGGTTCCATTTTTATAGCAATGAGGTGAGCAGAGACAATGCTTGTCTGATGTAGCCCATAGTGGAAACTTTATATCCACCTCTAAGACTTGAACTATCTCAGTGGAAGTGCTGAGAATGTCACGGAGAGCCCCTTATCACAGGTTTGGGCCAGAGTCACTGACTAGTCTACTGTGCGCCTTTTTACTAAATTTAGGGAAGTGACATTTACTGAATTAACAAATGCCTCCTGCACAGGTAGATGATGTGCTCTAGTAAAGTTGGAGGGTGTCAGAACTCATACCCGAGATCTGGCTTGGGGACGAGGGGGCACTATAGTGACTAAAGAATGCACACCCCATCTAATGATGGCAGCCATTAATTACTCATTCTACTCAGGGGATGGGAGTCCAAATTGTCAGGATCTCTGATATTTCAGGAGAAAGAACTCAAGATTTTTAGGTAGAATTTTCTGTGCTTTAAATGAAAATATGTAATTCTAATGCTTTCAAGATAGAAATGAGGCAAAAAACCCTTAATTTAAATATAAAGATGATCAAGCTGTACATTAGGTCTCCCTTCTCCCCAACTTATCACCTAACAATTTATTCATCCCCATCCCTGTATAAATCCATCTATTTAGCCCTCTCCTCATTTCTTCCTATCTACCCTTCCATTCACTTACACATACATTAACACATCTATCTGATCACCCCTACATGCACTAACCTACCTACCTGCACACACACAAGCATCCATCCATCCATCATTATCTGCTAATCTTTCCATCCATTCAGCCATCCTTATTCCACCATTAAAGTATTTCTCAGATAATTTGGAGACTGAAATATTCATTTTGTTCTTCCTCTCCCTATTTTTTTTACCTCAAGGAGTCTTCTTTCTGCTCCAACTCCATGCAAATTACAAGTTTGTAAAGCGGTATGGATATGAGCAAGCTTGTGCCTGCCTTTTGTTATAGACGAATTTTTGTTCTCTCTTTGTCCTTGCTGTGTCGTCTGAAGTGGTAGGGTATATATTTTTTTCTCCCCTTGGATTTGAGCCCTCACAAGTGTACCAGAATAAAATTAAACCAAATAGAGAATTAGGTTCTCCTCCCTTTTCTTGGAAATATCTTGCCACTGGGCTATGCTCCCTGGGAATTAAATAAGTCTTCAAAAGGAGATCAGAAATAGATTTCTCAGTGGGGCCTCTAGACGTCAGTAAATGAATTTATGGAAAATGGGTTAGGTTTGGCAACTTTTAAATTGTGACTGGGTGAGTGTGAACTATATCTGTGTAAATACCCTTTCTTCCTTTTCACTTTCTCCTCTGAAATCAGTTGGAGTTTCTTGGTAGCTTATTCTAATTGTCCTTGTTTCTTAATCTAAATATTCTCTCCCACCTTAGTGGTTAGTGGACTGCCAAGGGGAAAGGGACAAATAACCAACGTTTATTGTGTTAAATGCTTGGTATTTGTAAGAGCACCTGTATTCCTAATTATTTTTTTCTTTTTCGGTCACACCCGGTGATGCACAGGGGTTACTCCTGGCTCATGCACTCAGGAATTACTTTTGATGGTGCTTGGGGGACCATATGGAATGCTAGGAATCAATCCCGGGTTGGCCGTGTGCAAGGCTAATGCCCTACCCGCTGTGCCATGGCTCCAGCCTAAGGTATTCCTTATTTCTATGGCATATATGCAGGTGTTTCTAAAAAGGAGGGTGTTTCTCAATGTACAATCTTGGGGAAGCCTTAGTTTCCTCCTCTGTCAAAAGGGGATAAGTCTTCCTTCCACCTAAATGAAACGATTTTCAAAGCAGCTGCCACAGTGCCTCATGACCCGGTGAATAGTGCTCTCCAAGGAATGAAAAACTTTGTTAACATGGTAATGTTCCTAGGAGTTCTTCCTACCAGCAAATCTACTTTTATTCCTCATTAAATTTATTAATCAGATTAGGAGGCCCTGGCGGAGCCTGGCTTCGAAATGGGTACATGATGTTGGGGAATGAGGAGCTAAAGGTCTATCAGGAGCTGGGGTAGGGAGTGGCGGGTCGGGGAGCTGCACTCCCAGGGACCTCAGCTGAGTCCTGGCCAGGAAGGGGACAGCAAAGGAAGGTGCTGAGAACCTTTTTTTTTTCTTGAAAAGGGGGCAGTAGCCGGGAAAGTTCAACAATAGTTGCCCCTACTGTTGACAAGTATTTCCTGTAAAGTCTCTTTGTGATCCCGTTCTGTAACATGGAAATGGAGACTCACAGGGGTTAAGCAATTTTCCCCAAGTCCCAAGAAGTGTGGAGGACAAGAAAAAAGCAGTGCCCATCCAACCTGCAATTTTCACCTTTGCAGAAATGAACAGCTGGCAGGAACTCAGGGAGGCAGAGGGAGCGAGGGGGTGGGGGGAAACAGCCCCACTCCCCCTACCTACCCCTTGTTCCCCAGCAGCTGCTGCTCTGCCCTCTGGTCAGCCCCCAGAGGATCCTCGGTTCCTCACATGTGACTCCTGGCTCAGGGCTGCCCCCAGATCCTGGACGTTTCGACTGGACTTAGAACTTCCTAATATTTGAGATTTGGGGAGTTCAGAGACAACGATTCAACTTTAAACTCTGCTGCTGTGTGAACTCAGTCGGTCACTGATCTTTCTGGGCCTGGGTTTCTGCAGCTGGACTGTGGACCGGAATCTCCCAGGAGGGAGTGTGTGAGGACCAGGGGAGAGTCTGGTCAGGCCTCAGCCAGGTTCCAACTGAAAGGCTTTTTCTGATCATCTGGTTCCTTCCGCTCTGAGGTGCTTCCTCAGAGAACTTGCCTGACTCCTATCTAAGCCTGTCTGACTTTCACTGTTGTTGTTTTGTTTTGGGGTTACCCTTGGTGGTGCACAGGGCTTACTTCTGGTTCTGAGCTCAGGATTCACTCCTGTCATTACTTGGGGTATGATATGCGGTGCTGGGGCTTGAACCCTCGTCTTCCTCTGTACCTACTCCAGCCTAGACCCCATTTGATTTTTACCCAAGTTTTTCTCCCTGCCACAAACAAACACATATGCTACATTCATATGTACCTACATACATGCACCTATGTATTGGATTGTGTGCCCACCCCATCATTATCCCTCATTCTAAATAAATGTCCCCTCAGCAACCAAGTAAGAGCTGCTGGAGTGAATGAGTGAAATGATTGCATTATTATTTATATTTTTGTTTTGTTTTGGGAGTTGTATCCAGCAGTGCTTAGGAGCACAACCAACTTAGCATTTGGAAGTGGCTGGGAGGGGGTGGGGGTTGGGAGGTCAGGGGACCATGAGGGACCAGGAATCAAGCCCAGAACCTCACACATGCACAGCAAATGCCCTCCCATTAAGCCATATCCCCAGGCCCCAAATCATATTATCTTAAAAATACAACTTCTTTTGTATCTCCCACATTACATCCTGAATGTGTTCCTTCAAAATTCATCTCCTGAAATCCTGAATTCCGATGTGATGGTATTAGCAGGTGGTGGGAGGCCCCTGATGAAAGAAGTCTAGGCAACCCCCCTTCAAAAGAGGTTCTCCCCAGAATCTGAGCCCACCTGGCCCTCTGTGGTTTATAAGTCCCCTGGTGTCAGGGATGGCAGCGTCACCCACCGGCGGTCAGCAGATTCCAGGTGGCTAAAGCCGGATTATGAGCAGACCCAGGAGCCAGCTCCCTCTGGGGCCAGCCCACACTGACTCCAGATCAAAGGCTTTCTCCCAACCCAGACTACGTCCCTGGGCTCTGGGCTCCCTGCGCCTGCTTCCCTCATTTCCTCTCCTGCAGTGAATGGTGCAAGCAGCTGTGCTGTGGAGCAGGGAGATAGTGCAATTCCCTCCATCCTGCAAGGAGGCTGAAACCCACGAAGCCGAGTGAGCCGGAGGAATGTGGCCCTGCCTTTTCCTGACTTCATTTCCTGGGACACCTAAGCCCAGGCAGAGGGTCAGGTTGCTCTCAGGCCCAAGGGCAGGTGGCAGAAACCTCTCTGGGCCTTTCTGGGGTGCACGGGGTTCCACCATGGGAACACTTGCCATCGATTCGGACTTTAAAGCTCATGAGCGAGTGGAGATGGTCCTCTGGTCACCAACCACTGTTTTCATGATGGGGTGCACCCCATCCCCCTAGCAGTTGGACAAAATATTCACGAGTCCAATCTCTCAACTTCCTTCAATGGTGCTTGTAGAGAAGCATTGCCTTCTCCCCATCCAGGGGAGAAGTGGGACAAGGCTGCTTCTTGCACTGGGCCTACTGAGTATGTGTGGGGGGAACTGGTCACTGCTGGCCCCAGGTGGTGATTAGAGAAGCTGGAGGCTGGTGTATTAGACCATCTGGCCCATCTCTTGCCTCTGGTGGTCTGGGTGGGCTCGGTACCATCTTGGTTCTTCCTGCTGGGCCGTCTGGAGAACCTGGTTGAGGTGCCCTGCTGAGTCCAGAGCCTCTACTTACCTCCCAAAGGCACACACCACCGGGTTCCCCTCTTGTGGTCCATGGAGCAACATTCTTCACCCTTTCTACACCTGTGGCCAGTACTGGCCTACACATGTGCAGCCCAGGAAAGCTGATACAGAGGAACCAAAGAGCCAACTGAGGAAAAATTTAGGAAGAGCTGGGGGAAGGGCAGATAAATCAAGGGACAGTGTGTGGCACAGGATGAAATTTGAAATTTGATGTTTCCTATTGAAGTTGATTATAGCAGCTGACCCTACTGGTTCTGAAACTATATCTGTATATCTATATTTATATCTATATCTGTAGTGGGAACTGCCGTGGCATCTGGATTCAAAAACTCCACTTTTTAAGGCAGGAAATTGTACCCTTAACATGTATATAGCCTTGTAAACATATGCGATGTCAATAATGACAGAAACTTTTCAATTACAAAAATGTACCTTTCAAATATTTTTTTCCCCTTATGATTCATTGCAGGAGATTTTAAATATGTGCTGTTTCAAACAAAAACAAGATAGCTCTATCAAAAGGCAGTCAGATGAAAAGAATTGAATGAAGAGACTCAAGAGGTTCTCATTAGGGCTCCTAGAACCCTAGAGTGGCAAAGAAACCTAGAACTCCTAGAGTGGCAAAGAGTGACCCTGAGACATGAATACATAAAGAGGGGCTGCCTGGGGGCTGGGAAGGCTTAGAGGCAAATGCACATGCCTCGCAAGCCTGAGGCCACGAGTTTGATCCCCACTGCTATCCATGTGAGTCAAGTGTGATTCTAGTGGCTCTATTCTCTGGGACCTCCAGCACATTAGAGAAAACAGCCAGGCATATGTGAGCACCACAACTAAGGTGGGCGACCCCTGGCGCCACAAGCAAGTGTGTAAGCACAATCAAGCATGGACGCGAGCTGCAGACATCACAATGACACCACTACTCTTAATAATAAAGAGAAGGGAGTAAGGGGGATATAACTTTTACAAAAGATTGATGCTGGGGCAGGAAGAATAGTACAGTGGGTAGGGTGTTTGACTTGTATGTAGCCGAACCTGGTTTGATATCTGGCATCCCTTATAGTTCCCTGAGTCCATCCAGGAGTGATCCTTGGGTTCAGAGTAAGGCCTGAGTAGAGCTGGGTGAGTCCCAAAAACAAACCAAAAAAAAGGACTGACCCATAGGAATTACCACCAGATGCACGGTTACTAAATTGTGTTCCAGGAGCCAAAACTGGCCAGATGTTTGTTTTTGCAAAGTCTAAAGTGTTTTATTCCTGGCTCATGACAGACAACATTTTCTGACCACTGCTGTTATGGGCTACACAGAGACTCACCCCGCCACACCCTCTTATTCATATAGAGAAGTCCTAAACCCTACTACCTCAGAGTATATATTTAGATAGGGTGTTTGAATTGAGGCCGCTAGCATGGGCACTAACCTAATGTGACAGAAGTCTATGTAAGAAAAGGAAATATAGACAAAGAGATGAAGAAAGAGGAAAGATCATACAAGGCTATGAAGGCGGATGCAGAGGTGAACATCTGCACGCCACAGAGCCAGGCCTTGAAAGACAATCCCAACAGCACCTGTATCCTGGGCTTCCAGAACTCTAAGAAAACAGACTCTGGAGACTAGGAGCCAGCGGGCTTTGTTCCAACAAGCTCTAGCAAGCTAACCTGTCTAATTCCACAGCCTCAAGAGAAGGCAGAGACTCAGGGAGGGGGATGAGCACATTGACTGCTCTCTCTACTCAGGACTGACCTGTAGCTGGGGACCCCCAGTGACTCAACCCACTCAGAAATCAGTCAATACAATCATTGTTATTTAATCAAGTTTGTTCTCCCAGGCAGGAGCAAGGATCAAGAGAATGAATAAAGGAGGTTGGAGAAACTGTACAGTGGTAGGACCCTTGCCTTGAAAATTGCCAGCCCTCGTTTGATGTCTGGCACCACATATTAGGAGTAAGCCCTGAGTGTAGAGTCAAGAGCAAGCACTGAGCACTTTCCTACCCACCCCCACCCGAAAAGAGAACAAATAAAAATTTAGGGGCCAAAGGTAGGGGCAGTGCACACACATGCATGGATGCATGCACACACACAGTGGAGAGAATGATGTAACAGACACCCCACTTCAACAATTAGTAATATTTGTCAAATTTGTTTATATCCTACCACTTATGTATTGCATGTATATATTATTTTAAAGCAAGTATCGGGAACCATCATTTTATCCAAGAACAATCCAGAGTGTATCTATAATTGACAAAATTTTCAGAAATCAAGACAGAAATGCTTTTGTCATATCTAATAACATTAATGAAAATTCATTGATAGCATTAGTTCATCTTACTTTAGATTCAGATTTCCACTGTCCTAAAATTATATTAATTAAACAGTTGACCTACTCTAATTAGAAAACAAGCAAATATTAGATAAATTGGGTCATGTATTCTGTTCACAGAATCTAAATCGCTGTCTGGATTTTCCTGATCCCTTTATTGCATTGTTTAACTTGTTCCCCTGAGCCCAGATTTTCCTGTAAACTTTCCTGTAAAACTTATAGTTAGATTTAAGTGATTGATTAGGTTTAGGTTTAATATTCACAGTGTGATCTTTTAGAGTCCATCACATTATAGAAAGAGAATATTGTTTCTACTACTTTCTGTGGTGTCAGGAATGATCTCGGAGTTCTGACATGTCAGCCCAGTGTCCTCATCATGCTTCCTACTCAACTATTTTTTGTGATGCTGTAGTTGTTTACTCATAATCATTATAAAAAATACATTTTTCACTTTTGTTTTCAAGATGGTGCTGTATTAGTTGGGGTTCTCCAGAGAACTATAAGAGTATCTATTATCTGTTAATGTATGTCATATACTGCACACCGTTAGAAGTTCAATGATTTACCATCTGTAAGCCCAGGAAAGCCTGTAGTATTATTCAACTCGTGTCTGAAATCTGAACATAACAGGAGAGAAGGTGCAAATCCTAGACGCAGGGCAAGAGGAGACCAACAGCTCAATTCAGAAGAAAGGGTAAATCCTTCTTACACATTTTTGTTCTATTCAAGCACTTTACCCAGTTTACTGATACAAACACTATTCTCTCTTACAGAGATACTGAACAAAAATGTTTAGCTAAATATTTGGGCACCCTCTGGATTGGTCACCCTAACACATGAAATTTGCCATCAAAGGTGTTTTTCTAAATTTGTCACTTACTCACTTTTTTTCTTTTTTCTTTTTGGGTCACACCCGGTGATGCACAGGGATTACTCCTGACTCTGCATTCAGGAATTACTCCTGGCGGTGCTTGGGGGACCATATGGGATGCTGGGAATCAAACCCAGGTCAGCCGCGTGCAAGACAAATGCCCTACCCACTGTTACTATCGCTCCATCCCCTATCACTTACTCATTTTATTAGCTAGAATTCTTCTAATGAGGAGAATGTTCCCTTACTAACTTTTTTTGGTGCTCCTGAGGCATTATTTTAAAGACAAAATAGATTATACCATTATTTTTCTTGATCAACTTTCAGAAAGAATAGATGGACTAGCGATGAATGATTCTTTATGTATCAGCAGGAACTCATAATTCAAGAAGTATATTGAATAGACTTAAATAAATCACCCCAATATATCATTTAATGCCCAAGTTATTTTATTTTGGCCAGGGGGCATCCTTTTAAATGGGTTATACGTCCTTTCAATATGAGACTATTAGGATTTGATCATTTCCTGGCTTCCTGGCACAAGTACACGCTCATGGCATGTATTTCTTCCTCCAGCCATTCTTCTGAGAAGCCCCCTGTCTTGGGTGAGGTTTACCAGCAAACAGGGACTGAGGTGAGAACAGGAGTTGTGACGGCTCACTGGGAAGGATGCAGCCCCGGAGGGAACTGAGGCAGCAGCTGGAAAGGAAGAATGAAGGCGTGTCTGAGGTTGCCAAGGTTTCACAATACACACAGCCACCCTCTGAGGAGAATCAAGAGTTCCTGTTTGGGGCTGGGGGAAGGCAATCCATTCTCTCTCTCTCTCTCTCTCTCTCTCTCTCTCTCTCTCTCTCTGTCTCTCTCTCCCACGTGCGGTTTCCTGGGCTGCTGTCCCCTCTGCAGCCCTCATTTGTGTTTCTTGGCTCCTGTCACAGCTGTAGGGGAAGCCAAGTTTCTACACATCCCAGCCCATCACTGTGTATTCAAGGAGGTCTCTCCCAGTCCCTCAGGGTTCCACATGGGCCCCCTTATGTGTGCTGGGGGTAGCAGCTGTGGACGCAGCTTTAGAAGTTATTGTTTGGGCTGTGCTGACAAGGATTCAGGCCCAGGCCTATCAGGATGCGTGTGCCCTGGAGGTCTGCGGGTGGGGCTGGTGAGGGTGGGGGGACTGTGTATGTATATGAACTGATCCATGCTACCCTTGTGTCTCTCAGATGTGCTTAGAACCGTGACAACTTTGGGATCCCTTGTGGAATCCTTGCTTCTTTTCTGAGAGGCAGCCACAAGTTCCGTTGTTGCAGCAGTGAGTGGCGGTCTCCTAAAAACATCTAAAGATTTTTAGTAAATAAACTTGCGTGCCTCACTGCCATAACTGGTCCAGTGATTAACATGCATGTGGACCAGCTCACTCCTCCACTGCCCAGTTTTGTTCTTCACCTTCCAGTTCAGTGGAATCTTTACGCTGCATCCGGGTCAAACATTCCCATCTGGGGTTCCTAGACTCTGATCCTACAGAGTCTCTGTGGCAGGTATAGTAAGCGAATCCTCTCTGCATGGCATGTAGGAATGAGGGAGAGCAGGCCAAGGCGACTTTCTCTACTTGGTTCAAGGGCCCATGAAGTTTCATCCTACAGATTGGCCAGGGTTCCAGGAGGTTCTGCTTGGTGTTGCTATCTCATAAAGGGATCTCTGGGGCGACCTTTTGCTAAGGCTTTTTTTCTTTTTGGGTCACACCCGGCAATGCATAGGGGTTACTCCTGGCTCATTCACTCAGGAATTACTCCTGGCAGTGCTCGTGGGACCATATGGGATGCTGGGAATCGAACCCTGGGTTGGCTGCGTGCAAAGCAAACACCCTACCTGCTGTGCTATCACTCCAGCCCTCCTTTTGCTAAGATATAATCAGTCCTTTCCACCATTTGTGTGAGCGTGTGTGTGTGTGTGTACATGTGTATGTGTGTGTGTATATATGTGCATGTGTGTGCATGTGTGTGTATGTACTGAGGATCAAGTCCAAGGCCTCATACAAGCAAGGCAAACGTTCTACTCCTGAATCCTCAACTCCACTCTACTATTTTTGATTTTCCAGTTTGTGCTTTGTATCCACACCCAGCTGTGCATGGTGTTTGATCCTGGCTCTGTGCTCAGGAGTAACTCCTGGAGGAGGAGGTGTCTGGGATGCTGGCAACTGAACTACGGTTCCAGCTGAAACAGCAACACACACCACAAGTGCCTTACTTTCCCTCCTGCAAGTACTTCTCGCACACACATCCCATCCACCACAATATTGACCAGGCAGGCTGTGTCTGGATGATGATTCCACAGGGGTCTGAGTGTATCTTGTGTTTAGGCCCAGTGTGTCATACTTGCTTTGTATTTCAATGTCTCTTCTGGGCTCTGATGATGTTGTGTCAGACATGATGTCAAAAGATGGAGTGCTCTGTTCACTGATTGGTGCGCTGGTGAAGGCACCACAGGAAGGGTAACAAATTTCTCTCTTAGGTGGTGATTCTGTCAAGGAGGAATGACGTCCCACTCTAGAGAGTCTGGTACAATCTCCTTGCCCTCAAGACAAGTCAGCCCCTATGCACAGTTGATGTTGCCTATCAGGCATTCGACCTCCCTGGGAGTAGGTCAAACACTGAGCTGAGGCAGATATGCATGTCTTCTGTGGACTTCATCTCCTAGTGACAACAAATCTATGAAAGCCGTGTCATGTCAGCTGAATGGCCAGTCTGGGGTCATCTTGCATGGCTGCAGCACCGGAGGCAGGGTGGAGATTATAGTTTTTCCCATTCAGACCCCTGATGTCAGTTGTTGGACCTGAGTTCAGTCATTGGCTACCAACCCAAAGTCATTACTTCCACCCATTAAGCCAGTGAACAGCTGGAAGCTCTGCCTACTATGAAGATTTCCTCCACCACTGTTTCTGGGGACCACCTCGAAGCAAGGATGTATTATGGAAGAGAATGCTGACGCAAATCAACATTCTAGTAATGCTTAGGGACATGTTTAAGTTCTATCGGCTGAATCCAATACTTGGCCAGTTCAAGTAGGCTCAGAGCTAAACCAAAGATGTTTACAGAGGGTGAGAGGGGTTGAGTGCTTCCTAGTTGCACACAAGTATCCCTAACACAGAGGACATGTGCTGAGCAGACACAAAAGTGCTAGGGATTTCCTTGCAGCTACTGACGCTGTGGGGTGGAAACCCAGCTCCAGTGAGAAGACAGCCCAGGCCCCTGCAGAAAGGCAGCCCGAATCTTGCTGAACTCTTGAAGGCCCGATCAGTGACAACATGTGTGATGCTGGGTCAAGTACAATGTGACCAGGAATGCTCAGGATGATCTGACCACTGTCCAATTCAAATGCACTATAAGAGGACTAGACAGAGATAGCTATTACCAACATTCAGGAGTTGGCTTGACCAAAGCCCCACAGCACAAGGAAGCATCAGGAGCAGATGGTTGGGTCTCTGTGGCGCCCCCTCTTGGCCACCATTACACCTAGCAACAGAAGAACAACAGAGCGGGTTCATTGTTTTCCCCATCAGGTACAGGAGTCTAAGACACCCCTATCTTAGAAAGAAAGAGAGGATTCTCTAGATCAGCAGCCACCATACATGGAGTGTCAGAGACAGCACTGCCACTGGGGCTACTCCCTGGGCGGAGGCCTCACCAATCTCCAGCATGTCCCAGGCTGCTGCATAGATTAGAAAAATGAACCGTGATGAGATGGAAGCAGTGGTGCTGCCATGCTTAAAGCCTTTGAGATAATCACAAGTCCTTGGAATTCCTCTTGGAATAAAATACTGCTTCTGTTTACTGTCTGGGAGAGTTTTCATATGGTTCTTTCTACCAAAATGACTTTCACTCTGTCAGCCAAGGCACCCACAGGAAGACCCAGTGAGGGGTGTTTACACCATGCATAATTACTGAGAACCAGAGAAATAATTGAGAGGTGCATCCACAGACTTGCTCCCCCTCCGCCTTAGTGTACAGTGAAGAAGCAACAGGACCCTCTAGGAAAAGACTGGGAAACCGCTCACGGCATGACACAAAATGACACCCCAGGGCTTTGCTTCAGGGGGCTCACATCCCTCTTTCTGTGGCCTAAGAGTTTGTGAATTCATTCAGATCTGGAGACTGATGAAGGAGCCATCTGTTCTCCAGTTCTCGGAACTTTTCATTATAAAATGCAAGCCACATGGTGTCCAACACCCCTCCGCCTGAATTCCTGAAACACCACGGTCCACTGGCCAGAGCCAATCCTTAAGGTCAGGACACCCGGTGTGGCACTGCCTGCCTGCCAGGGAGTACAGACAGGCCTTCAGCTCTGAGGTTAAGTGTTGTCACTCAGTTGCTGCTATTCCAACATCCTGTCATTCTTCTCAGTAGAAGAAGTCTGGCTCTGTGGGACTCTTCTTGCCAACCTTTCCTGCTCACCAGTATTGTCTCTGTATTTGTCTCTGTATTGCCGTGCCCTTCAGGAGCACCCACCAGCTCATGGATTTTCAGATCTATAGCAGTCTTTTTACAGAGTTTATACTTTTCAGAATCTTCTGGCTGCTTCTTTTCCCCATCCCCAGCCCGCCCTGCCCATTCTTACTTAATTTATTGGGTACCATTTTCTTTTTTCTTTTTTTTTTTTTTTTCTTTTTTTGTAGGAGTACTGCTATTTATTCAGCCACTGATTAGCTGATTGGATTGTGCATGAACTCCACCTTACTTTTTTTTTCTTTTTCCATTTTTATAATTTTATTTATTGAATCACCGTGAGAGC
>JAOXYA010000045.1:38637677-38651405 GCA_028565675.1 Sorex palustris | reverse complement strand
GCTCTCCGAGAGGGGCGGAGGAATCGAACTCGGGTCGGCCATGTTGGCTGCGTGCAAGGCAAATGCCCTACCGCTGTTCTATCGCAGCCGGCCAGAAATAAGTAACTTTTATTTATTTATTTATATAATAACTTTTCAGATAAGGAGAAATTATAAAGCCCATTTCAGAAGCTGGAAGTTTTCAAATGGCCTTAGTTCCCAGAGAAATAGTTAAGATAAGTTATCATCTTGATCCCTTGAAATCTATTTTAGCATAAAGTCTCACTATACAAACCAGACATTAACTATCAGAGTCCAGTTAAGAATATGTGTGTATGTGTGTGTATGAGTTATACATCTGTGGTTTATATACTAACATAAACACATGAATTGTTAGGAAAAATAAAATAGTGGGTAAACCAAAGCAAATAGAAAATAACTAAAACCAGATCGGGAGCCATAGTTCAGTGGATAGAGCACTTGTCTTATATGCAGACAACCTGGGTTTGCTACCCAGCACCCCATATGATCCCCCTAGCACTGCCAAGAGTTATCCTTCAGTGTTGAGCCAGGAAAAAGCCCTGAACACTGCTGGGTGTGCCTCACACCCCCAGAAAGAAAATAGCTAAAATTACCTAACATTTTCACTGAACAAAATGAAATATACCTATTCAAATGAAGAGGTATATTTCAAATAACACAATGTTAAATTCAAAACCAGTATAGTACAGTTCTATCTTTTTCTGATGGTTAATTTCATAATACTTACTAGAGCTTCGATAGAAAATACACCTTTCATTAGAGTACCAGTTTGTAGAAGGGAGGAATACCCACAAACAGTTGAAAATATTACCACATAATGTAAAGAAAATGACCTAGAAGCTAGACAATCCTGGATTAAAATAAGCAGACAGAAATGTTTTCACCATCTGTGTAATATAATTTGGTCATTTAAAATATGAGGCTACATTTTATTTTTATTTATTTATTTTTATTTTTAATAGTGCCTACATTTTAAAACAGCACAGCAGTAGGGCATTTGCCTTGCACACAGCCAGCCTGGCCAAGCCGAGTTAGATTCCTCCACCGCTCTCGGAGAGCCCGGCAAGTTATTGAGAGTATCTCGCCCACACGGCAAAGCCTGGCAAGCTACCCATGATGTATTCAATATGCCAAACACAGTGACAACAAGTCTCACAATGGAGACGTTACTGGGCTGGCTCAAGCAAATCGATGAACAATGGGAGGACAGTGCTACAGTGCTCCTACAGAAATAAGAAGAGCAGTCCAAAGGACTTCTAGGATATTTACTGCTCTGTAATTTATAATGGCTCCTCCAATGGAAAGCACATGTTGACAGATGCCTATCAATAGGACCATTACACAATGGTACACTCACACTGGGGCATTGTGTCACCCCTAACATGAGTTAGAGTTGGAGAGATGGGGATGATATCTTGTATTTGAGGAGATTCTGCAATGAAGCATGTCTATTATGTTTCTCTTCTCCCTCTTTTAAAAACTAGAGTCCTTGTGTCTGTGGATTTGTTTATTCTTTTTTATGTTATTTTGCACATGTTGGGAATCTGCGTATTCAAATGTAAATAAATGGTCAGTCACAGTGGAACCACATGAAGCTGATGTGAGAATTTAACGACCCACATCAGTAATGTGGTAAAAAAACGTCTGCCTTATAATAAGCATTAATAGATACTATGACTATCACTATTTTAAATAAATGTTGAGAACGGTGGGGCATGTTCCCAGACTGTAATTCAGGTTATGGTGTGGGGAAGAGAAAATCAGAGAGGGAGTTAAATTGTGGTTTTCACAAAATGGAAATATTATTTATGGTAAAAATTACAGTGGTAATGTAGAAATAGTTTACATTACATCCATAATGATACAGTGAAAAAGACCTATAGATGTAAATAAAAACAACAATAACAGTGTTTTTATTAGATAATGGGATGGAAGCAATTTCTTACCTGAAATAGTTGTTTTTCCTATCAACTCTTTTATGAAAGGGCTTGATGTAACTCCTGGAACACTGGTGCTCAATAAATAGTAGATCTTACTAAAGTAATTTTCTTCTAAGGACGCCTATCCTGGCAACTTCCCACTGTTGGGCTCCTTCAACGTGTCAAGTATGCCATGCAATGGCCTTGAATGTGTTCTTTCTTCCACACTATTGATGGATCCTCTTTGCAGTGTTGGTTTGGTCACACTCGACCAAAACAGGAGACCATGTTTGAAACTGTTAGTGACTAAGCTTCAAAGGCAACAGTGCCTGCTTCTGAGGGCCCATACCTACAGTAACTCTCATTCACTGAGTGAGACATGAAGAGGTCATTCCTATTGACCTCCTCTTTCCGTCTTCCCCTCCCCTCCTCTCTTCTCTCCTCTGCTCCCCTCTTTCCCTTTCTTTTCTTTCCTTGACACAAAATAGAGGAAATACTTTAGATCAGTACCCCAGGCCCAGGTACCTGACCCTTGGGTGAAGATAATAAAATTCTAGGACAAATCATCTTCTCCCATTTCCCCAGATATGGCAGGCCAAGCTCTAGGGACCTAGTGAAGGGTGGACAACATTGGGTGAATACTAGAGTGGGTATAGGGGATGGAGTTGATGAACATCAGTGTTAAGCTTGGGATCAGTTGCACAAAGAGAATGCAGTTTTTCAGGGAGGATTCTGGGCCTTTTGTACTTTAAAAAAACGTTTGACTTCTTGTAGCAATTTGAATAGGATATAATGGGAAGGTATGATGGAGCTGATGGACAGATTTAAGGGGTGGAATGTGTTGGACACATTGCACATGCTCCTGAGGTCCCTTTGACTTATTTGTTCTTTTCTTGGTTCCTATTACTTCACTTGAAACCTGGGCCCTCAACTGATGACTCAGTCCTGTCCATCCTTCTTACTAAAGGCTCCAGGTCAGAGGCTAACTCAGAGCCTCTGGTTCCTCCTACCTCTATGTTTCTGATACAGCATCACCCAAAGGGATGGGACTTGACTTTCTGTGTAACTGTCAAAGAAATCCCAAAGATGCCATCCCAAAATACTCATAAATTGAATCCACAAGGAAAAAATTCAAAAAAAAATGGAGTATAAAAAGATGTGGTCACTGGAGAGGAGAACCAGGCAGACCAATCCCAACCCTTTCTTCCTTCAAGAGACTGCTCCAAGTGCTCCCAAGAGCCTGGAGATGTCCACATGGCTGATCAACTCCCCTGCTGAGCCACGTGCCAAGTCTTTTCTCAGCTTATGCTGAGGCAATGGTCAGCTGTCAGCATCTCCCATTGCTTTGTATCTTGCTCCTTGCATCTCTTTCCCTTCCTCTTACTGCCTCAGGTATGTGCCTCACCTACTGCATAATACCTTGCAATATACACAATACATACATCTATGTAGATATAACAAAACTACACTAACCCACCTAGCACACTCTTTAAGGATATATTTTCTAGGGGAATATGGTAGACAGTATAGGACCTCGCTCATTATGTCTTCCTCTCAGTCTGCATGACCTGTGAATATCACATCACAGGTCATGTAGTAAAAGTGATTTTGAAATGGTAATTAAGCATCTTGAGACAGAGAGATTAACCTAAGTTAAGAACCAGAGGCCAATTTCATCAGTAGGATTCTAGCAAGAGGGAGGAGTGAGGGTTAAAATGAGAAGGTGGTGGTCATACAATGATAAAAGCAGAGACTGGGGCAATGCTGCCAGGAGCCGAGGAATGTGGGCGGCTTCCAAAAGAACTGGAAGAGAAAAGGAAGCATTTCTCCAGGGTTCCCAGAAGGAACCCTGGAAACACCTGGAATCCTGCAAATCTCATTTCAGATTTTCAACCTCCAGTCCTGGAAGAACAAATCTGTGTGGCTTGAAGCCTCAGACACCGTAGCAATTGCTTACAGTAATTGGAAGCACAGGAATCGGCTCCAGGAGCGTTTGCTGAGACATCTCAGCTTCCCTGCGTGATCCCATTTTGCTTGACTAGAGTTGAATGTCACATTGCTCTTTCTTTTTTAATTCTTTGTGTGAACAAATTTTAATCTCTTCTCGGGCAGATGAGTGCTCTGCAGACAAGGGCGAAGATTGATTCTCAGAAAAGCAAATGTTTACATATATGTTTATGTATACGCAAGCATCAGAGATGGGAAGACCAGAAGGAATTATTTATTCACAAGAGCAGTAGGCATTTCCTGTCTTGAATTTTTGTAGACTTTTCTTTAATCATCTTCTCAAAACAGGTACACAGTTTGTAATAAAAACCATCATTGTAACTGATTAGATAGGAGACAGTGCGTTTCTATTGTTCTCTTATTCTCATATTCTGAAAGTTAATATAATGCATAGACTACTATGAGCTGAAAAATCAAAATAGTTTCATTGGGGAGGAAGGAACTAAGTAAGGCCTGAAGGGTGAGTGTTCAAGTGACATAAGAAAGGCAAGTGTCTAAAGACATAGGGGGCATGTGAACCACAGAAAGAATGTATTTTCCCAGGTTAATAAATAAACCCATTTGACTTTAGGCTACCTCTGCAGAGACTGTAACAGCACAAAGGAAAAAAAAATGCTTCCAGCATTTGCTTTTTGCTACACAGTATAAGCACTTTGCCACATCTAATCTTCCTAACAATCTCGTGAGGAAGGTAATATCATTATTCTAAATACAGAGATGAGGAAATAGGAGACTAAAGATGCCAATTAATTTGACAAAGCATTTGGAGTGGTGTGTATATGTGTGTGTGCTGCTTGATCTTAAGCCCAGGACCTTATGCATTTAAGGTCAGAAATTTACCACTGAGATACAATCCAGGGCCAGATGACATTTAATTTGAATCCTACAGTCATTTTTGAGCCTGGATTTGAGAGATGGTTAGGAGAAGTCGTCCAGATAAAACAGCAGTTAGACCTTATATCAAAAACAGTGAAGGGACTGGAGCGATAGTTTAGTGGGTAAAGTGATTGCTTTGCTTGCAGCCCATCTGGGTCCAGTTCTCAACACCACATATGATCCCCTAAACTTGCCAGTAATAATCCCTGAGTGCAGAGCTAGGAGTAAACCCTGAGCACATCCAGGTTTGATGCCCCCCACTGCCCCCCACAGACACACACACAAAGATAGGAAACCACTACTGTCAGGGATGTGGTGAAAAGGAACCCTCATTCACTGTTGGTGGGACAGTTGTTTGGTTAAAAAAACTATGATTAAAGCTTCCATTTGACCCACTCCTTGGCATCTATCCCAAGAACATAAAAGCATTAATTCAAAAAGATATATGCACAACGATATTCATATGAAAACAGCACAAATGTCCAGTGACAGATGGGCATTATGGTGTATAGATATGCACAATGAAATACTATGTAGCTGTAAGAAAAGATGAAATCTTGCAGTTTGCTGTGACTTGGATGGAGCAAAAGGGCATATATTAAGTGAAATAAATCAAGGGAAGAACAAATAATATATTCTCTCCCTCAGCATTGGAATACAGAGGAACGAAACAAAGGAACAGGCCACATCAAGTGATGACAAACCCTGGGCCTTTAGTTGTAGAATGGGATTGCCAAACAGGGGCTGGAAAGAGGTAGGTAATAGTTAGCAGAAGTGCCACCAGGACAACTTTGATGACAGTGAGAAACAGTAATCATGCACATCAAAACCAGAAAAGTTAGCACTACTAGTACCTAAACTACAATGAAAGGGCTGGAGCGATAGCACAGCGGGTAGGGTGCTTGCCTTGTATGCAGCTGACCCAGGTTCGCCTCATCCGCCCCTCTAGGAGAGCTTGGCAAGCTTCCGAGAGTATCTCGCCCACATGGCAAAGCCTGACAAGTTACCCGTGATGTATTCAATATGTCAAAAACAGTAACAACAAGTCTCACAATTTGTTGTGAGATGTTACTGGTGCCTGCTCAGGCAAATTGATGAACAACGGGAGAACAGTGCTAGTGCTAGGACGATAAAAGGAAATATAATTACAGTTAGCTTCTAATACAGCTAGATCTTACCATGATTCTAACAGTAATGTTCTGCTATTCCAATATTCTCCATATCTCTACCAGTGTTTTCCTTTTGCACTTTGAAACTTAGAATAAAAATAATTGTAGCGTCATTGGCACGGAGGAGTAGCTCAGTGGCTGCGAGAGTCATTAGTTTGATCTCCAGAACCACCACATACTCAGAGCACAATTCTGCAATTGTGTGCAGTTTCTGGTCACGAGACAGCTCTGCTGGCTGTGCATCTTTGGGTCGTGCTACACCCAGGCCCATGTAAGTTGAACAAGAAAGAGGCCCAAACCCTGGTGAGTACCACAGCTAAAACAGATGCATGTGCACCAGGGCCAGGAGTGTGAGCCCTGGTGAGTGCCTGAATGAGCACCACAGTGATCCTTGTAGACTATGTGTGAGCACAATTAGAGAGCAGGATGCCCGGGGAGCTCTCTGCAAGCACAACTAGAGGAGCACAGCCCCAAGTAGGTGAATTCCACACTGGAAATGAGCAGATGCTGTATCCAGGAGCGTGTGTGTCCTGGGTCATCACAACAACAACAATGATGGTGATGGAGGAGAAAGGTGGGGTGGGAAGGAACATAAAGAAAATCATGATTGTTAAGGTCTTGAAATAATAAACACTGATTTTTCTGTTATGCATGTTATGGACTCTGTCCCACACAAATTTGTAAGTTGAAGCCCAAATCATCAGTGTCATCCGTCCGTCCATCTGTCCGTCTGTTCGTCATCCATCCATCCATCCATCCATCCATCCATCCATCCATCCACCCACCCATCCAACCATCCATCCATCCATCCATAGCTAAGGAATGGGGAATTGCTAGGCTTCAAAAAGAAAGGAAGGGCACTCAACATCAGGAGAGAATAACGTCCATGACTAATTTTCATAATTTGATATTTGCCTTGCCTTATAGATGTCTCTGAAAGACCATTCTGGATATTTTTTAGAAAAACATACAGAAATTACTAGTTCAAAGAAATATCTTCAATCTGCATTCTTCTAGGTAGTTAAAAGAGGGCAAGTGCTCCTTGTGAGTCTGCAGAGTCTCTATTGATCTCATACATGCCAAAGGGCATATATGTTGAAAAGGCCCCATCTGGATATTTTGGGAGTAAACAAGAGCTACCTGCTTATGAAAATTCTCTGCCTTTCATGGGCTCTCCAGACAAAATCAGGCCCACCTGGTTAACCTTTTTTCCATATAACATAATTTTGCAAATGACATCTCATCCCCTTGCACTCAGAAGAGAGAGGATTATCTGAGGATGAGTGTCGGCAAGGCATTCTTACAAAATCTGCCCACAACCACTGGATTTTTGGCTTTTTCTTGGTCAAGAAGAGCTGGTGATTTTTTGTAGAGGGATGCTCCTCGCTAAACTGTAGGTTTTATAGAAAGATTACTGGGCTTTAGAATACAGATGGGAATGAGGTGAGAAAAGAATAAAGAGAGGAAAGGAAAGGAAGCAGTGAGACTCACCGGGCCAGGCCGGGGGATTCATTCCACAGGATTCTGCCCTTCGGTAGCATTTCCAAGTCCATTACTTCTCCAGCTCTTCCTCAGATCTGTGAACAGGAGGCAATACTCTCTCCATTGGACAATGAAAGTCTGGCAAGTCTTCAGATGTCTTTGTGATTCAGAGGTCAGCCTCTAGATGTGGAACCCTCCCCCCCACGCCCCCACTCCCCCATACTTCAACCTCTTTACTGCGATAGGAAAGGCAACTGTACCATTGTACTTAGGTCCTAATGATTGGCACCACCTGTCCCTACTATATACTTTGCTGTGGTTATAGGCAGTGCCTTCCTACTGATGGGTCTAGGGGACTCAGGTTGGCAGACTGAGGATAGGAGATATTCTATGCATATGCCAGGAACCCCAGTATTCTTAGGGAGGCCTTACAGAGGGAGGGAGGACAGAGAAAGGCCAATGAGGAAGGATTTTTCTCACCTTTGTAAAGTGGAATGGTGGGGAACAGATGGCTTTAAATTTTTTTTTTAATTTGCCACTTTAAAAATAAGATGAATGAAGAGAGGCAGTATCTGTGTTGCAAACCACAATGCCCAAAAGTAGAGAGAGAGTATGGGGAAAATTATTTGCCATGGTGGCAGGGGGGCGGGTATACTAGGGAGATTGATGGTGGGGAATGTACACTGGTGGAAGGATGGGTGTTTGATCATTGTATGACTGAAACTCAAACATGAAAGCTTTGTAACTGTATCTCATGGTGATTCAATAATAATAAAAAAGAAATGACAAATAGAATGAAAATAAATCAGTAAAAGCAAAAAAAGGAAATGAAAAAGAAAGAAAGAAGAAAGAGAGGGTAGAGGGGTGGGGAAAGGAGAAACAGGGGTGTGGAATAACCCAACAACCTCTGAGTACACATAGTTGCACGGTGGCACCTACAAGTGAGCTCAAAAGGCACATTGAGGCTCTGAAGTAAGTGGGCCCCAAGAAAAGCCATTCCTATTCTTGCCAGGCAGACGTAACCCAGATTAAGAATTTGGAATTTGGGGCTGGAGCAATAGTACAGCAGGTAGGGCATTTGCCTTGCACGTGTCCGACCCGGGTTCATTTCCCAGCATCCTATATGATCCACTGAACACTGCCAGGAGTAACTCCTGAGTGCAAAGCCAGGAGTAACCCCTGTGCATCGCCGGGTGTAATCCAAAAAGTCAAAAAAGAAAAAAGAATTTGGAATTCAGGTACCCAGGTTTGGTATGGGATTATGTGTGTCCCGTAAGAGACACTTGCTGTTCTTGAATTTGCTTTTGTGGTTGCTCTTTACTCATGACAGCTGTCATGATGAGTCCCAGGTGACAGTTTTCCCAAGCAGATTCCTGCGGGGACCGTGTCCTGTCCCTGTTCCCTAGTGACAAGTGCCTGGGCATTAGAGAGGCCCAGCCCTCCCCTCTCTCCATGAAAGCCGGCCACTTAGTCTGGCCTAGGCTGTCTATTCTTCAGAAACAAATCACTGGAAGAGGGGGAAAAATCACTCCATTAAGAAACCCAGGCTAGCAATCTCAGCCCTCAAACGCCTGCTTTTTTTTTTCTCAGTTGGCCTGAATAGGAGAAAAGCAGAAAGGAGAAGTTTAAATGGCACATATTGATTAGCTTGGCTCTCCAAAAGAAGGCACTTTTTACCCGCTTTTCAAATTACAATTTATTCAATAGGGGAAAAGTAACTCAATTTGAGAAAGAGCTCTGACACCCTCAAGGAGCTGCTTTCTCACCACTTAAATTATATCATCATCATCGTTCACTTACTATTCTTTTGAAGCCACTGGATAAAGCACATGTCTTGGCACCGAGGAGGAGATCAATAAAGATGGTAGAATTTATTAGAGTCTAGCAGGCAAGGAAGTTCAAATTCCAGAGACTTGGGCAATTTGATGTGAAGTGAAATGAGTGGAACTTCTAAGTCTTATTCTCTTTGATCAGCACAGGGCTGAGAATCAGAACAGGGCGGATGGAGATTCAAATCCTGCTTTCTTTTTTTTTAAAAAAAATTTATGCATATTTCTCATTATGTGCCTTGGTTTTTGTATCAATAGTAGGATAGACATTGCTCTCCTACATATTTGTTTTGAGAATTCAAATATGTGCTCCCCCATCAAATGCATCTCAATCAAACAAAACTAACTAGCTAACAAAAACAACAAAACTAAAACAAAGAAAGGATCAGCAACCACTGTGGAGAGCAGCACCTCTAGCAACTGGAGAGACTCAGGTTTGAATTCCTCAGACAGAAAACTTTATCTTGACTCCACTAAAATAGGTATTGTCAGTCGCCGCCCCTCCAGTACCGCACCGTGTCGCCACCTTCTTCTACCAGATGTGTCAAATTCCCTGACTCGTGACCCACTCCTGTGCTCTAGCCAGGCACCTGGACCCCAACTCCTCCCAGCATCCTGCGGGTGGTACACCCTGTCCCCAGCCTCAGCCCCTCCAGCGCTGTGCTGCCACCTTCTTCTCCCAGGTGTGTGGACCCTTATCGTCGGTTCCTCATCTACTCATTCGGAGCACCTTCTAAACCCCTAACCACAAAACTGCGAAGACACTAATGCAATTGTGCGAAGAACTTATTTTCTCCTCATTCCACATTTGAGGTTATTAGTTATCCCAGATCTCACACATACCTATCAATAAAATAGCTATTGAATTGAAAAAGGACTGATATCCATGATATATAAAACACTCGCAAAACTTAACACAACTCCATCCAACAATGGGAGAGAAGCTCAGCAGATACTTCCTCAGGAAAGACATGCAGCCCAAATAGGGAAAGTTCTTTACTCAAGGGAATCTAAATCTAAATGACAAAGAACTATCATCTCATACCAGGAGAGTGGCACATATTGCAAAGAACAGAGACAGCCAGGGCTGGTGGTGATGTGGGCAGAAAGGAATCCCCATCCAACTGTTGGTGACAATGTCTAGTTCAGCCTCTGTGGAAAACAATATGGAGAATTCTACAAAATTAAGAATTGAGTTTCCATACAATCCAGCAAATCTAGTTCTTATCATCTACCCACAAGAGCCCCAAAACAATATTTCAAAAAGACATTTGTGCTTCTATGTTCACTGCAGGACTACTCACAATAGCCAAGATCTGGAAATAATCCAAGTGCTCGAGACAGATGCTGGTTTAAAAATGAACAAACAAAAAACTGTGACATATACGTACAATGACATAATACTTGACTTCAAGAAATTACGAAAACTTGCCTTTTGCTATAACATGGATGGAACTGAAGGAAGTCATACAAAGTGAAATAAATCAGAAGGAGAAATATTGAATGACCTCAGTCATGGGTGGTATGTAAAGCAATAAAGAGCCCAGACAATGTCCAATAAAACCCTCAGACTCTGATACATAACTAAAGTCACCATGGCAGGTGAGTGGGTGGGAGGGGAGGACTAAAAGGGTCCACTGTACTGAGGTGGAGAGACACTAAAGGAAGTCTAATTTTTATGGTGGATGTGGTGTGCTAACATTGTACCCTAAAACATATTTTCACTTGTGTAACACTCCCCTCTTTCCCTGATTATTTTGGGAAAGATCTCAGGTTTTAGAGCCAAACCAGTTTTTGAAGAATCAGAAGTAAAGGCTGCTGAATGCTACGGTGATAAAGTCAGAACATTTTGGTTCAAATCCTGGATCCACTTCCTTTTATATGACTATGGGCAAGTTCAAGAATCTAAATTTTAGGGGCTGGAGAGATAGTACAGCGGGTAGGGCATTTGCCTTGCATGTGGCTAACCTGGGTTCGATTCCCAGCATCCCATATGGTCCCCTGAGCACCGCCAGGAGTAATTCCTGAATTCAGAGCCAGGAGTAAGCTCTGTGTATCGCTGGGTGTGACCCAAAAAGAAAAAGAAAATAGAAATTTTAGTTTCCTTAGCTAGAAAATAAAGAGGACAGTATCTATTTTATGGACGAGTGATGAGAACGAGATGAAATATTTATGCAGAACTTGCAGCATAGCTTTGGCCCATAAGAAATAGTTCATTTGGTACCTCTTGTTGTGCTTCTACTCTTCCCGAACTCAAGTGGCTTAAAATGGGAAGTGGATACAGAAGAACTGGTACAGCAGGTAAGTCACTTGCCTTGCATACAGCTGATGTGGGTTTGGTTCCTGGCACTACATAAGGCCCCACCCACCCCCTGAGCCTGCCAGTAGTGCAGAGCCTACTGCCCTGAGCCTCCCTGAGTGCAGAGTCAGAAGGAAACCCCAAGCACAGGCCCCAAAAAACAAAAATGAGAAATAGTTATTATTGCTATAAATTCACATGTCAGCATGGAAGTTCTGCTCGGTGGGGGTTAGGCCTGCCTGGCTTTGTGTCTCCTGTCAGCAGCAGATTGGCTGGGGACTGGCTGATCAAGGATGACCCCAGTCACATACAAATTGGCAGGCTGTCAGTTGCAGTGCTGGAGATAAGGGGCCATGTGTTTCTCATCACAGAGCAGGCTAACCTGGGTTTCTCCTCATGCTGGAAAAACCAAAACAAGTCTCCCCCTTTTATCCTCTATTATTACTACTCTCCTGCTTTAGGCCACCAAAGGCCTCAAACCAGATGTCGCATAGGTGGATACACTTCAATTTGGGCACTTTCTACCTGGGGTTAGCCCAGTCCCACAAGACTGCCCCCTCATCTAAGACGCTGGTTATAAACGCAAGCTGGCAGCTGTGCCTCTGACCCACCCATATAATCTGGAGCCTTTCAAGACTCTCCCTTTGGCTTCATAAATTCCGAGAGCAGTTTCCAAAGTCTTGGAAACAATTTAATTCAACCAGATTATCAGTGTATTAGAAAAGTAACAGACAGATGGGAGAGATACAGGGCAGGCACGTGGGTGGGCTATGGATCTTCCATGCTCTCTCTGGGCATACCTGCTACCCAACCTCCATGTATTCTGCAAGCTTTCTGAACTCCAGACTTCAGATGATGGGGGATTATTTCTCTATGCATTCAACACTAACTAGGCCAGGTCTGATGTGCAGCTCACAGAGGCATAAGCAACAAGCCCTTGTCTGTCTCCCCGCTTGGGTGCCTTTAAGAGGCCTTCTTAGTTCAGAGTCCCAAGGGCACTGGCCATGGTTTTGTCCTAACCAGGTAACAGAAAAATGCAAGAAGAGGACCAAAGTTTATACTGGTGAAGACTGCTTCTGTTTACAAGGGAAACAATTCTGACGAGTTATGCTTCTGTCTTATTAGAGCTCTTTCCCATGACTGTGGTATTGGAAGGTGGCCAATTCTGAATGCAAGCTGGGTCATCTAGCCCAGGGTGTCAGGTGGCAGCACTAAATGCAAATTCCTATGGTCCAAAGGCATCCCTTGGACCTCATACCCAAGGGAAGCTCTGGTCAGTCACTGGCCATGGTGGTCTGCCAAGAGGATCTCATATATAATTCATATGTAATGGGAGCACACATTCCATGAAGACAGACTGTTGGCTTTTCCTTGGATCTCCAGGAGCTAGCTTAGAGCCTGGTGCATCACAGCTGCAGGACAAATTGTGGAAAATGAAGAAATCACCTATCAATGTGTTTGGATTTCAGTACACAAGGACACCCAAGCAATGAGGGATCCGGATAATTGGATTTTTGGACAGCCTAAGGGTGAAGCAGAGAAAAACAGCTTCTGTTGTCAAATGAATTCCAGGAACACTGAAAGCCTTTTCCATCCAAGACTCCAAAGTTAAAACAACAACAACAACAACAACAACAAGATACCCAAGACCAAAACCCCCAAAAGCAAGTGCTGTGTAGACACACAGACCAGAAAGTGGGCACACTCTGGGTATTTGCTCAGAATCATTTTTTTTCCTGATTGGAGCTGGAGACATAGTTTGAAGGTGACTGTTTTTAAACATTCCCCCTGTTCCTAACTGGGGATCAGAATTTAATGCAAGTCTACTTACCAAGATGTGGCCTGGCTAATGAAAACTGGGGGAGGAGCTGTAGCAGAGCTATTCTCATCCCGGACTGGTAGAACAAGGGGAGGATGTGAACCCCCTCCCCCCCCAAAAAAAAGGCAGCCAGAGCTGAAGCAGGAGCTGCGGGAGTGAGTCACTGCCAGAGAAGAGGTTCAGGCACAGAAAATAAAGATCCTGTCCCCTGCCTCCCTCCCATCCCTCAGGTGGTTGGGTAGTGGAAGTCGGCTGCCAGGATTGGGTCCCTTTGCGTGGGGAAGGCTCTCACCCACCCCATAGCCTA
>JAOXYA010000045.1:38597654-38609733 GCA_028565675.1 Sorex palustris | reverse complement strand
GGATATAAAAGGATACATATATAAATATATGTACATAAGTATGTATATGTATTATATTTAAAGGTATATAAAACTTTATCATTAAAATTTTCTTCTAAAAGAAATATTTTACTTATTCACAACCACTATTTACATAGGAATAAGTATTTTCCCCACACCTTTAACTGGTGTGTCACTGGGAAATGCTGAAGTATCTATGAGTAGGAGACTGTGCATGTATGTTGTGTGTTTCTCTTCTTGGATAAAAAACCCTCTCATGTAATTTAGCTTCCTGATTGATTTCAAGATGAAAAGTTCATAGGGGCATTAAGCTCTCATTTCTTTGCCCTTTTGGTTGGCATTTGCGGGCATCCTTCCCATCTCCAGCTCTGAAGGATTACAGAACTGATAGCCTTTTGTGCTGGACTCTGGAGGGAATCTTTCTCCAACCCTCTATAAGGGCTCGGACTACTACAGTGGGCAGGGAGGGCAGATGCAGAAAATAGCCCAAGGTTTTATCTCCCCTGCTTCCTGTACCTTCAGGAAATCCATCCGACCCAGTTTCCTCATCTTTCTAGGCTAGTGAATAATGGAAACCAAATCTTGTTCAAGTATTTTCCTTCCACAGAAACTGAAATGTAAGATTTAGTTAAATACTGGACTTCAAATTTCCTGTTACCTTAGATGCTCTATCTTACAAATTACTCAAGGGAGAGGAAGAAGGATCAGTGAATAAATATACCCATGACATTAATCTCTAATCTCCACATGAATAGCAGACTATTCTATTCTGTAAGAGTCCCAGATTCCTTCTCAGTAACTCTGAGCCCCACAAAGGCCCTGAACTGATGCCCGGAAGTTGTAGAAGTTAGAACTGGACTCATACCAACTCTCCAACCCAGTGCCACTTCTCAGACTGCAGAGGGTGATGAATGTGGGTTTCAGAGTTACAAACACCTCCCTCCGATTGAGTCACAGCTTTGCTATTCACTAGCAGTACACGATCAGGAGCTCAGTGTTCTCTGGAAGTGGAGAGTAACTCAGTACTTACCTGGAAGAGCTTTGGGAGGATTAAATGAGATTGACAAATACAGGGTGGCTGGTGTAACTGAGCTTGACACAGTCACCTTGCCCACAAAGTGCTCAGTCTGGCTGATAGTTATGAAAGTCGCATCACATGAAGAAATCAAAATGCAGAGGGGCTAAAAATTATACTGTTATTGATGGAAGAGTCAGAGGAACGAAACAGATCACCAACCCTGCAAATTCCAGGTTCTGTAAGAAAGCTTACACGCTGGACACAGCAGGCTTCCCCCTACCCCCCACTCCCCAAGCCTGCTCTCTTGGTGTTTACCTGTTAACAGTGCCACTGCTAAGAGTGCAGATGTATCCCTTCCTGGGTACTTTCTTTTCTCCACCTCTTCCTCTCTCTGCTGATGAGGTCACTGCAGAGGCTGAGGGTCACTTATACATATGCATTTTGTGGCATGAGGGTGTGGGGGCTCATACAAGCCTAATTGCAGTGTGCATCTGTCCACAGAGAGCAGGCTTGGGATTGGGGGAGCATCACTTGCGAGACTGGGGGCGGTTATGTGGGGTGGGGGTCTCAGATCGCAGAGCTGGCAGGCAAAGCACGGGTTGGTCGGATGGTGCTCAGTGTGTGCAGTGGCCCTGGCTCAAGCTCATGGCACATGCTTTTACAAGGCAGACGCTTCCGCCACCGAGCCGAGAGCGCCTGGCCTTCATTACTGGGTGCTTTCTATAAGACAGCCATTGTGCACGAACCCTTAGCCACACTACCTCCCTATGGTGAGTCTACCAGTTCTCGTGAACACGTCCGGCATAACTAAAGTGCTGCCTATATGCTACTCTTCTCCACCATGACCATCTCCTGCTCAAACTATCACTGCGGCAGCTGCTTTTCCCGGGTCTTACCTATTCCTCTTTAATTCTAGGTTAGTTTTCAAACTGCATTCAGACTGCTGTTTCAAATGTGCAGCTGATGCTATCATGGTCCCACTTAGTGGCTCCCTGGACCTTAGAATAAAACCTGTAAGTTCCTACCTGGTCTGGCCCCTGTTCATTCACCTGCCAGGCATGCTGGCTTTCCCGCTGCTCCTCCAAGAAGACAAGGTTGTTCCTGCCGCAAGGCTTTTACACTCACTGCTGACGTCTCAGAAGCTCATCTTGAAATGACTGATTCCTTCAACTTCAGGTCTCGGCTCCTGTGTCACCTTCTCAGAGGTGTCCGTGACCAAGTCAGCTTCAGTAGCCACTTGCCCCTGTGAGTCAACAGGTGTGCTGGCTTCACAGGGACGAGCACTGTGGACAATTATGAGCTACAGCGCCTCTGTGAGAATCTGATCATATGCTTGGTACCAGTGAAAACAGAACACATACTTTCCCTTTTCTTTCTCTTGCACCTTCCGGGTGGTCTCAGGGAACTCAGGGGCCTCTGCTGCTTACTCAGCCAACCAGACAAGTCACTGCTCAGGCCCTGTGGTGCTGGGGGCCACCAGGTTACACCCAGGGCACACACCAGCGCACACACATAGTATAACCTTGGGTGAGACACTTCTTTAAATGAAAGGGTTCACATTTTTAAACTGAGAACAATGGTATGCATAAGTATTCACTAAATGGAATTACCATGATTTGTGGTTATTTAGGCACTGCACTCATCACTTCATGAACACTTTCACATTCAGTTTTCAACATAATAAGAAATTGGGTAAGTAGTATTGACGCTCCACTGAGAAGAGAATTGAGGAGCAGAGAAATGGAACCCAAGTCCCACAACTAGCTGAGCTGGAACCCCAAGCTTGCTTGCTCCCCCTGACAGAGAGACTTTATGGTAAGTGAAGCACGGGTAGGCTTTTGAAGTCGCTGTGGTCTCACTTTATCTGTCTGGTCCCTGGCAATGTCTCAGCTATGTAGGTGTTAGCCTTTGCTCAATTGTTAAAGATTGTTTCCAAGTCTGGGACAGACGCTAACTCTCAATGACTAGAAAAACATCCTCTCTGCTATCAGGATCCTGGGAGTCTCTCTTTATTTGTGATTGCAGCTTGATGCTGCATTCTGTTTTTCTCACTGGATTCAGCCTGTGTTTCTCCTGTCATAATCTGTCTTCAAGGCAGCTGTGACCCTTAGAGTTCATCTTGCTTCTACCGACTTGTGTAAAGTGGCAGAAAACTTCCCGGACTCCTGTCCAAACATGAGATGACCATGGGCTCACTCTATTGATGAGGTTTCATCGACTACTTTTTTCCCACCTTTGCTTTTTTGCTTCCTACCACTTGAGGATAGAAACTAAGTTCAGTAGTGATTCTGACCGCCAGGAGTAATTCCTGAGAGCAGAGCCAGGAGTAACCATTGAGCATCACCGGTGTGACCCAAAAACCAAAAACCAAAAAAAAAAAGTAGCGATTCTGCATCTGTATGCCAGAATGGTAGTGGTCAGATGTATCTGGGCATTGGCTCGGACAGCCTGGAGGGCTTCCGGGCAGCAGAAGCTTTCATGGGGTGGGACGATAAATTAAAATCTTTGCCATCTGAGCTCCGTGAAGGTAGAATGTGTTTCTTACTCAGCCCCAGGTCCCCAGGTTCAGTGAAAATTCCAACATTGTTCCCTCAGTGTAAGACGCTTGCCACCTGGCAGGCACATTTGGTGGCTGGTATATCTAGTCCCTCGCAGAGTCAGTCCTGGCTAAGCAGAAGAGATTTAGCTCTTAAGAGGAAAAGTAGGGAAGGCTGACCTTTAAGGCAGAATCTCCATCTAGCAGGAAACAAGCTTTTCTCCTAGGAGCAGTAGGATGTTTGTTTGTACACGTGAACCAGGTAGAATCTAGCTTAGGATACAGGATTCCTAGCCAAGCCCTTCACATCTGAGCTGCATGCCATCAGCAATCATTATCTAAACTTTAGTTCCCTATCTGCATAATGGCAAGCCATTCATTCATTCTTTTTGTGGATATTTATTCAAGCACTGGAATTAATAGATGCTGGCATTATAGTGGTGAAAAACAAAAACAAATCACCAACAAGGTACCCATTCTCATGGATCTAAGTTCCAAAGAAGGAGAGAAATAACCAATGAACAAATAACTTCAGATAATGGAAAGTGTGACAAAGAACACAAATAAGATGTTGGGATAATGCTGGATGACTTTGTGTGTGTGTTTCTCTTTGAATTTTTATTAGTATTACATGAGACAACAGATATAAACATGTTTAACATACTTCCACTGGATAGGAGCGATAGCATAGCAGGTAGTGCATTTGCCTTGCACGTAGCCGATCTGACCAACCCAGGTTCGATTCCTCTGCCCCTCTCCGAGAGCCCGACAAGCTACTGAGAGTATCTCACCCGCACGGCAAAGCCTAGCAAGCTCCCCGTGATGTATTCGATATGCTAAACACAGTAACAAGTGTCACAATGGATACGTAACTGGGCCCACTTGAGCAAATCGATGAACAACAGGACAGTGACAGTGACAGTGACAACAAACTTACACTAATAAGAAATGAGCACTCAAGCAAACTCCACAGTTTTTTATTTTTATTACTTTCATTGAAAAGTTTGTCATTTCTTCTTTTCAGTTTCTGAAGTCTGACCCCCTGGGAGAGTCAGGCCAGATGGGAATAAGGGTTCTCACCCTTGGGAGCACCCAGTCTGGCCATGAATGGAGCCCATGCAATGTTAGAGAAGGAAGAAGTGGTGAATTCCACCTACACCCCTGAACAGTCTTTCTCGCTGTTGCCAGATGGACGGGTATTTTACAGCAAGACTAAGGGGGCAGGAGAAGGGCACACCAGGCGGAGGGAACAGCTTGAAAGAACCTTGAGGATGTGCAAGAGTTTGGCATGCTCAGGGAGTTGTGAAAAGTTCTAGCTGGCCAGAGATGAGATGCGAGAGGGCACAGCAAGAGGCTGAGTGCTTCATCAGCAGCTCCTAATGTGCATCTCCCTGGGTCAGGCTTGCAGTTTCCTAGGAGATTGGATTGGAGGAGGTAGATGGGAAGGAGCAGATGAGCAGGGTGTCAGGGCTCCATATGGTGTCTACCACACTGTCAGCCCTCAGATGGGAATGGGGTTGCTGTGCTTACAACATTTGGGCTGGGTTTTGTGTGACACTCCCCAAAGCAGCAAAAACAGATGTTCAGGGGGATGGTGTGGGGGGTGGGGGGTGGGAGAAGAAAAACAACAAACACCCAGTAGAAACTCAAAATAAAGCCTCTGCTCGGGGCAGGCAGGCAGGCAGGCAGGCAGGCAGGCAGCAGGCTGCTTGATGTGTTTATGTTATCAGTGCAAGTCTGGGACCCTACTTGAAAATATCTCCCAGGTCCCAGGGCAATGCTGCTGAGGGTCTGAAATGAATGAGCACTTGCTCCCTAGCAGAGGTGAAGGCTCACCCTCCGTCAAAGCTGGGCTCCTTTAACCAAGAGTCTAAAACCCAGGCCTGGGCGCCGAGAGGAGTGAAAGCTTTCAGGAGAGGCCTTGGCATGTTTTCTCTGTGGCTACTGCCCAGCGGACCTCTGTGAGCGGGGAACATTCAGATAGACTGGGCTCAACCTGCACACAACTCAGGCCCACTTCTGCACCTTCCCGTAAACACCATGTTTCTGAGCTTTCCTGGGAAGAGATGATGGTCAGGAGGCTACACACCCCAAGCATCCCCAATGCTCCTGCGACCACTCACAGGTAGGGCTGAGAGGAATCTGCTTCCATGGGAAGAAAGACTGGGGGGTACCACATCCATGGACCTTCATGCTGAGCCAATTCTACCACTTCACATCTGTTTGCTTCATCCAGAAAAACCTGTTTATGGCTCAGCCTCAATGTAAAGCAGATGCCATACGTTTTATGAATGACACTTTTAAAGTGATTACTCTCCCGTGACCCTATTATGGGGCCCGACTAAAGCAGACCATTCAAACAGCCTGAAGGACACCAGAAAAATGTCCCCTTACAACTGAGTAGATGGGTCCCAGCCAGCCCTAAGCAAGTATGTTGAGTTCTGTCCTCTAGACCACTCTCCACTGCCTCTAAGACCAACCGGTGCAGAAAGAATGTGGAGAAATGAGTCTTTTTAAAATTTTTTAATATTTTTTAATGAATCACCATGAGATACAGTTACAGACTTACAAACTTTCGTGCTTACGTTTCAGTCATACAATGATTAAGTACCAATCCATCCACCAGTGCCCATTGTCCACCACCAATGTTCCCAGTATCCCTTCCTCCTGGCCCCTGCCCCCTGCATCTGTGGCAGGTGAATTCCCTTTTTACTCTCTCTCTCCTTTAAGGTGTTGTGGTCTGCAATGCAGGTGTTAAGTGGCCATCATGTTCAGTCTATAGTTTACTTTCAGTACACATCTCCCATCCCTAGAGGGTCCTCCAAGCATCCTTTACTTGGTGGTCCCTTCTCTATCTGAACTTTCTTTTCCCCCAGCATGTGAGGCTGGCTTCCAAGCCGTGTAGCAATACTTCTGGTCCTTATCTCTACTATCTTTGGGTGTTAGTCTCTCATTTTGTTACTTTATATTTCATAAATGAGTGCAGTCTTCCTATGTCTGTCCCTCTCTTTCTGACTCATTTCGCTTTGCATGATACTCCCCATGTTAATCCACTTATATGTAAATTTCATGACTTCATCTTTTCTAACAGCTGCATAGCTTTCCATTTAAAAATGGGCTCAGACCTCTACTAACACCATGCTCAAAAGTCAGTATTAAAGACCTCAACATCAGACTGGAATCCACAAGGTACACTGAAGACAAGGTCGGCAAAACGCTTCATGACATTGAAGCTAAAGGTATCATCTTTGAAGATATTGACCAATGACCAGGCAAGTGGAAACAGAGATAAACAAATGGGGTTATCTTAATTTAAGATAGAAACAGTGACCTCAAAACCTCAAAAGAAACAAGTGACCAGAATGCAAAGACAATCTACAGAATGGGAAAGGATATTCGCCCAATACCACTCTGATAAAGGGTTGATATCAAGGATATACAAGGCACTGGTTGAACTTCACAAGGAGAAAACATCCAACCCCAAAAGAAAATTGGGCGATGAAATGAATAGAAACTTTCTCAAAGAAGAAATCCGAATGGCTCAAAGGCACATGAGAAAATGCTCTTCATCACTCATCACCAGGGAGATGCAGATCAAAACAACAATGAGATATCATCTCAAACCACAGAGACTGGCTCACATCCAAAAGAACAAAAGCAACTGGCGCTGGTGTGAGGAGAAAGGGACTCTTCTTCACTGCTGGTGGGAATGCCAACTGGTTCAGCCCTTTTGGACAACAGTATGGACAATTCTCAGTAAATTAGAAATTGAGCTCCCAGCTGACCCTGCGTTACCACTTCTGGAAATACACACCCTGGAGATGCAAAAAAGTACAGTAGAAATGACATCTGCACTTGTATGTTCATTGTAGCACTGTTTACAATAGCCAGAATCTGGAAAAAACCCGAGTGCCCGAGAACAGATGACTGACTAAAGAAATGAGTCTTGAAGCCTGAGCTTCGAGTACAATATTTATAAATTATTCATTATTTCTTACCTCTTCACTCCCTCCCTACCTTTCCCTCCATCATCGAGGTCCTAGTTGTGAGGCCTGGGGATCACACATGCCCAGTGCTCACCAGGGCTTGCATAGCAGTTGTAATGCTCACCCATCTGGCTACTGTGCTCACAGAGCTTTGGGTTCCTTTTGTGGTGCTCCCGCATGAGCTTGCCCAGGATCACACCGGAGATACAGTATGCATGCACACTCAGCTGTATGTTCACTGGGGCTGCTGCAGTGTACACACACACACACACACACACACACACATACTTATCAGCAACTGCATTTTACGGTCTGTCTTTTTTTAAAAAATAAAAAAAAATTGTTGAATCACAGTGAAATATAGTTACAAACTTGCATGATTACATTTCATTCGAGTAATACTTGAGCACCCATATCTCCACCAGTGCACATTTTCCACCACCACTGTTTCCAGTGTTCCACCCGCCACCCCCACCCTACCCCACTCCTGCCTCTGTGGCAGTACAGTCTTAATTACTCTCTCTCTAAGTTTGGGCATTGTGATTTGTGATACATACTAAGAGGTCATCGTGTTTGGTCCCTGGTCTATTTTCAGCACATTATCTCCCAACCTGGGTGATCCCCCCAATCATTTACTTAGTGGTTCCCTCTCCATCCTAACTGCCTTTCCCCAAAGCATGTAGGGCCAGCTTCCAAACCATGGTGTGATCTTCCTGGCCCTTATCTCTACTGTCCTTAGATGTTAGTCTTGTATTATGCTACTCTATATTCCACAAATGAGTGCAGTCATTCTATGTCTGACCAATTTTACTTAGCATGATACTCTCCGTGTCCATCAACTTATATGTGAATTTCATGATTTCATCTCTTCTAGTGGCTGCATAGTATTCCATTGTGTAGATGTACCAGAGTTTCTTCAACCAGTCATCTTACCATCTGTCTTTAGCTATAGTGTTCCCTGGGTACTGTGTGCTTGTTCTATGTGTTGGCACTCACATCTGACAGTGTGTGTAGCTGAAAACCTCTTGCACCCCCATGGATCAGAAAGAGCTGAGCTGCCCAAATGAGGCAGCACTGGGTTTGAACCCATGTCCTCATGGACCTTCATCAGGCAGGCTGTTCAAAAGCACTGAGCTCATCTGCTGGGTCCCAGTCCTCCAGCTTTTACCTGGGTGCCCTGGGACAATGCTGACTTGTCTGGGCCTCAGCCTTCTCATTTGTACCGCAGGACCAATGGTTGGGCAAAAAACACAGGAAACACAGTGAATGGTGATATTCAGTTCTCTTCTTGTTTCCTGCTAGATGATCTCTTACACTCTCACATTCTGAGCTCCAATCAGAATTAAATTTAACAGAGAACAATAAATATGTCATCTGGCTCTTCGACAGCAGCATGGAAAGTTAAGTGCCCACCCCCTCACCCACTTCCCACTTAAAACCTCTCACTGCAGCCTTCACTCAGCCCATCATGCGAGGGGAGGGAGACAGGGAATGATAACAGAATAAATATTTCATCTAATTGTTTTGGGGAAAGGATGAGAGAATTCTTTCAGGGGTTGTTTTAAAATTTAAAAGCATTTGCTGGGGGACAATAAAGCTAAGCCTCCCTGAAAACTATTTTAGGGACCCTGGCTGAAAGGAATGCAAGAGAGAAAAAAGAAGTTGCAAAACATGGTAATTCTGTATATGTGGGCTTAAGAAAAGCTTATGGAACTGCTTGCTTTATATTCAGCTGCAGAGAGAAAGCTTATTTCCCTCTCAAATTGCTTCTCCAGCTTGTGCCCCCGCCCCTGCAAACCCTTGATTTATGGAGATGTACCTGACACTGAGGATGTGGAGGGTGTACGGTATGACTATTTGGTGTACCTGTGCACTGTGAATCGTCTGCCAGAATAAGGTTAACACATCCTTTACTTGTCCTTGCTCTCATGATCTAAGTCTGATTTCTGCCAGTGCCAGGGCCCTGATAAGTTGAGGAACTCTGCTGGTCATTCGCCTGCCTCTTCTTGTCCCCTGAGACAGGAGGGAGACCCGGAGTTGGAAGTGGTCTTTGACGCACTGTGTGGGTCTAGCAGTCAAAGCGGAGGATGGAGAATACAGAAAAGACAAGATGCTCGCCCACTTAGCGCTTGCTCATTTTAACTGGCATAAACGGTCACAATGTGTTGTGGGGGGCACCCTGGCTAGGGGTCAAAATCAGTCTCTTAACCTAGACCCAGCGCAGGCGTGTGAAGACGGTCCTGGGCACTCCCTGAATCTGACATAATTCCCGACTGGAGGCTCCGTTTGCTCTTTCATGCCAAGGCCCCCTCCCCTCCCCTCTGGTAGAGAACAGTAATGGCATTGAAATCCCACAGATAATCCTTAAATCTCGGTGGCAGCTCCAGTTCTAAACTCCTCCTTCACGCTGACGGTTTTAACAGCTGTTAACAAGTCATAACAAGGATCTCTCCTGCTCCAGCCTGGAATATCAATATCCCTTCTCCTCCCCTACCCCAATCATTAGCGGCCTGTAAGGCTATGTGTTCCGTGAAGACTGCTGGCCGCTCCCGTCTGCAGAGACTACGCATCACTCATGCCTCAGACGCGGGCTGACTCCTGCTGGGGAGCTGGGGGGAACTCGAGGTGTCAGACCGCTCCTGAGGCGTGGTAGAAACGGAGGCTCCCGAGGGCTGGGGAGAACTGTTCGATAGAAGCAGCCTAATGAAGAGCACACGCCTGATCAGCTGGAGAGACAGCTGGAGAAGTGGGCCTGAGTGACTGCCCCGAGTAACGCGACATGCTCACAAACGTGACAATTCATCACCATGTCGGAAGATGCAGGCGGGCTAGGCAGAGTGGAGTGGCAGGCCAGCAGGGCTGCAGGGTTCCGAAGGGCCCCGTGGAAGCCTCTCCTCTGCTGTTTCCCACCCACACCTGAGGGAGCTCAGGGGCCCAGAGGTGGGTCCAGAGATCAAACTGGGGTTGGCTGGAAGCAAGGCAAGAGCCTTGACCCCCATATCATCTCTCTGACCGGAAGTCTCTTTATGGGGAACTAAGCATGGGGTCTGTGTGTACGGAATGTGCATGTACAAAGTCCAAAATGTCCCAGAATGTTGTCACCTGAGACTGGGCACTGGGTACACTTCCTGTGAAATCTATTTCTGGGGCATTGATTCCCCCCTCACACAGGTACCCTGGTGGAATTATTAACCAGTCAGAGACTTGACTTTTCCTCCTCTAGACCGGTGTTACTTAACTTGGGATCACCAGGAATCCCTGTGGGGCCTGAGGTGGTCCAATGGAGCCAGAGGTGAAAATCGTATAAATGGGGAGAGGGGGAAGGAATGAAACGGGGGGGGGAGGGGGCAACCAATAGGATTGAGGGGGCACAGGAAGGGAAGTAGGTCGGAAGGTTGGGAGACTTGAGCCTAGACGGTGAATGCTACTTCTTCAGAATCTGGATTGTGCCACGTCACTCACACCCCAGAGGAGTAGCTTGTCTCAGGTCTGTGAGGACACTAGGGACCTACTTGCCCTTTCCCCCCACTTCCTGTTCTAGGAAAGAAGATCACAGTCAAAAGCCTAAGACGGTGGAGAATCCAGGCATCTGGGATGCAGGCTGGGTCTGAAGCACCCACAGAGGCTGCTCCCCCAGGCACTGCCTTCCTCCTCAGGTGCCAATACAGAGAAGCTTCCAGTCCTGTGTTTTCATCTTTTTTTTTGACTTGGTCGGTGTGGTTATGAATGAAGGAATTCACCCACACCATAATCTACCAGGGACACTTTCAGAAGTTCTGGACGGAGGCGGGAGAAGGTGAGCCAGTAATCTTGGAATCACTCTTCTAGCTGCCGGCCAGCTGTTCGGGGCCCCACCAGCCCATCCTCCAGTGCCCACTGCTTTCCCAGGGGTCAGCCACAAGGCAGGCTCAGGCAACAAGCAGTGATTACATACTGTGTGCCTCTGGGGAGATCTCCCTCCTGTCAAACAGCCATTAAAAGCACTTAAGGAAATCACAAAAGGGGAGGTAAGAGAATATCCTGGGAAAGGTCTAGGAAGGGAGGGTCATCTTCGACCTCAGAGGGAAAAAATAAGCCATGGAAAATGCAGAGTTGGTTCGAAAGCCTGAACCTGCCTTCGGGAAAACACAGAACACTGCATCTTGCATCTTTCAACCACTCTCCTGCAGGGCCAGAATACTTCAGGGTGCCTGGAAACCATCTGGCTAAGCCAGAGTTAAGTGACATTTTAAGCAATTACAAATTAAAAATAATTGTTCAATGAACATGCATTGCAAGAGGTATTTATAGCTATCTCTCATCCAAGTTGGACTCTGGCGAAAAATACTTTTCCTGTTGCAGATATGAGGCTGAGAGAGGTCAATCACTGATCACACTTGGAACCCAAGTTTGTCCAATTGCAAAAAGCTCTTATTCTCCTTCCCACTGTCTCCAAATAGAATGTCAGGCTGGATTGTGAATCCTCACCAAGCCTGCACTGTGTGTGTGTGTGTGTGTGTGTGTGTGTGTGTGTGCGTGTGCAGGGAGAGTGATCTATTG
>JAOXYA010000045.1:38469822-38489925 GCA_028565675.1 Sorex palustris | reverse complement strand
CCTCCTGCGTGCGCGTGCACGCGCGCCGGCCGCGGGGCGGGGCGAGGCGGGGCCGCCGGCGCCGCAGACCCCGCCCTCCGGAAGTCCCGGGGTTTCCCAGCCCGTGGGGGTCAGGGGGCGCCCCGCCCAGTGCCCTGCCAGCGACCGACCCGCTGTGGCCGCTGGCTCCCAGCTCTGCGCGGGGGCGCCGGTGGCCTCCACTTCAGGGGGACGGGAGGGACGGGGAGTCTGAGTCACTTATGCAATGCTCCCAGCTCGGCCCTCCGAGCAAATGATGCTACCAAGACTGGCTCCCTTTTGTGGCTCAATCCCTGTGGCCCAAGGCCAGTGCCAGGGAGACCTGCATCATCCTGGGGCCAGTAAGGGATTAGAAAGTAGACGTTGGAGCCGGAGCGATAGTACAGCGGGTAGGGCGTTTGCCTTGCACGCGGGCCGATCCGGGTTCAATTCCTGGCATCCCATATGGTCCCCAAGCACCACCAGGCATAATTCCTGAGCTCAGCCAGGAGTAACCCCCGAGGATCTCTGGGTGTGACACCTACCCTCGCGCAAAAAAAAAAAAAGTAGACATTTACACAACTCTTCCCACCCCCCACCCCCCATTTCAATCATACACTTTACCTTGCTGGCTCAATGACCTCACAACCTCACAAGATGCTTGCTCCTAGTACCTCAGTTTCCTCATCTGTGAAACGGGCTGCTTTTGAAGGATGTTTGCGTTCATCGCCATGGTTAGAATACAGGTTCGGATAGGAATTTTCAGGAACCCCCTGGCCCCTTTGTAACCCCCTCCCCTACCTGCTTATCCAGCTGAGCTCTGAACAGCCTGGGACAGAATCCTAGATCATCACTTTGTTTGTGTTTGTACATTCCCTTGAACACACACACACACACACACACACACATGTGCTTAGGTATTTGTGTGTCTGTAGGACAGCATGTGTCTGTAGATATTTATGCATCTGTAGGATATTACGTATTTGTAATTAGAGATGCTTATTAACACTTTAAAACCAAAGGGGTTTCTGCATCAGCCTCTGTGGTTAGTAAATGCTGGTGTTTCATTTACGAAGGTCATAAACTTTGCTTTTAAAACAGAGTGTGGGTGTGGTGTGTAGGAGATCAATCTCCTCTCCCCCCCCCCACCCCCCCAGCCTCACACCTGTGAAGCAGGTTCCAGAGCGCCGCACACTTTGCATGCATCCCAGGGCTGGGATCTCCAGCACCATGCAGTTTCCTGAGCACAGTGCAGGGAGCGACCCCAAGCACTGAGCCAGGAATAGACACCCCCTCACTCTCTGTGGCCCCCCCAAAAAAGCTGCTTTAATCTGGAGAAGAGCTTTTTTTTTTAATTTTTGTTTTGTTTTGTTTTGTTTTGCTTTTTGGATCACACCCGGCATTGCACAGGGGTTACTCCTGGCTCTGCACTCAGGAGTCACTCCTGGCGGTACTCAGGGGACCGTATGGGATCCTGGGAATCGAACCCAGGTCGGCTGCGTGCAAGGCAAACGCCTACCCGCTGTGCTATCTCTCCAGCCCTGAGAAGAGCTTGTTTTGGAAGGCGGGGACTAAGTCAAGGCCCGTGCACCTGGGCCGAGGGGCTCGCCAATCTGTCCCCTGCTGTATGTCAGGCCCAGAGGCAGGAGCGTGTGAGGCCTGGGTGCCCCAGTGTGTGCCCAGGAGGCATGGTGCCCGTCACAAAGCAGAAAGAACTCCCTCTGATTGCGGTGTGCCCGGACCCGCAAGCACCCATGGTCACATGGGCCCGGAGCCGGCACTGGAGTGTGGGGGGTCAGACCCCCCCGGGCCTCACTGGGGACACTTAGTCCCTCCCGCAGGTTCTTGCCTCTGACAAGAGGAGAAGCTGGCATGTGCCCGCCCTGCCCTGGCCGGGGCACCTTATGCTCAATGGTGCCCTTGAAGAGGCCAGGTGGCCGTGGGCGGAAGGTGTGACCCCTGCTCAGTGTGGGAGTTCTGCATCTGCGGGGGCCAAGGCCTGCAGAAGGGGTTCAGGGGGCAGCGCAGGTGCTCAGACACCCCCCCCACCCCTGTCTCTCCCCAGGTACAGCACGTGGGAGCCGGAAGAGCACATCCTAGACCCCCGCCTGGTCCTGGCCTACGAGGAGAAGTAAGGGCCCCAGGTCATGGGCATGGGGGCGGGGGCACAGCGGTGGGCAGCGAGGCCCGTGCTGGTGAGGCCAGCCACTCCCCTGGTCCCTGGCCCCCGGCTCTGCTGGGCAGTGGCCCCAAGGAGAAGGTGGCCCTTGAGTCAGGCCCAGGGCACACTCTGGGGTTTCTGAAGGTTGGTCATGATGATGGGCAGCAGACAAGGTGGAACTTGGGGGACCCCAGTTTCCTCGCTGGCCCTGTTGTGGGACCTGGTGCCCATGTCTGGTGTGACGGCGGGGGCCTGGTGGGGAGCCTGTCCTCTCCTGGGGCCTCAGGGGTGCGTCTGCAAGTCATGTGGAGGCTGCCAGAGCCCTGTGGGTCATGGGGACCCATGGCGGCACCTCCCCTTGGCAGAGCGAGGATCAGGCCTCCGCCTCCTTGCCATAGGGAGGGGTCCTGAGAGCCAGGGGGCTGCTCTGAGGGGTGGGGGCCAGCCCTGGGCTGCAGAGGGCCGGCTGGACACCTCGTTTCTGCCTAATTGTCACCAGTGTCCCCTTTTCTTCTGCATCTGCTGTGCACCCAGGGAAGAAAAAGACCGAGCGTCGGGGTACCGGAAGAGAGGCCCGAAGCCCAAGCGCATCCTGCTGCAGGTAACAGGCCGGCTTCGGGGGTACCCCCCACAACCCCCCACACCCAGCTCTCTTCCCTGCCTGCCTCGCAGGAAGCTCCCCTGGAACACTGTGGGGGGGCCCTGGTTCTGAAAGCTCAGAATCTCGTGAACTAGGGAGAGGAGGACGATGAGCAAAACTCCCCCCAGACGCTACCATGAAAGCCCCCTGGAGACCGGAAGGGGAGAACTGGCAGGGGGGCGGGGCGTGGGGTGTGGGCGCACCTGGGAGCTCAGAATCCAAGGAGTGAGTTGGGACTCTGGACCCAGCCCCAGGGGCCCCTACCTACAGGTTCTGCTTCCTGCTGCCATTCAGGGTGAACTCTGGGCTTGGTGACCCCCCGAGTTGCTTCATCCTGGGGGGCACTTGGCTGCCGTGGCTGTCAGCACAGAGGAGGGGTGGCAGGCCCTGAGGTTTGCAGCTGCTCTCCGGCCGTGCTGAGTGTCACTCTTGTCCCCAGTGCGTGCCGGCGGAGGGGGCCCGTCCCCAGGGTCACTGAGGCACAGCCAGTGTCTGAAGACACGATCCTGAGTTGGGGGGGAGGGGTGCCCACAGCCACCTGCACCTTCTCCAGATCCTGGGCAGGACCCTTCCCGTGGGTATGGGTGCAGAGTCCCTGGTGGGTGAGGGGCCCTGGCTTGGGCTCCCCTCCACGAGGCGGATGCTGCTCATCTGTGGCAGGCGGAGTCTTGGCCTTTGGAGTGCCAAGGGTGCCCACTAGGTGCCCCAGGTCGTGGCCAGAGTGGCGTCCAGACCTGATGGCCCGGGTCCCTGTCCCCATTAGTGACCAGGAAGGCCCAGTGGCTCCTGGACGCAACCGCTTGCCTCAGCTGCCTGCACTTGGGATTCCGGCACGGCAATATTGGGGCCCCCTCCAAGCCCCCCCGGGACTCGAGTGGGGAGTGTGGGGTCATTAGTACTGGGGTCCGGGCTGGCCCCGCATCCCTGAGGATCATTTCTGGTTAGTGCATCTGATTCCCCAAGAGGCAACAAGACCCTCCCCCAAGGCACAGGTCAGCCTTGGACCACACGCAGCCGGGCTCAGGGGCCCCTATGTATCTGCGCTTGGCGGGGACCCCCCCTAGTACAGCTCAGGGGAGCAGAGGCCAGAGCCCGCACCCCGAGGTGCTGAGCGCTTCTTGCCATATTCCAGCCAAGTGCGCTGGACTTGGGCGGAGCGGGTGAGGCTGTGTGGGGGTGTCCCTAGCTGTGGGGGTTGGACTTTGGCCCTCAGAGAGGTGTTGGTGGGCGCTGGGTAGCCCCTGGGGGCCAGTGACCCCAGGGCACAGCCTTGTCTCACGGTGGGTGCTGGGGGTTCTATTGAAGCGGAGACCCCAACACGCTCCGCCGGCGGCTGGGTCACCCCCATCCTTGCTTAGCCTGGTCCATTTTCTCTCTCTTTTTTTCCACACCCAGCAGGGCCCAGAGCATCCTTCCGTCTCTCTGCTGGGGCGGGGTGGGAGGGCCACGGGTGGCTGCAACCCAGGTGGGCTTCGTGCCCGCAAGCGCCCACAAGGAACCCGGGCCGGTCAGTTTTCAGTTTTCAGTGCGTGTCCCCAGCGGGCCGGCGGCCAGGCCAGGCGCGGGGCGGGCGTTGGCGGCGGCGTTGGCAGCGGCGTTGGCGGTGGCGGCGGGGGGCGCCGGGAAGCGGTGGCGGGCAGGCGGCCAGCGGCGGGCAGCCGGGCTGACCCCCGCCCCGGCTTGCCCCCGCAGCGGCTGTACAGTATGGACCTGCGCAGCTCCCGCAAGGCCGCGGGCCCGGAGAAGCTCTGCTTCTCCCTCACGCGCCCGCTCGGCAGCGGGAGCCCCGAGGGGGTGGTCCAGGCGGGGGCGGCGGCGGCGCCCGAGCTGGCGGCGGACAAGGGCCCCCTGGTGCCCGCCCTGCCCTTCCCGCTCCGCACCAACAAGCCGCGCAAGGCCCACAAGTACCTGCGGCTGTCACGCAAGAAGTTCGCGCGGCGCGCGCCCGCCCCGGAGTGTCACAGCCATCCACCGCAGCTCTTCCTGCAGGAGCCCCCGGCGCCGGACGGCCTGCAGGCGGCCAGCGAGTGGGAGCCTGCCGCGCAGCCCCCCGCGGATGAGGGTAAGGGGGACCCCTACCCCCACCCCCACCCCCACCCCGGCCAGGGCGGGCCCCGGGAAGGGGGGTGGCGGGGAGTGCATGCGCCCCTCCCCCGCGCCCACCGCCCCCCCTGTCTCCCGGGCCGCAGCCGACGACGCAGACCTGGCCGAGGGGCCCCCTCCCTGGACACCCGCGCTCCCCCCGAGTGAGGTGACCGTCACCGACATCACCGCCAACTCCGTCACCGTCACCTTCCGCGAGGCCCAGGCCGCCGAGGGCTTCTTCCGGGACCGCGGAGGAGGCGGCGGCGGGAAGTGCTGAACCCCCCAACCCTTTTTTTTGTTTTTGTTTTGTTTTGTTTTGTTTTTTACTCTTCCTAAACTATCTGCTTTGGGGCTGGGAGGGGGTGGACTTCGGAGACCGGAGCGGATGGATGGGGGCAGGTGAATTATCTTATTGAAGACCCTGGGACAGGCGGATGGGGAGCCCCGTCCCCTCGCGTGCGCGCGCCCCCCGTCTGCCCCTGTGTGAGTGTCGTTTACAGAGTGGCCCGGGGTGGGCACCTGCCACTCGGGGTGTCAGAGGGGCAGCGCGGGGTCAGGGTCACCACCTGGCCCTGGGCTCGCCGAGCCTGGGGGGACCCGCCCCCCCCCACTCCCCACAGCCCGGCCCTTTCTAAGTTGCTTCTCCCTTCTCCTCTGTTTCCGGGGTGTCTTGAATTCCGACTGCCCACTCCAGCTGGGCAGAAGCTGGGCAGTGGGGGGCAGAAGCTGGCGCTGACCCGAAAGGACGGCCGGGACGCGGGCAGGAGCGCCGGGGGTCGGACGGGGGCCGCGGTGTCTCCTTTCCCCGCCCCCCAACGCGTCCGACCCCGCCTGCGCCCGTGTGCGGAAGGGCCCGCCTCCTCGGGCACCCCACTGGCCTCGGGCACCCCACTCACCTTGTCCATCGTGGGCTGGGGCTCCAGGCACACGTGTGCCTGGGACCCTTCTCCTGACCTGCCAAGCTGCCCTGGCAGATGTGCCCAGGTGTGCCTTGCAGGTGCGCCCAGGTATGCGCTGCAAGTGCGCTCCCAGGTGCGCCCCGCAGGCGCCTGGCATCACCCTGTCCTTCCTCCCCAGGGGCTCTGTTCTCAGGTGACTTCAGCCCCCCTCCCGCCCTCCAGGGCCCCCAGAGCAGCTGTGGACCGGAGGGGCCGCGCTCAGGGCACACGCGACTCCTGTCCCTCCCCCCTTGCTCCTGACTTCCGGGAACCGCTGCCTGCCGGGCAGGACCCTCTTTCTGATTTGCACACCTGCCCGTGGACTCTCCCCCCGTCGCCCTGGAGGGGGAAGGCCTTGGGGGGGACCTCCGGGATCAGATCACATGGGGGGGCGCTGTGTGGGAGCCGGCGAGCTCTGCCTCTCCCCGGGGCTCTCTCCCACTCTGCAGCAGCCTGAGGAAGGGTGGACGACCCCCTCACACCCCGACCCCCCACACCCCAAACCAAAGACAGCCTGCACCCTGTTTCTGCTCGGGGTGCGCCGCTGGCTGGACCCCTTCTCCCTGCCCCCTTCCCTCTCCCTGAGCTGTCCAGGTCAATTCAGCGCTTCCATTAGGGATGGACACCCCAGCCAAGGGCCTATTGGCGGGGAGGAGCCCACCTGTCCGTGTGGGGCCCCGGGGAAGGGTGGGGGTCCCTCCAGGTTGCGGGCGCTCCCGGAGGCCTGGGGCTCTGGGCCCTACCCTGTTCCTGGGACTCCCGCTGCGGGGTTTGCAGGTGGAGTTTGCAGGGGGGCGGCTCATTCCCGGTGGGCCCCTTTGGCCTCTCGGCCCAACCCTCCGACCCCCACTGCCCCGCCCTGGAGCTGCTCCGAGTCAAGGGCTGTGAGGGTCTTTCCTGCCGGGGAAGGGGGTGGGGACCCTGGGCCAGCATCCCTGGGGGGCCACAGATCCCCCACCTCATATCACCCCCAGAAGGCCAGTACTCTCGGGGTGGGGGGCTTCAGAGTGGCCAGCCCCCCTCCCTCCCCCAGCCCCCATCCGATTTGAATGTAGAGGGACCGGTCGGTACTTGGGTCGGTACTTGCTGGGAAGGGGTGAGAAGGTTCTCCGGGCCCAGCGTCCTGGCCCCTGGCCCCTGCTGCCAACTTCCTCCTCACGCCGGGAGGGGGCGCTGCGCTGGGTCGGCGCCGCGGGCCGGTGGGCGCTTCCTTTGCACAGAAGAGCGTCAGCTTCGTCCAGACGAAATGAATGTAGGGGGCGGGCGAGCGGGCTGGTGCGGAGCGCGGGTTTATTTTTGTACTGATATTGGTAAGAGACTGTATAGCATCTATTTATTTAGATGATTTATCGGCAAATGGGCAACATTATTAAAAAATACCATTAAAGATAATTTTAAACAAGCTTGTAGGCACGCAGTCGTTCCTTCCTGCGGCCTCGGCGGTGGTGCCCCCCCCCCACCTGCAGGGCACTGGCCTGGAGCTGGACCAGGGAACACTCGGCTTTCTGAACACCCTCCCCTCGTACCCCGCCCCCAGTTCAGTGACTGTGATTCAGGCGGAAGCCGTCCAGGTTGTGGGACTCACGCACCCTGGGTTCTGGGACGGGGACCCCAAAAGGCAGAGCTGCTGGGACAGCCCATGCGGTGTCACACGGGCTATAGCGCCAGACCCGAGCCCACCCAACCCATGACCCCTTGAAGTGGGCAGGGCGGGGCTCATGCAATGGAGGAACATTAGAATGGGGGTGGAGGGGTGCATGCTTTGTACTTGTCCGCAGGGGTTCAGCCCTTGGAACTCCATATGGACCCCCCAGCCTCGCCAAGAGTGACCCCTGAATGCAGTGGTGAAGGGTGACAGGTGCCTCACCCCAGCAGTCCGGGAGGGGGGTCCATCACATGTCCCACACCAAGCCCAGCGGTCAGGAGCGGGCAGGAGGGGGGTTCTCAGGCCAGGCCCCGGGGGTGAGCAGTAGGGGGACTGTGATAGCCCCTAAATGATGCCTCCTGTGGAGCCCCTTACAGAGGAGTGGTGCCCACTTGGGGAATCCTGGCCAGGGTCACTGACGCCCCCAATTGGCTACAGCAACCCCCAGAGGATGCACCCCCCCACCCTGGAATCAGGGGTCTGAGTCGGGCTTTGCTTTGTTCCCACAGGCTGCTCAGTCTCCAGGGTTCCAGGCCCTACCCTGGGTGCCTGGGTGGGGACCTCAGCACCCAGTTCTGGGGAGCCCCCGTCCACCCCGATCTGCCCCTCCCATGGCTCCTGGGTGTTGTCTCAGCCCCGTTCGGGGGGGGGGCAATCAGGTGGCTGAGAAGGGCCCATCATGCCTTCCAAGCCCCCTTCCTGGATTTCCAGAACATTCTAGAAAACTTCAGTAGGAGCTTCTCTGCAGGGGAGCACCCTACCCCCATCACCCTTCAAGCTGCCCCCCCCCATTCCCTCCACATCAGATCCTCACCCAGCAGCTCTGAGGACCCCTCTTCTGGAACATTCTCTGAGGAGCTCCACAACTTCTCATGCACATCCCCTGATTCTGACTGCTCCCAGGCCTTTTCGTCCCCCACCCTGGTCACCCCTCTGCGCACTGCCCTAGGCTCACCTGTGCATGGTGGAAAGATGGAGTGCTTCAGAGAAGGGAGGGACCCTGCAACTGAAGGGCCCACACTTCCATCTAGAGTCAGTGTCTGGGAGCTTGGGGGTGCATAAGGGTGAGGCCAGGCTGGTACTCTTGTGCCCTGATTCCGTGCACACCTGGATTCGATCCCTGGCATCCCAGATGGTCCCCTGAGCACCGCCAGGGATAATCCTGGAGTGCAGAGCCAGGAGTAACCCCTGAGCATCATCAGGTGTGGCCCCCAAACCAAAAAAACAAACCAAAAAACAAAAATAACAAAAACAGGGAGGCCGCAGCAATGGCACAGCGGGGAGGGCGTTTGCCTTGCATGTGGCCAACCTAGCTTCCATCCTTGGCATCCCATAGGGTCCCCTGAGTACCCCCAGGAGTAATTCCTGAGTGCAGAGCCAGGAGTGACCCAAAAAGCAAAAAAAAAAAAACAGAACAAAACAAAACAAAAAGCCAAAACCAGGTATGACCATAGTGATTTCAAAGCCAGCAGCCTTCAAACTAAAGGAGGTAATTAAGGCAGAGAGGCCCTTGCCTGCTGCTCTACGGACCTTGTCACTGCCCTGGGAATAACAGGTGCTGGAGGTAGGCAGTCCCAGCTGGGTGCCCCGGGCTGAGGGGAGGGGGTGGGACACAGGCCCTGAGCATGACCCCCTCCAACATCATCAAGGAACTTTTTTGGACAGAGCCATCTCGGGGCCAGGGTGCCCTTGTGGTGGGGAGCGGGGTCCCTGCGCTGACCGGGATGGGGCCTTGGCTTCCCACCCCAACATGGTCTTTGCACCCGAATTGATTTCACTTTTTTCTCAGACCTGCAACCTCCTTCTCCCTGCCGGGGTCAGCTCAGAAAGAGAACTAGCCTCCATCCCTGCAGGGGGTCCAGAGGGGGCCTCCTGCAGCCACAGGCTGGCTCCAGCAGAGGGCGCTGTGGCTGCAGCCCGGCCTCCCTCTGGGCTGGGACCCCCCTCGCCCCCCACCCCCAGAGGGTGGATCGCATCTGCAGTCCCTTCTCAGGGCGTCTGTCCCAGGGAGTCACAGGAGTGACAAATGTGGGATTTCAGGCACAGCTGAGCCTGGGAAATAGGTCCAGCCAGCACCCCGGGGAGGGACAACGCACCAGGGTGACAAAGGGAAACCTCCCCTGACACCCCCAGGTCCAGTCAGAGTCCCACTTGGCCCCACGCCAAGGCCCCCCTTCTCTGCTTATTTTCCAGGTCCTGACGCCAGCCCCCTCCACCCGAAAGCCAGTGAGGGAAACAGGCGTCTCCAAGGTCTCTGGGCTGAGGTGGGTTCCACAGTGGAGGAGGACGCCCCCTCCTGACCTCTTAGGCAGGCCCCAAGCGAGCACAACACCCCGTGTCCCCAGATCCACCCAAGGGCCACCCTCCCCAACACCCCGTCTCCCCAGGCAGGCTTGTGCCCCCTCCTCCCAGGGAACCTTCTCCCTTCGCCCGTCACCCCAGTGCCTCGCTCCCCAATCCCTAAGCCCCCCTGCGGGGAAGTGCCAGGCCTGGCACAAGATGGGGTGACGTGGCCACAATGGGGAGCAGGGTGGACACCCGGACTGGTCGCCAGCCTGGCACCAGATGGGGGCCCCGGTCTGGGGATGCTGGAATCTTCTCTGGGTCATCTGTTTTTCTTCACTGTGCAGACAAGAGGGGTTCAGTGTGTGTGTGTGTGTGTGTGTGTGTGTGTGTGTGTGTGTGTGTGTGTGTGTGTTTGTGCGCGTGTGTGAACCCAAGGACCTTGCTGGGGTGCCCCTGGGGTCTGGCTGAGGTGGTCTGCCTGCAGGTCGGGAGCAGAGGGGACTTAGCAGGGGCCAAGACAGGGGGTCTGGCCCCTGCTCAGGCTCAGAGACCAACCCCAGGAGATTTCCTGTAACGACGTCGTCGTCCGCTGGAGGTGCACTGGGTCCCTTTGGATCTGCGCAGGGCAGGGCGGGACTTAACTGTCCTGTCCTGGCGGCACAGGTCCACACTGGGTGTCACCCCGGAGACTCCCGCCTGGGCTGGGGCGGGGCGGGTCCCGTGGTGCAGAGGGCACCCCCCGGTTCACCCCCACCACGCCTGTGCTCCGGAGGGCGGGGCGCCTGCCCGCTTCTCTGCAGCCGATCACGGGATGCCCCGGTTCTTCCTGGGCCGGCTCAGTTGGGCCGGGTTGGGGTGCAGGGGGCGGGGCCCGAGGGAAGAGGCGGCGGAAAAGGGGGTGCGGCCTCAGCCCAGCGCGGGAAGTTCAGTTTCTGTTCAAGGCTTTCCTGAACCGGCCAAGCTGTCAGAGGGGCTGCGGACACCCCCACGATCGCTCCAGCAGGTACTGCCGCCGGCCCCAGTACCCCGCAGCGTCCCATCTCCTTGAAGGACCCGCTCCTCTCCTGGGACTTGGTTCCGTTCTGGAGACACCCTTCCTGTTGCGGCTGAGTGGCACCTCCTGGCGCCCCCGCTACTAACCCCCCTCCGTGCCCGCGAATCCCCTGCCCCTCAATCGGGCAGGGTGTGGGCTAGGACCCCCTCCCTGGCTGCATCCGGCCTGCATGCGCTCTGCTCTGTCCTGCTTGGAATTTGACGGAAGGGGGTGGACCGCGGGGGAGGACAACTTTGGGAGGGAAGAAGAGATGGGGAGATGGACCCGCTCACGGAGGCCTCCGGGTAGCCCTGATGTGGCAGCCCCCAGTGGACAGACCACCACTTTATCCAGAAATGGAACACTATTATTCACCCCATACCCTGAAAATACCCTCTATCCACTGCCAAGCAAGACATCCCATTCCCCGAAGGCAGGCTCTATCTTGACTGTTAATCCCACGGATGAATTTTGCCTGCTTTGAAGGTGGTGTCAATGGTTACAGGAGTCTTTGGCATCTAGTTTCTTTCCCCCAATGTCACTTGTGAGATTTATTCATGCTGGAGGTAGTATGGTTCGTTCCTCTTCCTTGTGTGGAGAATTCCTTCACACCAATGTTCCATTGTTACAATAGTCATTGGGGCAGTTTCCAGTTTGGGGCTATCAGGAATTGCACTGCCATTAATATTCTAATATCCTTTGTGCAGATATGAATGGATTTCTATTGGTTCAACGTAGGAGCTGAAGACTAGACCTCCCCAAGATATTCATAATGGCTCTTCCAAGTTGTATCCCTTCATTTTGTCAATTACTTAACATTGAGGTCACATGAGGCCCTGAACATTCATGAGAATACTTTACCACACCCTTCACAACCCTGAGGAGTATAATCCGGAATTAGGCTGTTTCAGAAATAACATTTCCATTGGAGAAACCTAGTTCTTTAAGGCAGAGAAACTATTCTCATTGATCTTCTTCATTATAGAGATTCCCTCTCATCTTGGGAGTCCTACTTTCTCCTGAATGCCCCACTCCCCCACCTCATTCTTCAGTTCAAGACAAAAGTATCCTCATCTTGCCCCCTTGACTTTAGGAGCCATAGTCATAAAGATTCTTCAGAGTTATTGAATTAAATTTCTTCTTTTTTTCCCGTTAAATTCTTCAATATTTACTTGATGGTTCCACCAGCCCCAGAATAAGGTAAAATCTAGGGGCACATGTCCTCATGTCTCTCCAAATGGAACTAAATATATACATGGCTGTGGTCAATATTGCCTCTCACCCTAAAAGTTGTCTATAAAATATGCTTCCTGAGTTTCATCCCCCAACACTGCTCAGAAACTTTTGCAGGGCAGCTGCTAGCCATAAAGTGGAACCTAGGAAACATGTACTAGGAAAGAAAAGGACAGTCTGGAGAGCAACTGAGATAGGATGGAGCAGGTGTATTCTCCCCAGTCAAAGAGTTTGGCAAATGTACTAGCACACAGCTGGTGTAAGAAGTTGCCACTGGAAGAACATTTGGGGAGGGTCAAGTTGTCTTTGGACTTATTCAATATCTTGCTGCCTGGGCAGCTCCAAAGAGACCAGTTTTTTCCAGGAGTCTCTATATGCAATGACGGATTGTGCATCCATGGCAACTGCATGCTTTACATACCATTTTTATCTCAAATAATGGGAAATTAAACACTTGATGGGAGACCATGTCAGATTTTAGGTTGGAGGGAGGGGACAAGATTGTGTCTCCAAGCAACAATATGTCAGAGGGAATGCTAATGGAGGGCACTTATGGATGATTTGATAGAAGGACTCCTTGGTCTGTGGCATGCATCAAAAATGTTTCTCACTGCCCATTTCCCTGTTTCCTGCCCTGACAAGCTGATTGCATCTCAGAACATAAAATTATGTGGGTGCATGCACCACCACCCTCATTCCCACAGCTCCCCCATCATACCACACAGTTGAACAGCAATTTTCAGCATGTAAATTTTTTTTAATTTGCCTATAATGGTGGTGGGATTGGTGTTGAAATATTGAGTGTAATAAGTTATTGTGAACAACTTTATAAAAATAAATTTTAAAAAATTACCTATAAGGCCGGAGAGATAGTTCAAAGAGCTGGAGCGCAGGCCTTGCAGGCAGGAATCCTGGGTTCCATCCCTGACACCACATGGTCCCCTGAGCACTGCCGGATGCTACTCCCAGGTCCAGGCTAGGTATGACCCAAAAAGCAGAAGGAGGAAAAAATGGCTGCCTATCTTCAGAATATCATACCTCTGGGAAACTTCCCTCGGTTGGGGCAGGTGGAGCAAGGTAGTAAGTACTCACTAAATATGCAGTTAATACATGGAATGAATGAATGAACAGAGTCCTGACTTCCTCCACAGAGAAAGGGTGACATTGGAGATCATGTTTCATTTTGTGCACCGTTTCCTTATTATGACTCTTAATGACTTAATTCTGTGATTAGCTTTATACCCTAATAAAAAGCGCTTTTAGCAATTAAGAGTTGCCTCTCTGAAGTTGTATTTTAAATTAATTAGGCAGTGTATTTAACAGCTTCCACTGTCTGTTACCGCCAACAGGCACCAGAGTGGCAGGCGGGGAGGGGTGGGGGCCTGTTTATGGTGACAGTGCTGCCTGTTTCTTTGTTTGCTTTCTTTTTTTATTACTTTTTTTTTTACACACACACACCCCCATCAACATCAAAGGAAAGGGATGACAGGCTGGCGGAACTGGCAGGACAAGAAATCAACTTCAATGATGAAAAGCAGGCAAATAGCAGGGTTCTCTCCTTTTTGTCCCCTTTCAGGAGGGAAGTCATCCAGAGTTCCAGGTCAAGAATTCCTGGTTTCACAGAAAGGAAGCCATCCTCCCCCTCCCTCTGCACCTGTCTGCTTGGAGAAGGTCTTGCCACCTTGTCAGTCTTGTCAGTAGCAAGGACTGCAACGCTGGGGGACAGGTTTTTGTTTTTCTAATAAATGGGCATAAACACACACACACACACACACACGTATGAATGCCCAGTGTTTAGAGCATCAAGCATGACAGGGGAAAGAGCCTCTGTGACAAATCTCTATTTATTGTGTTATTTCACCCACAAAGGCACCCATGCTAACTAGCTTGGTGAATAATTTGTGGATGGGAATGTGCTCATTTTTCTAAGTCAGCCGGTGGGCTCAGTTCATTGCACTCCCCACCTAAAAATAAATTCTCTGGCTGACTGTGAACATACCGATACTTGCTGCAAGTGAGGCAAACTTATGGGGACCATTAAAGTGCCAGGGCATTGGAAAATAACAGTGAAGAGAATGCTGATTTGCATTTATGTCATAAAATAACTTGTCACCTTCAATTTATCACAGTAATTGGGACCAGAGGAGAATGTATGATGCTTCTACTTGGTTCAAAGCCACCTTTCCTCACCTCCCAGTCACCGTCTCCCAGTCCTTTCCTCTCCCTCCCTGAAGTAGTCACAAATGCTCTCTTTCTGAAGAGCAAGGGTTTGGGGCTTTTCCCTACCTTTGGAGATTGGGAAATGTGTCCAAAGAAATTTGATCTCCCACCAACCCAAAGGTGTATATGATTCCCAAATCACAGATGAAGAAACTGAGGCAGAGAGGAATGAAGTAACTCACCTGAGGCCAAGTAAATAATAAGTGGGAGAGTCAGAATCTGTGTCTCTACTGTAAGACCCAGAGCCTAACATTACCCATGATGCTGTGATACTTGCCTTAGACTATGCTAGACATCCTGATGTAAATATTGAGAGTGGCATTAATTACCTGGGAAAAAGTAACCCCAAGAGCTTCAAACTGATAAGAAAAATATAGGAATGACACATTACTACCATTTCAAAGCAAGAAAGATGCTTTCTCAAGTCTAAATCAGTTAGTCCCACTGGGTTTTGAAAAATAACCAATGGTTTTGTGGTTATTACCAGGCCAGTTCAGCCTAGTTCCCTTGATTACAATAGAACACTTTAAATTCCGTGATTCTATTTCTATAAGCCAACACATGACAGATAGTTGCATCTTTATTAGAGAAATTCTCCAGATCTCTCTCCACTTAGCTATTATCAGAGAAGACTGTATATTTTCCTTCCATGAATTATAAGCTGACGTTTACTACTGATGGATTCTGGAGTATTTCTCAGTTTGGGTCTCCCAGGTTTCAGAGAGCAGGTAAATTCTGCTTCATCTGACTGGCAAATGAGCACCCCAAAAGAGTGCTACTTATTTTAGGCATTTTGAGTATGCAAATTGTGCTACTTTTTATGACAGACAGATTGAGGTTTAAAGCCTCCCTCTATCACTGCAGTAGAACCTGAGCAACTTCATTTACCGCTCTCAACTCGCATTTCCTACCCTGTTTTTTTAAAAAAAAAAAAAGCAAATAACACCTCCCTGAAGATTAAATATAGAAAGAGTGCACACACAGCAAATGTTTGTAAGGCACTGTGAAACTCAAAAAACTAACTCTCAATTGGGGATATAGCTCTGATAGAGCACTTGACTTGCATGTGTGAGGCCCTGAGTTCAATTCCCCAGCACAGTAAAAAAAATTATAATAATAATTTAAAAAAACAAGTAAACACCTTTAGCAATGCTCTGTCAATAGCATGATTGTATCACTGAAATGATTTTTTTAATTGTGGTAAAATAAAACAAAACATATAATTTATCATTTTAATCATCTTTAAGTGCTGGTGATCCATGTTAATTTGCACGAGTGTTTCATCACCATTATTTATTTTCAGAACTTTTTGATCTTTCCAAATAGAAATTGTGATCCTATTAAACAATATTTCCCATCTCCCTCTATCCCCCATCCCCTATCAACAACCTATTTTCTATCTCTATGAATGTGGCTGTAGAAAGGACCTTACCTCATTAGAATTGCATTGAGTCTTGACCTTCTGTGTTCAGTTTCTTTCATTGAGCACAATATCTTCAAGGTTCAACCATTCTGTGGCATGTGTCAGATCTGATTCCTTTTCAAGGCCAGATACTATTCCATTGTATGTGTACTCCACATTTGATTTATCCACTCCTTTATAAAAAGATGTCAGTAGACATTTGACTATTGGGAATAGCCTGATTGACTCTTGGGGAAAAGGCTGCCATGAACATATATGTATAAATCCTTATTTCACTTCTTCTGTGTCAATATTTAGACATGGGATTGCTGGGTCAGATAACAGTTTCATTTAATTTTTGTCCCTTTGATGAAGTATTTGGAATAGAAGAAACAGTTCCCCTGGGGATTCTCCTATGCTGCTTCAGAACTGCACCATGGTCAGTCCCCAAATTTCCTTCGACCTATAAAACAGCTCCATAAAAACAAGGGCCTAATTTTTGCCAAGCCAGTCCGGCTGGGGGGCACATGCTGTCCCTCTCCGTCCCTCTGCCTGCCCTCTAGGATTCCCAGCGGCCGCCGCCATCTTCTAGAACTCAGCCAAAAGCTTGGGGGGGGGGGAGGGGAGCAGTGGTGGCGGGAAACACCAGATCCCACAGGGCAGGGGAGGAGTCGGTCCTTCTCCTTCCCCCCACCTCGAAGGGACTCTGAGAATACGCCCACACATGGTCACCATCTACATGGCCATGATCCAGAGACACACAAATGAATCTCGGACCTGTGCAACTTGTTGCAGAGATCTCTCCAGACCCTGTAGCACTGCGCTGTCCTCCTGTTGTTCATCGATTTGTTTGAGCCTGTACCAGTAATGTCTCCATTGTGAAACTTGTTGTTACTGTTTTTCGCATATCAAATATGCCACAGGGAGCTTGCCATGCTCTTCCGTGTGGGAGGGATACTCTTGGCAGCTTGCCGGGCTCTCTGAGAGGGATGGAGGAATCAAACCCAAGTTGGCCACGTGCAAGGCAAACACCCTACCCACTGTGCTATTGTTCCAGCCCTCTCCAGATTCTAATTATTAAAATTTTAGAATTCCTAGAGTACATGGCCGCTTTTGGGGGATGCACAACATTATATTGTATCCATAACAAGCAATACAAAACACATTGTCTAGCATTGCCTTTTCGGCAGGTATGAATGGTGGTGGGAGTAGGTTAAAATATCGAAGGTAACCAAAGTAGAGAAAGAGAGTATTGTGCAAATTGTCTTCCACACAGACAGGGATAGGTGTAGAATGGTGGGGATTTTGGTGGTGGAAAACGTGCACTGGTGAAGGGATGGGTGTTTGATGATTGCATGATTAAAGCTCAAACATGAAAGCTCTGTTACTGTAACTCATGATGAATCAATAAAAAGGGGGGAAAAACCACAAGGGTCTACTAATCAGTCAGTTAGGCTCTCTGTTGCCTGCCTTTCCTCCACAGTTGTAGGTGATAGATTCCCCAAAGAGGGAAAAGTAGTCCCAAAGATATTAGTATGCAAACCATATTGGAGAACAACATGGTTGAAAATGGTTTCTCCACTGTTTGCCCATTAACTATGTGTGTGAATGTGACATATGTCTGACCCCCACCTCACTCCCTCTCCTCTTTGCTGGAATCCAAGCAAAGGCAAACTCAAGTGTGTTAACCCATCCTGAACCAGGATCAACAACTTCTCAAAGCACTAGATTATTTCAGCAGACTTCCTCAAAGCATCCGATTATTACTGCCACTGAGTGGTAAGTTAGCAGAGAAACTGCCAGTCACTTGATGACATCAATTGTTCCATAACTGACAGACACTGAAAAGTCTCATTATCACCAATAAATGGAGAACCTCAGACATATCACACCTGTCAAGTGAGTCAAGTTGGGTTGGTGATATTTCTTAACGACTCAGCTCCTGCATCACCCACGGGTGAATTTTGAACTCCACCCATTTGGCCTCGTGTTTATAAAGAATTTGTAGGAGAGGATCAGAAGTTACCACTATTCAGAAACCAAACTCATTATTCTTTGAATATTGCTTTTAACCTGTTGCTGAACTTAATAGGGAAGTGAACCTTTCGGAGCGAAAAGTGTTCTTGAGCAAATTGCAGGTTAGTTGGGAGCCCTCTGAGCCCTGAAATTGCAACTGGCCCTTCCATGAACACTTGGCAGAGTTGCCTTCTGAAATCACTCAAAATGGATTGCTAGGAAAATCACCAACCAGGGATGTCCTTAAAGTGAGAGGTCACATTAACTGGGCAATGACCAAAGGCTTTGGAAACAGAAGGATTTGTATCAGCACTAATTATGTCACATGGGGCTACTTAGCCTTTCTGTGTTTCTTTACTTCATACAGAGGATTTAAAGAAAAAATTATCTTTGGCTGGGATGGTGATTGGCTGTCATATACATGCTTTGTATAGATGAGTCCCTAGGTTCAATCCTCAGTCCTGCAAAAATACAAAGAAAAACAAAACCAGCTTCCCTCCAAATATAAAAACTCACTACCTATCTACCTTTCTTTGTTCATTTATTACCTATAAGTTTTGATGAGGAAGCTTTTTATGATCCTTAGTTTCCTTGCCTCCTATCTCAAAAAGATTGTGAACATGAGATATAACTGTAAGACAAATAAATGGTCCACAGATATAATTATTCTATACTACTAATTCAAGCTACCTTCCATCTTTCTTATGGTAGATGGGGCATAAATGATCATGAAGAATATCACTGTTATAATTGTCACCCCTTTGTTCATTGATTTACTTGAGCAGGCGCCAGTAACATCTCCATTCATCCCAGCCCTGAGATTTTAGCAGCCTCTCCTTACTCATCTGTCCCAATGCTGCCATATTGAAGGCTCTTTCAAGGTCAAGGGAATGAGACCTGCTATTATTACTGTTTTTGGCAAATTGAATATGCCACGGGTAGCTTGCCAGGAAGTATATACGAAAAAGAAAATTTGGACTCACAGAGACGTCTGTGTTGAGTTTATCTGGAATGTTATGAGAGGTGCTTGAGTCTGTTGCCACTTCTCACACTCTAGAGACAAGCCTTTCAGAATTTGATTATTTACAAAATATGAGGTCATAGTTAACTGATATGTTTTGGGAGTCCATGGTCAAATCATAGTACCACAACTTCTAAGCTTTATGATTTGAACAACTTATTGTTATTTATTATATTTTAGTTTTCTGGTCTGTAAAATGGGATGAGAATTATATACCGAACTCAAAGATCATGATGAAATTAAGGTAATTCCTGTAAAGTACTTAGAAAAGTGCCAAATAAATGCTAATAATTACTGCTATGCAGATGTTTAATGCAACTGCCATAGTCAGAGGAACAGAGGTGGACTCACTCAGGAATGCTCATGATGCAATCTCCAACTTTGCATTAATGGTGGCACATTAGTAGCATGAATTGGCCATGCCAAGAGCACTTATATCTGGCAATCAGAAGACATTGCAAACATTCCCCCTCCCTTCTCTCCACCCAAATCCAATGATTGAATATTTAACAACACATTGCAGGAAGTAAAGGAAACTATAGTGTCACTAAGTCTGTCTGCCCATAGCTCCAGGGCCAGGTAAAAAACAAGGGTGCCATCATTGCCAGAAGAAGTAATTGGGGAGAGCATGATACTCTTTCTTTCTTGGACCTGTGGTCATCACCTTTTTAAAAGAACTTTTTTAAAATTTTATTTAAACAAACTTGTTGAGGGAGGATGTTCTTGTTGGTCCTTAGGTATACAAAGGGCTGAGCTGGTGATTCTAGCAAAGAGGCTACCCACTTCATGCAAGAGCCTGAAGTCACAGTACTACTCCAAGCCTGTGATGTCAAGGATTACCACAGTCACCCTGGGTGTGCTTGGAGCCCCCGAGACCACACATGGCAGTGTTCAGGGATCTATTGGGCTGTGCCTGGCAATGCTCTGGGGACCGTGTGATGCTGGGAATCAAGCATGGTTCAGGTGCCCATATTCTATTACCTGGTCCCTGAACTCCACTCCTGTGACCAGTGCATTAGCTGAAATATCTGTTGTCAGAGACAATCTTTCTAGGAGCTGGAGCGATAGCACAGGCGGTAGGCCATTTGCCTTGCATGCGGCTGTCCAGGTTTCAATTCCCAGCATATGGTACCCGGAGCACTGCCAGGAGTAATTCCCTGTGCAACGCCAGGTGTGAACCAAAAAGAAAAAAAAAAAACAGAGACATCCTTTCCAGACACTCTTTGTGAATAGACTCTTTAGTTACTTTAGTCAGGTATTTTTATTTATAAGAAACAGAAACAAGCTGGTAATAGGCGTAGTAGGAAGTTTTCTTATTTTTATTTATTTTTATTGAATTACATAATATATGGCCGGCTGCGATAGCACAGCGGTAGGGCATTTGCCTTGCACGCAGCCAACATGGCCGACCCGAGTTCGATTCCTC
>JAOXYA010000045.1:38291218-38310761 GCA_028565675.1 Sorex palustris | reverse complement strand
TTCTCTTTTCCTCAGTCCAGTAAACAATTAACTACTCCTGAGGTTATGCAGGAAGGACAGGACAGTGTTATGCTACAAAAAGGCAGCTCTTTTTCCCCTTTTTATGTTTTGGGGTCATGTCTAATAATGCTCAGAGCATACCCCTGGATCTGCACTCAGGGATCACTCTTGGCAGTATTCTGGGGACCAAATGGGATGTTGGGAATAGACCCTGGGTTGGCCACATGTAAAGCAAGCACCTTACCCACTGTACTATCTCTCCACCCCCTCATACATAGATTCTCTGAATCAAACATATGTATTTGATTGTGTAGACACACTCACACACACATTCTTACACACACTCTTTCACATACATTCACCATGTATACTCAGATACCCCGTACACATACATACATATTCACACACACATTCACATAGTCACATTCACACACATATCTCCATTCAAAGAAACCCTGACTGCAATCCTGCAGGGTCATCCTCAAAGACATGAGGCCATTGGCCCCCTATTTATTCTAGGATTTGTTTGCTGTTTGACCATGAACTTGGTAGGCGCCCAGCCTCACCTGTTTCCTGCCCTCATCCCCTCCACCCACAGGTTTGTCATGCTGAGTCTGGAGTTTGACTACATGTGCCAATATGACTATGTCGAGGTCCGTGATGGGGACAACAGTGACAGTCAGATCATCAAACGTTTCTGTGGCAACGAGCGCCCGGCTCCCATCCGAAGCAGCAGCTCCTCCCTCCATCTCCTCTTCCATTCTGATGGTTCCAAGAACTTCGATGGCTTCCACGCTGTGTTTGAGGAAATCACAGGTAAAGAGTGAAGAAAAAGGTCTTGTTTTGTTTGTTCCCCAGGTAAAGCTCTCAGTTCAATACACTCACTCTCTCTCCCAGCTCAGCCTTATGATCCAGACTTCACAGGCTGGGTTCTCAGGGGCAACCTGTGCTGCAAGAAAGAAAGAGGAAACAATAAGGGATATTTCATGATGGTTGGAGCGCTTGCTTGGGATGGGAGATGCATGCTGAAAGTAGGCTATGGACTGAACATGATGGCTGCTTAGTAACTGTATTGCAAACCATAACGCCTGTGTGTGTGTGTGAGAGAGAGAGAGAGGGGGTGGGGGAATGTGCCTGCCACAGAGGCAGGGGGTGGGAAAGGGTGGGGTGGTGGGAGGAATACTGGAAACATTGGTGTTGGAGAATGGGCTCTGGTGGAGGGATGGGTGCTTGAATATTGTATGACTGAAATGTAATCACGAAAGTTTCTAAGTCTGCAAAAAACAAGAAAATATATATATATATATATAGGATATTTCAAATTGCCCATTGGAACTGGAATGGAAAGTATTTCCCTTGTCCCCACATGGGACTACAAAGAGGCGGGTCACTCGTCTCAGTTCACACAGTAGTGAGGGTGGACACAGGAACTTGTCCCCAGGCTCACAGTTGTCCTCTCAGGTGAAGAGTGAAGAAAACTGGGTGTAGCCCTGGAGGCCCTAGGAACTGCCAAGGTATCCTGAGGATTCTTCAGCACCACAGGGTCCAGGCAGCTCTACATTGTCAGGCCCTGGCAAAGCCTACTTTTGTGGCCTTCAAAAATATCCAATGACTTCATAAAAAATCAATAGCATGAATTCACTAAGGTCTGGAGCGATAGCATAGTAGCAGGGCATTTGCCTTGCGCACAGCCAACCCGACTGACCCAAGTTCAATTTCTCTGCCCCTTTTGGAGAGCCCGGCAAGCTACTGAGAGTATCCCGTGCACACACCAAAGCCTCGAAAGCTCCCCAGGACATATTCAGTATGCCAAACACAGTAACAACAAGTCTCACAATGGATACGTTACTGAGCCAGCACAAGCAAATCGATGAACAACAGGAGGACAGTGACAGAAGTAAAATTTGAGGGGGGGGGTGCAGAGATTTGAGGCCACATCTGGTGCTGCTCAAAGACTGCTTTTGGGACCATACAGTGCTGGGGATCAAATCAGGATCAGCCGTTTGCAAAGCCAAGCACCTTCACCCCATACTGTCTCTCCGGGGTCAGCTATGGGCATTTTGAGAAGATTTTGATGGTGACAGACTCTACACCTGAGAAAGTTGACTCACTGCCAGGCTGCGCTGATGGCAATTGCTTTATCTCTTGCAGCTTGTTCCTCATCTCCATGCTTCCATGATGGCACTTGTCTCCTTGACCAAACTGGATCTTACAGGTGTGCCTGCTTAGCAGGCTATACCGGGCAGCGCTGTGAAAGTGGTGAGTGCCTCTCCCAAGTGGGTGTTCAGCGGCATGCAGTGCTGGTGGGGAGGGAGGTCAAGGGGCTCCTTTGCTCTGTTGTTTGTTGGTATTAGGATGATTTGTCCAAGATAGTGCGTAATGGAACACTCTCTGTGAAGGGTCTCAGGGCAACCTGAATCAGGATGTCTGGAACTGCCCATTGCTTTATTTAGTCTTCGCCTGCTGAAAATACCTCCTCAAATGCTTTCAGTGACCTCAAATAGTCTGAGATAAGATTGACACAGGAAGCCACCATCGTAAAGTCTCTTGTGATTCAGACAGAGTCTAAAACTCTGCTGTCCATCTAAAGATCGAGATTTTGTTGTTATACTCCAGGGTCTTCATGTATAGACTCCAGTGTATTGTTGTACAATCTGAAATCCTGCATTGGGGGGCCTGGACACATAGCACAAGGGTAAAGGTGTTTGCCTCACTTGTGGCTGACTCTAGTTTGCAGATCTCTTGTCTTCTTTGTTAGAAACAAAGAACCACATATGTTCCCCAGAGCCAGAAGTAAGCCCTGAGTATTGGTAAGTGTACCCCCAAACCCAAAGCTCACCAACCAAACAAAAAGATAAATGAATAAAATCTTGCTCTGAGGACCATAAATAGGCAAGGTGACTATAAGCTCTAGCTTCCTAGGGACAGAGTCAGTGTAAGCATTTTGTCTGGGCATCATTATGAATGGCACTTTCTCATGCATAGAAGCATCCTGAGTTGGATGATGAATTACATGATCATTGTGTGAATAGCACAAATGGGCCACATTGGGTGTATCTGAAACATTTATTGAAGGAACACTGTGAATTTGGGTTCTGGAAATACTTGTCTTTCTCTAAAGGAGCTGATCTGAGTTGGTGAGATAACTTTCAGGCTTCTTTAACTCTTGGGGCGGCCTGGGATGAGCTGAGATTTCAACATGTGGTACAGAATAGGAGTCAGAGAGGAAAGAAAATTTTTCAGTGATGGACATCCTCAGACATGACTCTCTGGAAAGTCCTCCCTAAAACTTCAACAACTCACATGCTCCCCCACTGACCCTTCTTGTCTGGACCATATCCAGGCCCATCCCCCTAAAACACCCAGTTACTCCAGTTCTTGCAGATCAAAATTGAAAGCTAATCACAAATAGCCCTCCACAACCCAGGTCAAGCAAATAAACAAATGAAAGAAATAACCCACTGCGAAGCAGGCAAAAGTTTTGAATTGATGGTCTTGTGACGCAGGATGTGACTCTTCTCTGATATTAGATTCAAACCTTTGCCAGAGAAACTAGAATCTGCTGAGTAAAAAACACTTATCTGGCAGGGAAAAAAAGTATTTGACAAGAGATCTGCAAACACCACATCAGGATCAGCTGTGCAGTTGCCCATAGCCACACCCATTGGCAGAGGGGTAACTTCAAAACTCTGAGCAGAAACTATCTACCAAGGGACTTTGGGAACAAAATCTCAGTTACAATGTGTGTAACCACATCGACAGGAACCATGGGCTATAGCTATCAGCTCTCTCAGTGATACGTGTGGAAGAAGAAATTAAAATTTAGGGAGAAACAAAGAAAAGACAGAAAAGGAGCAAGGCAGGGCTCCCAGTAGCAGTTCCTGAGATATAAGTGTGTTTGCAGGTGGTGTCTTAGGGACTTGCTCCCAGGAGAAGCTGGTAAGGGTGTGGCAAGGGAACTGTGATGCCAGTACATCTCAGAGTGTACCTGGTTCTAAGACAGGCCAGTTGGGATTCCATTCCTGCATCCTGCCATTGGCTAAGGCCTACCTGGGGCAACTGGGACTCACACCTGGCTTTCCATGCAGGCAACTTTAACAGTCCACAAGACTGAAGATGCAGGTTATTAGAATTAAATCACTGTTGACTTGGGTAGGTGTGGGGAGAAAAGGGATCCATGAAACAGTGAAAGTACCCAAGGACAGAGCACCAGCCAAACCTTTGACAAGCACTCAGTCACTCCCAGCAGCACATCTAGGGGTTTGTTTCAGCCTCTAAGGTGCCAAGTCAAATAATATTCTAGTTTCATACGCTTTTTTAAAAATTAATATTTTGGATGTTTCCTGGAAAACTATGTGATCCTTAGTTTTGGTGGTAGGTCCCTGTGTGTCCTTTGGTTTTGACTCAGCTGAGGCGGTGAGTGTGACTATGCCAATTACTTACAAAATGATACTCTTCTCTGTGTTTCTAGCCTCGCTGAAGTCTGCTGTGTTAGGTGTAAGTTAGAGAATGGAAAAGTTGCTCTACCTTGGGTCAAAAACCTGTATAGAGAGTGATACTGGAGTATTTACTAATGCCAGGTCCTGAGTTTTATACTTTTGAGGAGAGAATGGAAGGAAGGGAGAGAGGGAGGGAGGGAGGGAAGGAGGAAGGGAGAGAGGGAGAAAGGAAGGGAGAGAGGAAGGAAGGAAGGAAGGAAGGAAGGAAGGGAGGCTGGTTTTGTTTCTTTATGAACTAACTGCATAATATCAGGACTATTATTAACTTCGACAAAACAAAGAAGTAAAATATCAAATATGTCAGTAGTCAAATTGTAGTAAGGAGGTTTGGGGTGGGGTGCAGAGAAGAAATTGGCCCAAACGTTGTAACAAGAACATTTATGAATATGCTGAGTCCAGTATTATACCCAGAATGAACTTCTCAGTATTCTATCCAGAAATCAAACCAAACAAGCATAATAATAATAAAAAGAATATAAAAGTGGTTTCCTATTGAATTCCAGATCAAAGCCCAGGATCCCACCTTTATGCCACTGGTCCTTGGCTTGAATGCATTGTTCTTGCCACATAGCTTGGCAAGACTTCAGATGATTGATTGATGCACTTTGTTTATACCATTGTGTCTCATTATGGAATCCTCTTGAGGATCCCCCTCCCCTAGGAAGGCTCGCCTGTCATTCTTCTCCACAGAGAATCCTGATTATCCCAATCTCTTGGGATCAGCTCCCCTCTACTTTCTTTCTTCTGTAAGTATGTCTGTGCATAGGAGCAGAATAGAAATGAATTTTCTACTTAATTACAGGAGAAACACAGACTTGTGAAAACAGTCAGCACAGAATCGCATAAAATCTAAAAGGAACATTGATTTTGCTTCCCAGCAGAAGCACTGCTCACCCCTTCCAGATATGCTTCTATGTACGAATCTAGTTATCTAGATGTCAGTTTTAAACCAGCGGTTCTCTACTTTGGGAGATTTTGCCCCTGTTCCTCTTCCAGAGGGCCACCTGGAAGGTGTAAGGTGGGTAAGGTGGGTTGTCATTATTGGAGAGAGATCTAATGCTTCTGGTATCAGTGCTTTGATAGTTACTTAACTGTGATGTAGAGTCGCCTCACATTAATGAGGCAAGTGGCAGTCTTGCAAAAATAAGAATATTCTGTCTTAAACAAAAGTGGATTAGAGAATACATAGGGGTTTTCAATTTGTTTTCAGTGTCCACATCCTGGATTTTTTTGTTGTTGTTGTTCAGGTCAGTGCCTGTTGAACTACCTAATTTGAAATGACTATTTCAAACTGAGTATTTCATTGTACAAATGTACGTAACATTCATTCAATTATACACAGACTGCACATTTTGAGAACTTGTTCCAGAGTGGTTTGTAGTGGAAGGATTGTCCACTTCTCAAGATGAGCCGTTATGAACACCAGTCCTCAGAACAGGGACTTGCCATTCAGATATTCGGAAACTAGGTCTATTCTTGACAAGTTGGAAGCAGATTTTGTCTCAGAGGCGTTTCGTGGATCTGAGGGGAGATCGCCCTTCAGACATGGAGCAGGTTTATCTTGTTCTCTTGAAGAGAGTGGAGCCTACCCCTGGCCTCTCTCTGGGCTGTCTCCCTAGGACGAAAGATGCCCCCCACCCCATTCTCAGGTGACCTCCTCTGAGAGCAAAAAAAAAAATAGGAAGTGGCCCCTCCTTAGCTTGCCAGACTAGCCTCCTGACAACACCCCCCCAGCCACCCCGACCGCCCCGGGCCACCATGTAAGAAATAGGGGCCCCCTTTTTTCCTCTGAAGTTTCCTGTTTCTTTGTATGGGACACAAGGACACAATAAGTTCTCCAGTAAATGGTTGGAATCTTGTTTTGAAAAAGTGGAGAGGGAGGGAGTCATTGCCTGCTCCAATTTCCATGTTGCCTTTGTTCCTCTGGCCCAGTTGACGATGCCAGGGTTTGCCCCCCTGCATTCTAATGAAGGACACTGAAATGGACTGAATCTTGGGCCACAATGCTCCCACTGCAGACTCTGACGCGCTTTGGAACAAAACAAATCGGTTTCCCCCAATTAGAGAAGAATGGTGACTCGGGGTTCATTGGGGTTCAGGAGCATCAGAAGGTTTCCTGCGAGCCTGTCCCAAGGTCCAAGGAGAAAAGAGGCGGCCCGAGAAGCACACTTTATACTTCAGCTTCAAAGGAGTGGCCGCCTTTTTTAGAAAGAAGAATAAGTGATTAGCGACTTGGGGTGTTTTTTGGAAATGTTAATGTTGCTTCACTGAGACTTTGCAGAGCCCCAGGGTCAGTCTTCGGCTCTCCCCTCACTGACTGATCAGCTAAGGGTTCGAGATTGGTTGGGTCCACACACATTGTTCTGAGCACTCTCCGTGGAGGACTTGTAATGAAGGGAATTGTTCCTGTGTTTGTCACAGTGCTAAAGGCCTGTCCCAGACCTGAACCTTGGTGTACCCTGGGGTCATGCTCCTGAACTCTGAGCTCAGGAAGACAGACCTGGTTTGACTCTGAATCTGCAGTTGATGCTCTTGATGACCATGAAACAGTCATTTACCTCCTATGAGTCTCAGTTTCTCTACTGAGAATGTCCAGAAAAAAAATAGTCCTGTGGCACTGTCGTCCCATTGCTCATCGATTTGCTCAAGCGGCCACCAGTAATGTCTCCATTGTGAGACTTGTTACTGTTTTTGGCATATTGAATACACCATTGGTAGCTTGCCAGGCTCTCCAAGAGGGATGGAGGGATTGAACCCAGGTCGGTCATGTGCAAGGCAAATGCCCTACCCACTGTGCTATTGCTCCAGCCCAGAAAAACAAAAAATAAAAGCAAATCCTTCTCGGGGGGGTGGGGGGTGAGGTGGGCATTTGTGGGGCTAAAATGAGGATGATCCAAATAAAGTTTTAGAGAGCTCATTGGTACCATCATTATTTCTCCTATTGAACTAGGTTATGACCATCTAAAAGTCTTACAAAAACAGGGGATGTCCCACTGACTCCCAAAGAAGCAAGGGCAACAGCACTAGTGTTGCAAAGATGATGACTAACCTTTGTGTTAATCATATGACTAACTCTCAGGATCCCAGGGTGTAAGAAAATGCTTTCCAGACCTTCTGTACGTCCCACATGGGCCACTCTTCCCAAATCAGTGCCAGACACGAGTACTGCTAGCCCTGAGCCTGCAGACAGGGAAGAAAGATCTGACTTCACCAGACATTGTTTTTTCAGTGTCATAGAGGCATCCCGGGTCCCAGAAGAAGGTATGCTCACATTGAAGGTGATGAATGAAGAACCCCAAAGTCAGGATAATCCAGAGAGGGGCAGTTAGGAATGATAAGAAGAGGAATGTCAGAAGAACCAGATTTTTTAATATCATTATTAAATCACTGTGAGATAAACAGTTGCAAGTTGCCCATGATTGGGTTTCAGTCATACAATGTTCCAACACCCATTTCTTCACCAGTGTACATTTCCCATCACCAATGTCCCCAATTTTCCTCTTTCCACCTACCCTCCCCCAGTATGCCTCTATGGGAGACTCTCTTTCTCTCTCTTTTTCTCTCTCTTCTCTCTCCTCTCTCTGTCTCTCTCTCTTTCTCTCTCCCCTTTTGGTAATTATGGTTTGTGGTACAGGTACTGTAAGGTTATCATGTATATTCCTTTACCTACTTTTAGCAGTCAATTCTTGTCCAGAATGATCATTTTCCAACTGTCATTGTCATCGTGCCCTTCTCAGTCCTAGCTACCCTTTCCACTTTTTTCCCCACTTGTGACAAACTTTCATCCATGTACCAGTCCTCCTGGCCCTCATTTAGAAAAACAGAATTTGGAAACTTCAGAATATGTCATCTAGAGCATCATATTATCCTTCTAGCCCCTCTTTTTCTCATGGGATTTTGTCAAAACTCACTTATGTAGAGACTGAGTGTATTGGGGCTCAAGGTGGTAAAGCACATACGTAGAATGTATATGAGTCCCTGAGTTCTATCCCAGCACCTCATCCATCCCCAGTCCCACATGTTCCCTTAAGGACCACCATCAGGCTCCAAGCACTGAACCTTCAGGCATGCACTGCTGGGTGTGGTCCCGTAAAAAAAGATATCATTTAACCTGGGGAGGCTGCATGGGATCCCCTGGTGGTCAGGTGTAGATGAGGACTCATGTATTTTTATTAGAGAGACAAGACCCAAAAAAGAAAACCAGCAATTTTACTTGAGAATGTTTAGGAAAGAGTTCCATGGAAAATGGACCTGAAGAATCCAGGGCTATCACCTGCTGGCACATGGTTAGCTAGTCTTCAGAGAAGGATGGAGCCCCCAACAACCCTTAGCCAACAGACCCCTGACTTCTCCCACTCCTTACACTTCAGCCCCCCTTCTCCCCTAGACTGTGCACCGTGAAAATGAATTCCTAACAGCCCTGGGCATATTTTGAAAGATGGCCTTCATTTGGATTTTAGATGTGAAAGGCAAAAACTATCACAGTAGAAGCTGCCCTTGAGAGTTACAAAGGTATTTGACTATATTTAGAATTTTGAAAGAGTGGGTTTTTTTTCCTTTACATCATTTTTTATAATCTGAGTCTCCATTAGTTGAGTTCTTTAGCCCTGCTGGGTTCCATGGACTTGTGTTGCATAATCAACACACTTGGATGCCTCACTCAGAGAAGGATGCCTGGGAGTTGGCAGAAAAGAATGGCATTTTTGTAGTTGGCAATAGTTTTTGTGATGGATTGCATGCAAGCCAAATAATAAGAGGACAGAGGATACCCCATCATCAACTTTCCTGCTCAAGCTACCTCTAGGAATTGAGGGCTAGAGTGCCCACCAGTGTGGAAAGGGCCAGCACCATTGTTTTTTGACCAAGAATCTACTTCTACTTGCCTGCACTTTGCCAATCCTCCTGGTTTTTGCTTTGGTAGAGGAGGTCACTGAGACTAGACTTAAGGCAAGAAGGAGGTTGTACTTTGATTCTTCTTTATTTATTTTTTTCTTTTTGGGTCACACCCAGCAATGCCCAGGGGTTACTTCTGGCCCTGCGCTCAGAAATTAATTCTGGTGGTGCTCAGGGGACCATATGGGATGTTGGGAATCGAATCCAGGTTGGCCACATGCAAGTCAAATGCCCTACCCGCCATGCTATTGCTCCAGCCCTGACTTTGATTCTCCTTAGGAGCAGGTGGGCTGCCTTCCTGGGGAATAGAAAATCAAGAGGATGCAGAGTAGAAAAACATGAAGCAAAGCATAATGAACCCCTGAAGAAAGCAAACATCTTTGGCATCACAGATCCTTAGATGAACCTCCAGCTTCTTGGCAGAGGCCATAGACACCCCCACACCCAGTTCTACTTTTCCTGAAAGGCTCCTGCTTTGTGAGTCATTTTCTACCAGCTCCTTACCCTGCTTTAGAAGATAAAGCTTCCTCTTTACTTAACCCAGGGCATTCATTCTTATTATTGCATACTATACAAAAAAGCAAGTTATCATTCTTTCTACTCTCAAATACAGGCCAGAATCTGCTTTTGTCAATTGTCACAACATCCCCATAGGGTAGGTAATATTCTCAATTCATCTTGAATTGAGACAGATTCATCTTGCTCAATATTTTCTATTAGATACCAGACACTGAAGCAACAAGAACGGGTTAGGCAGTATATTGCCCTTCTTTTATTTTGCAGAAAGAGAAATTTTCAATTTTAGCCTTTTTTTGGTGGTTTCTGACATAGAGGATAATATCTGTTGCACAGATCTACATAGAGTTGCACAGTTTCTGGGTTCTTCTCCTAGGAAGGTCTTTGGTGATGGTGACTATGGGGATGAGAATAAGGAAGGGCTGAATGATACTCTGTGGTATTGAAATTACTAAGAATCGCTTGAGGCTCTACCCCATGCAAAAGCTCAAGACTCTTCTGCAAGGTCTTGTCTTCCTACCCAGACTAAATAGATAAAATCCTCCCAGTTTTCACACTACTTGCATTTGGAAAAGTTGAGTATTAATACCACAGGGGAATCATTTTACCGATGACTGAGCATTATTATTATGACCCACTTGCCCCATCATACCAAAGGACTGACACAGAACCTTGAGATTTGGGGCAATCAGATCTGCTAGGCAGAGTTTAGCTAAATATCTACCAGTTCCTGTCAACTCTACGAAAGGAGAATGTGCTAGCTTGATTTTGTACATAAGTCAAATGAGCTGGACTTTCTAAAGATTTTTCAAAGCTGACCTGTCTCCTTTGGCACAGGCAGTTTTAGGCACTGTCTAATTAAATAGGCCACACAAACACCGGAAAAGTGGTATCTGAAAGACACAGTGTACTGGGGGCCAAGGACAATACTGATTAAGATCAAATAGCTAATTGTAAGCCTCAGTCTACAAATTGCTGCCAGATGAATCAATAGCAGTGTGTGCAATCCAAGTATAATTTCAACGTGGATACTCTCATTCACACCAGAGAGGGCTGGAGAACTCACTGGGAGGGGTGGGGTGCTGGTCAGAGCAAAGGATTCAATTCATTGGCTGGAAAGGGATGAAACAAAGTTTTCTTATTGTGGTTGCTGGTTGGGGGAAGACCTTTGGAGGAGAAAAAACATTGGTTTGGTCTAGAGGCACCAAACTCAAGCGTCAGCTGAACAGAAAAAAGGGAGGTAGAGATGAGAGCCGTCCAATCATTGCCTCTTAGTATTGGCCTCCTGTTAAGGCAAGTTTTCAGAATGAATTAAGCACCAATATGAAAGTTAATGCCTTTTCTGAACAGAACCTAAGTTCTGTCACAAATAGTTGCCTTGACTTTGCTGATGAGTGAGAATGGATGGATCCCAAGAGTTTGCTAGGAATTCATACAAACACCATCCACCCCTCTCCAGAAACGCCTCCCACATCTAGGTAATGAGGTAATGAATTTTGTTGACTTTGGATCTGTTTTCTTTGCTGGAATTCTTAGATAATCTCACAGCTCTGAAATCCAGCGCCTATTAAAAAACAGGATAGTATTCTGACTCTGATATTTGCTCAGGTCACTGTCTGGCTATATTGAATAATTCATTCATATGAAATATGACAACAGGACTTATTTTTATGTGAATTTTGTCAATAACATCAAACCATTTCTGAAATCAAGGTGTAAATACAAGTAATGAAAAGAAACAAAATTATTTAGAAGCAGGATATGAGTAAGTGAAGACAGATACATAGATGGGTTGAGTGAGTAGAATTCAGCTTCAACATTTGTAAAGATGCAGTAGTCTCAAATGTTTTGGATTCTGAGTTTCCTGGACAGCAGAGTGCAGTTACAAAGCACTGGTTTGATCTCTAGCACCACAAAATACAAGAGAGAAAAGAAAAAGTCCAGATACCTTTATTTATCAGGGGATGAAGAAGGGTCTAGTTTAAATATATGTGTGTGTATGTGTGTGTGTTGGGCTGGAGCACAACAGGTAGGGCGTTTGCTTTGCACGCAACCTGAGTTCAATTCCTCTGCCCCTCTCGGAGAGCCCGGCAAGCTACCAAGAGTATCTTGCGCTCAGGGCAAAGCCTGGCAAACTGCATGTGATGCATTCGATATGCCAAACACAGTAACAACAAGTCTCACAATGTTACTGGGCCCGTTCTAGCAAATCGATGAACAATGAGAGGACAGTGACAGTGACAGTGTGTGCGTTATAAAATGAATGCAAGTAAACACAAGTTCACATGGATATACAAATGCTGTCCATTTTATTATAGCTCCAGTCCTCTCTTCATTTAAAGATAGGTGCTGGTAAAACATTATCCTCCTTAGATTTTTTTTATGAAACTGAGTTTCATAAAACTCAGTTAGTCATCAGTTTAAAAAATAGAAATGTAATTTTTTTAGGGACCAGTGAGGTAGTACAGTGGTAGAGTGCTTGCCTTGTCCTGGAACCCCATATGTTCTCCTGATCCTAGTCAGGAGTGATCCCTGAGTCAAGAGTCAGGAGTAAGCCCTGAGCACTGCTGGGTGTGATCTGAAAAAACAAACAAAAAATAGTTAATTATTTTTATAACATTGTTTTAAAAACTAGACTCTTCTTCATCCCCTGATAAATAAAGGTACCTGGACTTTTTCTTTTCTCTATTCTTTTTTGGTGGTCCTAGAGATCAAACCAGTGCTTTGTAACTCCAAGACTGGGTGCTACCACTGCACAGTTTCTCCAGCCCTGTAGTTAGACTTTATTATGCTTATGAGACGACTTTGCATGCTGATCAAACTGATTTCCAACCTCATGCTCCTGCAACTCTTCCTGGATGTGTGCCTTTCTGGAGAGTTTATCTATTAGCTTATCATGCTTCAGCAAATGTTGATGCTTTTAGCAGGAATAACAACTTTCTAAATCATGGTGTTTAGAATAAATTTAGGAAAAAATACAGATCTGTGTCATATTTGACCTGGGGAACATAATAGGTGGAATTATTAGTATACACTTTTTCTAAATAGGTCTTTATATCATCCTCACATACTTCTTAATTCTCCACCACTGTGACTATTTCTAATAGACCTGGCATTGTCATCTCAGCTACATCAAGTGTGACTTTTAATGTACCTGTCAGATAGGAGAGCAAAAGAAATGACATTATTTGCTTTAAGTAACTAAAACCCAACTCCAAGACCCACTGTCTTGGCTACTGAGAAAGTCCATTTCTGTCCTTGCTGACTGTGTGGCCCAGAGCTGTTTAAAAGCTCCCTGGCTTTGCACAGACAGCATAAAACCCTCAGAGAGAATTCTGGATGGTGACTTCTAGGATCACACTGTTCTGCGATCTCCTGGGAATTATAGTCTGGAGAACATCAATAGCCCTGATATCCAAGCCTAAGGAAGCAGCAAGATTGTCTAGGTTTAGACACCCTGCAAACTGACGAGTTTATTTATTGCAAAATGACAAGCACTGGGTTCTCATGACTTGATGAAGGCAATGTTTCTGGAGTCATCCAGTGAGGGATTTGGGGTGATGGGAGCAAAAGAGAAAAATTGAAGTCCAGCAAGAGTGTTTTCAATGGAACCAGACTCATCCTGATCCCCTGCATACCAGCGTGTGTTAATGGCACCTGAAGGAACCAGGGTTGGGCTTTCTTCCTTCCTTCTCTATCAAGAAGAGACTGCAGACAACTCTGGGGTGGGCACAGGGGACAAAAGTCTACATGTCTTATGGCTGTGATGGTGCCCAAGAATAATTCTCTGAAGGCCACAGGTGCCAGCTGTCAGAGCACAAGGGAACTGATCAAGTGATACGATGCAGGGCTCCTGGATTTGGTACCCAAAGTGTTCACTACAGGAACCATCACAAACCAGCATATTTATTTTGAAGAATGGATTCCTTGGTAAGACTACCCCCCCCATTCACGCAAGCGCATGCACACACACACACACACACACACACACAGAAACACATACAAACACACACACACATACTGTTGCCTTGAGTAAGAAAGGCAAGGTAGTAAAGATCTTTGAAGAAGATTAATCTGGGACCTGAGAATTGGGGCTCATGGTAGCACTCCTGCTTGCAGATTTAGGGCTGTGAATTTGACCCCCAGATTACCCCACAATTGCTGCGTATGATCCCAGTGGCACTACCTTGGGGCCTCCCAGTACCACAGCAAGGATGTGATTTTCTGCACACGGCAACCAAGTGTGTGGCCCTGGACACAGTAGCAATGAAGGGAGGGAAAGGGGAAAGAAAATTAAGCTTGAAGAGAGAAACTTTCTTAAATTTATTTGAAACAGAATGCCAGAGAAATCCACCTCCCCCACCCCACCCAAGAACTGTATTTGTTAGCAGAAAAGCATGCAAGGATGTGCTGATCTTAATGCGTTTATGTCCCCAGGATGAGTCCCCAAAATGACAGGGCAATGTGCTATTTATGATTAATCATGGAACATTTTACTAAGCAAAGCATGAGTTCATGCTCCTTCCAGGTCAGAGGTGCAGATATTTTAAATTCTCACTTGGTTTTGTGTGATAACATCCATTTCAGTGAGGATAAGTGAAACATAAAGCCCTTTAAAAATCAGACAGAAAAGAATCAGAATCTGCTCAATGGGAAATACAAAGTTTCTAAAAAAGAGAGAGACCATAGGGGGTTGGTAGCTTTGAAATCTAACCCTGGGAGATGATCTGATAAGATGCAGATGGTCTGTGAACCCTACAGGTGGATATCTAAACCAGGAGAGAAAAGGATGGCTGGAGGAAGTCTTAGAATTCTCTTCAAAGGCCTCATAGGAAAGTGTCCAGCTTTGGAACAGTCAGGAAGTAAATGCAAATGTGAGAGAACACAGAACCATGCCTAGTGGCCGTTTGATGTAAAAATGCACTGTTAAAAATCCGTTGTGCAGGATTAAGAGAGACAACTGTATAGAAACCATGGCGGCCCCAGTCTGAATCAACATACTGGCAGGTCATTATCAAGAGGCCAGAAAAGAATGCAAGCTCTTTCTTTACAGTAGAATGGAACCCCCAAAGGGAACTTTTGTTATATTTTTATCAGCTTATGAGCTTTTCTTTAAGATGCATGCATTTGGGGATTTGATTTTTCAAGACTGTTCAGTGCTTATAAATTCAAACAAGAAATGAGACTGTATTGATTAAATTATTTCTCAAAACCAGTCCATCCAGAAAAGTATTATTAACCTATATTATAATATTATATATATATATATATTAAGGCTTGGTGAAATTAAGTAATTTCCCAGGCTCCCATTCACTAAGAAAAAAATGTATTTTTTTTTTTTGCTTTTTGGGTCACACCTGGCAATGCACAGGGGTTATTCCTGGCTCTGCAATCAGAAATTACTCCTCCTGGTGGTGCTCAGGGGACCATATGGGATGCTGGAAATCATACTCAGGTCGGCCACGTGCAAGGCAAATGCCCTACCTGCTGTGCTATCGCTCCAGCCCTGAAAAAATGTATTTCTTTATCATCTCTTTCTCTCATTAATGAGCCTCTGCTTTATGCAAATTCTGGACATGGGGGCATGAAATGATTCTGTGAACTTATATTGGTCTGATCCTACAGGCCGTTAGTTTTCCAACAGAGTCTACTGACAAATAATTCAAATCTGAGTTTTTGCATGAATTTCTCTATTATTATGAAAGATGATAAAGAGATTTGCACAAGGTGGAGATAAGCTGGGAACATGTAAACATGTAAGGAAGACTTAATGCCAGGTTACATGTGAAGGCTTAGTACGAAACTGTCTTGCCTAATGCTTTAAAAAATAATCAGAACAGACACAGCAATAAAAATGACAATAAGCAGGCTTGTATTATATTTTATTGCTATAAAACTCGAACACATTGTGAAGAAGTAAAACTGTGACAGGACGAAAGTCATGTCTATGCATGTTGCTTTTGACAGTTTTCATTGTTTATTTGTGATTTTGATCATCTTTATCTGACTTCGGATATCATGGATTTGGAGGTTCATGTCTTTTATCAGTTTGGGAACATTTCAGCTATTCCCTCTTTATATGTTGTTTTTATTCCCTTCTCTCTTCTTTTGAAATGCCACTTACATGTACTTGTTAACCCTAATCCAGGGTCCCTGTGGTTTCTGGAACATTTTCTCCTCTTTGTGTCTTGGGCTTTATTCTAAGTTACCTTTAAATGTATTAACACTGCTAAAATTCATCTGCTTGTTATTGAACTTATCCAATGAGTTTTTAACTTCTCTTACTGCAACTTGTAAATTCAAGAATTCTCAGTTGGTTATTTTTATATATTTGAGGGCCTTCCAGGTGGTACCTGGGAAGCTTTGGGACCTCTCCCACTGATTCTTTGTCAATAGGGTTGGCAGGTCAGTGCCAGGGACAGAGAACATAGTACTTCTTGAGCTCCGCACAGCCAGGGATTACCCATAGTGCTTGTATTGAACCAAGGTTGATCACAAGCAAGGCTAGTACCTTAATCCCAGAAGTATCTCTGTGGCTTCCTGTTGGTTATTTTTAAATTTTTTCTATTTTCAGCTGAAATTCACAATCTTTTATTTCTTTGACTATATTGGAATATGTATTTATTTTATTTTTTGGGGGGATGTGTTTTTAGAATATGTAAGAGCCACTTTCAGTAGTGCTCAGGGTATATAGAGGGCCTTCCCATGGTATTACTTGACCTGGCAGTTCAGGCCTGAAAGGTCACTGCTGGGGCTGGAGTGATATCACAGTGGGTAGGGCATTTGCCCTGCACGCAGCCAACCCGGGTTCGCAGCATCCCATATGGTCCCCTGAGCATTGCCAGGGGTAATTCCTGAGTGCAAAGCCAGGAGTGACCCCTGTGCATCACCGGGTGTGACCCAAAAAGTAAAAAAAAGGGGGTCAGTGCTTGGGCCCAGAATTGTTTGAGGAACACCAGGACCACATCCAGCAATGTTCAAGGGTGCTATGACACCAGAGTTGAACATAGAGCTTTGAACATACGAGACATGTGCTCTACCACTTGAGCTCTCTCCTTGCCCAGTAGAATTGTTTTTAAACATTGTCAGGCAACAACACTCTCTGGATCATTTATAAATCTGTTGACATTGTCTATATTTCACTTAAATTTTAGCTCCCTCCCTCCTTCCTTCCCTCTCTTCCTCCCTCCCTCCCTCTCTTCCTCCCTCTTTCTCCTTCCCTGCCTCCTCTCTCCTCTCTCCTCTCTCTCTCTCTCCTTCCCTGCCTCCTCTCTCCTCTCTCTCTCTTTCTCTCTCTCTCCCACTCCCTCTCTCTCTCCTTTTGTGAGTCTCCTTCTTGAGGGAAACTAGGACCTGAATTACCCCAAGGCTTTGTTACCTACCATTGACTCACCAAAACTTGAGAACACTCCTCAACTGTAATAGTATGAGGTGTTTGAGTTCTACCCATAGCATATCATGAGGCACTTACTGCACTTTGGAAGTACTTACCTCCAAGGAGGAAAATCTCAACTCAGGCTTACTGTAGACTTTCTCTGTCTCCTCTACTCACATCATGAACACATGTTCCTGGAAGTATAAGCCCCAGGGCTTTCTCTGTCCACTTAAAGCTTCAGAAAGTGCATTGTTCTCCTTACACTCTCTCAGTATCATAAGCTCATTTAGTGAGAGTCCCCTTTTAACACTTAAACTGGGGTTTTAGAGTCACTCACAGGGAAAACTTCTCAAAGTACATGGTCCCAAAACACAGAGACCATTGTTGAGAGCATTAGCCGCGTGGCCTATGGGCAGTGAGAGAGGACAAACCAGGCGTTCAGCCAATATTGGCAGCCTTGCCAAATGACACATGGGAAATGATTCATTGCTTTGTAGTTCTTACATGTTTTTTTAAAAAATTGTATCCCTTCCCTTTGTTTTTGTTTTCATTTTCGAGCGGAAGTCACACATGTTCGTTATGGTGCTTGTGGGATAGGGGTGGGGTTACACACTTTATGGTAGTGCTGGTACATGCTTTAGTTATGTGTCCACCAGAGATCACACACTTTGTTGTGAATGGGGATCCTAAATGACAATGCTAATATATTTGCACTCAGCATGTGGGCAGTTCTGGGCAGTGGTATTCTACCAGTGTTATTAACCATGGTCCCTTCCTCCTTTAATATTTTAGAAATTTAATCTGAATGGAGATTCCTACGTTACCTAGAGGCAAACTAGTAAGTCCCTAAGGTAATGGAAACAGTTATGAGAAGAAAAGCCATGTCAAATGCACAATTGCATGGCAGAGGGACTGTTTCATAAGGATAAGCCTTAGAAGAAATGAGATGAAAAAAACACTCAGGAGACTGATTGAGTGGTTGGTTCTCAGACTTAATAATTAAGGGTTAAATTATTTAGGGAACTTATTTCATTTCTTTAGGCAAGTAATATTTAGTATCATGCCATAGTATTTGAGAAAATGTGCTATTTGCATCATAGAATATTTCTAGGTTGACTATTGTGCTCAGTACCCAGATAGCTGGCAATGCCATTTCTACCTGAAGTAATTTACAATATGAATTAAAGATTAGAAATACTTAAGCTATACATATTGTTAAGAATTCAGATGGAAAGTTCTATCTGGACACCAAGGGAAATTTGTTGTACTTCAGAATTTATATTGTTCTCTAGTGTTTTTCAACTGTAATTTTCAACACTTCTGTACCTCAAAAATGAAACATAATCTAAATTTGTTTTCTATAGAGACTCTTGTTTTTAACCAGTTCTGCTTTCTGGGTATAATACCATAGGATACCGAATAGTGTAATTTAATTTTTCAAGCTTTAGTGAAAAAAGAGATAATACAATACCAAAATACAATAAGTCTTGTATACTGATCAAAACATCTAGGTGAAATATTTACCTACCCAGACCTCCCAATTCCTAAAGTTTGAGAAAAAATTAATACAATGTTATGTGAGTTAGTGCAACATCCAATATACCCAGAGATATAATAATATACTCATATTTAAAATAAATCCATAAAGCAAAGGGAAGACATGTCTAAGACATGCATTTTCTATTATGAGGTTTCTCTTGGCAATTCCTTTGAGTTCACTGTTTGCAAGCTTCATATCACTGTATTTTAAATTCATGAAACATGGAAAGATTTTATTCTGAAATGAAATGCTTCAGTCTTTTAATCACTTTTATTTTCTCTTTTAGTCCTTGAAGAAAAAAACTGCTCAGACCCTGGGGGCCCAGTCAACGGGTACAAGAAAATAACAGGAGGGCCTGGGCTTATCAAGGAGCGCTTCTTCAAAATTGGCACCATACTATCCTTCTTTTGTAACAACTCATATGTTCTTAGCGGCAATGAGAAGAGAATATGCCAGCAGAATGGAGAATGGTCGGGGAAACAGCCTATTTGCATAAAAGGTAAATTGTTAATCTCAAAAGCCTAGAGGAATAGAAGTGCTGAATTTTGGGATCACTTCCATCCATGCTTACATGAACCCCTTGTAAAAACAATATGATCAAAGTATAGAGAGTGTAATGTGGAAATAATCTGCCCCACAGGCAGGGGGAGGGTTTGGGATGGGGGTATACTGGGGTTTTTGGTGGTGGAGAATGGGCACTGGTGAAGGTACGGGTGTTTC
>JAOXYA010000045.1:38268035-38291118 GCA_028565675.1 Sorex palustris | reverse complement strand
CCCCCCCCCCCCCCCCCCCCGCGTCATGATTTGGGGTGATGCCTGCTGTGTCGGTTTGAGGATCACATTGAGGAATGTGTCTGGCGGGAGCGGTGGAATGCTCCTGCAGGAAGAATGAGAAGGAGCCTTAAGCGATTAGTGAAGTAATTACTGGGAAAGCAAGCGGCTGGAATTCTGCAGGGAACGCCGGGGCTCCCCGCGACGCTGGGTGTGCAGTTGGAAGGAAGGACCACTCAGCTTTGTTGGTATTTGCCAGGAAATTTCATCCTGCGGGCCTCAGGCCCTGGGGACAGTGGTCCTCCCCGTGACAAAGCCAGGGGAAAGTGCTGGCTGTGAACGTGTCGACCCTGGTTTGGTTCTTGGCACTGCTTGTTGGTCCCTCAAGCACAGAGCTGGGAGGAGCCCCTTGAGCACTGTCAGGTGAGAGCCTCCTCTCTGGATTGTTGAATGAATCTGGATGATGTGGTTCATGTTTTAGCAGGCTTAGTGCTAAAGTCTCCTGACGTCTTCCTGGGTCTGTGCCAGGGTCTGGGCTGTACAGCACCTGGGGGTGTTTTCCTTTCTTGACTGCTTTTTTTTTCCTTTTTTTCCCTTTTTTCTTTTTGGGTCACACCTGGGGATGCACAGGAGTTCCTCCTGACTCTGCACTCAGGAATCACCCCTGGTGGTGCTTGGGGGACCCTCTGGGATGCCGGAGATCAAACCTGGGTCGGCTGCATGCAAAGCAAATGCCCTCCCTACTGGACTATAGTCCCAGGCCTGGCTGGTTTTTCTAGGGGTGCAGTTTACCCCAGTTTGGTCTGATTAGTCTTTAATCAGAAAGCTGAATAGAAGGGCCTGCTTTGGCAACTGTTTGTACACTTCCAACTAAAACCGGTCATTGAGAGCATCTAGCATTTGAAGGCCTGTTGTTCTTGAGACAAAAACAGGCGAGGAGGAGGGGGAGGGGGGAAGTAGGGGAAAGGGAGGCTCCCTGTGTCCAGGCCTTGGCGCTACCCCCTGCAGGTTTTGTTCCTTCTGGGAACCTGATAAGTTGATAAGGGAGGCCTGGCCTGGCCCGGCCCATCTGGCTTTGGGCTGGATCCCTAATCTTTCCTGAGCTGTGGCTCCTGAACTCGGTGGGAGATGTGACAAGATGTGACGCATTTAACCCTCTCTGGTCCCCTCTGAGCTCCCCCTTACCTGCATTACCGTGTCACAGGAATGGGGGGCATTGGACACCATGTCCCCTTCTCTTCTTCTGGTCTCGTTGGGGCTGGGCTCGCTCCTGGCTTGAGGGACCATCTGTGATGCTGGGGTTGTCCCCAGCTGGGCCGTGTAGAAGGCGAGCGATGCACCCTCTGTGCTCTCCCTCCGGCCCCTTTCACTCTTGGGGGTCCCATTTCCTCGAGCTTTATCTCCTTGCTTCAAAGTGATGTTGTTGGGTATATATGATTCAGCCTGAGAAAGTGTTTATGAGCGAGAACCATCTGGGACAGCCTGTTTAGGTGGGAAGGCACACACACACACACACACACACACACACACACACAAACTCGTACTTACATAGTCTATACACACTCACATACACTCTCACCCAGTACACATGCACAGTGTACAGACACACTTTCAAGAACACTCACAGTATACATCCACTTGTACACTCATAGTACACACACACTCACATACTCACAGTCCACACACACACAGTACTCTCACATGCCCCCATACACACACTCACAGCACACACACACACACATACGCACACATACTCTTTTGCATATACACATCCTCACACGCTTACACTCACAGCAGACACACATCCACACACTCTCACAGACACACACTCACACTCGCAGTGCGCACTCACACTCTCCCACAGCCCTCCAGGGGCTCAGTGAAATCCCGCCGAGCTGCGTAACTGTGACCATTTAGACTTAACGCGTGCCGAGTTCCCCACCAGTCCAATAAGATCAATTGGTGAGGGCCAAAACATGGACAGTCTTGCTATTGGGACCCCCAAAGTCCCCCTCACAAACCTCTGTCCCCCCCGTCCCCATTTGATGTTCCTTCTAGGTAATATTTCTCCCTCTCTCTCTGCCCACTCCTCTCAGCTCAGAGGCAGGGTGGAGGGTGGGGCACGCGTAAATGGGCATGCTGTGGCATTAGAGGCCTCTGCAGGGGTCTGTAAACTTTTTTTCCCCTTTTTTTGCTTTTTGGGTCACACTCAGCAATGCTCAGGGGTTTCTCCTGGCTCTGAACTCGGGAATCACTCCTGGTGGTGCTCATGGGACCCTAGGGGATGCCAGGATCAAACCCAGGTTGGCTGCGTGCAAGGCAAATGCCCTTCCCGCTGTGCCCCTTATAACATAGTTTGTGCCCCATTTGATGCTGGCAGAGCAGCTGTGGACAGCACTGTGGCCTCGGCTCACACCACCTGGTTTCTGCAGCTCATGCTCTCCTCCAGTGCTCCCCGCCAGTGCTCCCGCCCCTGCCCAGAGGGAGAAGCATTTCAGGCACTGCCCTCCACCGAGTGGGCATGGCGTCCTTTGGGCTTGGCTTCTGGACTGTGATTTCTTGGGGGCTATTCTGAGTAATGAGCCACTGGACACTAAAGAAGACAAAAAAAAGTATCCTGGTGGCCCTGATTGAGCCAGGTAGTAAGCGTGGGCCATCACTGACGTACACTGAGTGTGTGTTTGACAGCAACGGCTCCTGAGCTTCTTACCCGTGACTCTACCCCTCCCCACCCTTCCTCCTGTCCCCAAACTCTAGCAAATCACATGAAAAGCCCATGTTCAGAAATCAAAAGGCCGGGGAGCCTGGAGACCGTAATCTCTTCCTGCGGGCTGCTTGGGTGTTTGAGATAACGTTCCAGCTGGGTCCGAGGAGAGGAGCCGCCGCTCAGCTACTCTGCCGGGAGCCGGTGCGAGCCCTGCGCCTTCTAATACCCAGGAATGGAGGAACCTGGAACCCGGAACCTTGGAAGATCATCTTCCCCTTTCTACCTCCCTCTATTCCAAACATCATTTCATTCCCACTTCTACCTGTACTGGTTTCCTGCCCTTTTCTTTCCTTTTGTGTTAGTAATTTTTATTTTAATAAAAAAATTAAAAATAAGCCAATGTGAGTTACAAGGTCATTCACAGTTGAGTTTGAGGCACTCTCTGTTTCATTGGTGCCTGCGTTTCTGTCAGTGCGCAGAGTAGGGGTTACTGCATGAGGCAGCGATTCATGGCATCTTGTTGAATATAATATTGTAGTTGGTCCATCAAAGTTCTGATCGCTCATGGGCCAGAGAGATAATATGGGGAGGGGGAGGTGAGAGACTTGCCTTGCTTGCTGTCAACCCTGGTTTAAATCCTTGGCACCGCATCTCGTCCTCTGAGCACAAAGCCACGAGTAGCCAGGAGTAGCCCCACTAGGTATGACTCCCCTGGTCCCCACCAAATGTGATCATTGAATAAGTGGGCGTCGAGTCTCTGGGCTGCAGGCATTGGAGAGGTCCTGCAGGTGAACAATGAAAGAAATCTTTGCCCTCAAGTTTGTTTCCAGACTCAGAGGGTCGACAGGCCACCTCAATTGCTTTGTGCATCTTTTTATTTTGGCTTTTTGGATCATACCCGGCAATACTTAGGGGTCACTCCTGGTTCTGTACTTAGGGATTACTCCTAGCGGTGCTTGGGGGACTGTATGGGATGCGGGGGATCGAACCCAGGTCAGTTGCGTGGAAGGCAAACACCCTACTCTCTGTAATATCACTCCGGTCTCTGCTTTGAGCACTTTACTGGAGGGTCCCATTCAGCTGTGGTGAAGGGGGAGGTGGGGTGGAGGGGCATTTGCCTGACTGCGTGCCTCAGTGGCATTTATTACCAGGAAATTCAACAGGGCTACAGGTTGTGGTTCTTTTTTTTCCCCCCAGTAGTGAAGTGAAAGTGATTTTCCAGCCTGAGCCCAGTGATGCCTTCTAAAAATGGAGAAAACAGAATCAACAGAACGTGTCTTCCATAATATATCATATGACATCTTGCTCAGAAGAAGAAATACTCTTTCTCAATGCATTGGTCCTTTGATTTCTTTCAGTTCCGTGCAAAGAAAACCAATGCTTTGCAATGAAGGAGTAAATACGGCGGCCGTTAAAGTGCTCCAGATTCAAGACACACATGCACACATGTATGGAAATTCACCTGCACTCTTTAGGCTGCCTACGTGTATGTGTGCATGTGTGCATGACGCTGCCCGTCATTTTTAGCCCTCTCTCCCTCTGTGGAGACAGTATCTTGTCACAAGTGCTTCACGTTTCAGAGATAATCTCTAAATGTCAGAATAGCAGCTTGGATGCTTATCATGAATGAAGAAGCACCAAGTAGTTGAGAATCATGTCCCAGACCTGGCCAGGGATGTCCTTAGACTAACAGTCTGTGTGGTGGCCTCTGGGGGCCTGGCACAGCTGCCAGAGCCGGTACTGTGCTGACGGACGCGTCCTCTCAAGGAAGGAAAAGAACAGGGCCTTGGTGCTGGGGTTGACCAGTAGCCCCGCCGCCTGATTTCTCTTGGGAAGGGAGTAGCCCAGCACCTTGGGGCGAGCTTCTATGCCACAGTGGAGGGTGGGACTGTTGTATCCCAGCCCTCCTGGCAGACCCAGCAGGAGACCCTGTGGCTCTTAATAAACTCACGTGGAACTCGAGTTTCCCGTCAGCTTCTCCTAGCAGCAGGTACCTGCCGTGGTAAATTAGGAACAGGGAAAACGTAGAAGAAACTCATCTCTTCCACTCTGCAGGCTCCGCTGGAAAATGCCACAAGTGCCTGGAACAAGCCTTTGACCTCATTTCACCCCTTCCTCAGGCCAGAGGGGTGTTCCCTTGGCGCCTGCCGGGCACTTGGAATCTTCTGTTTTCCACTCTCGAAACTTTGCTAATTGAGTCTCCACATCCCTTTCTCTCCGTTCAAACCATCTTGAAAGCTGGCTCCCCGCACCGCTGCAGTGATTATGTCTTTGGAGCCAGTCAGATTTGGGAAGAAGTCACCTCTTTGTGAGTCTCCGGCTGGAGCTCAGAAGCAGAGTTTGGGTTCAGTCAGGGGCTGTCTGGCTGTCATGTGAGCCCCAGTTTTTAAGTTTCTCTGTCCATCCTACTTAATATTCAGACAGTTATCACAGGACTCTTTGCTGTGCATATAGCTCGCTCTCTCTCTCTCTCTCTCTCTCTCTCTCTCTCTCTCTCTCTCTCTCTCGCAGATTAGCATTCCATAGGTTCAGAGTCCAGCCCCTTTGACAGGGTTTCCCTACTCAGCCTCAAAGACCACTCAGTGATTTACAATCTAGGTCCACCTGGGGTGGAGAAATAGTGGAGGGCTAGAATTGGGAGGGTTCGGTTTATTGATTTCCCAGGAGTCACTCATTTGTCCTTCTCACTTGGTGTTTTGTAAACTTAGGTGGGACGGCCTGCTGGCCAGGTAGCTCTTGGATTCTAGAAGGTGGTAGCCAACCATGTGCGTCTGCTCTGGATCAGCATGTAGGACAGTATTGATTGGTGGAGGGAGGGGCTGGAGAGGTGGCACAGGAAGTCGGGTGCTTGCCATGCATGAAGTTTTAGTTCTGGTTCATATATGATCCTTTAGCTCCTCAGGAGTCCCTCCTGAGCACAGAGCCAGGAGTAATGCTTGAGCACTGCCTCATGTGGCCCTCAGCCCCCAATAAAACAAATTCTTAGCTTGTCTCTTCAAACAAACAACCCACCCCAAACAAAGGCAAAACTAAAATTCCCAGAAAAGTCAAACACTGGCTGGACAGTGTAAACTAGATAGTCGTCGTCGTCGTCCTTTTTCTTCTTCTTCTTCTTCTTCTTCTTCTTCTTCTTCTTCTTCTTCATCATCGTCCTTTTTCTTCTTCTTCTTCTTCTTCTTCTTCTTCTTCTTCTTCTTCTTCTTCTTCTTCGTCATCGTCGTCCTTTTTCTTCTTCTTCTTCTTCTTCTTCGTCGTCGTCGTCGTCGTCGTCGTCGTCGTCGTCTTCTTCTTCTTTTTTGCTTTTTGGGTCATACCCAGCAATGCTCAGGGATTACTCCTGGCTCTGCACTCAGGAATAACTTCTGGCAATGCTGGGGGACCATATGGGATGTCAGGGATCGAACCCTGGTCATTCACATGCAAGGCAAATGCCCTACCCTCTGAACTATTGTTCCAGCCCCCATAGAACCACGTATGACTTTTAAGTTGAAAAACATGATTAAAAGCATTTGCTTCTCTTCTGGACCTCACTGATCCTAGTCATGTCTTGTTTTGACAAAAAGCATAATTTTGGTATCAAGACAGTTTTGGAAAGAAGACAGGACCAAGTTTTATGTATGCAAACCCAAGTAACAATGGAAACAATTTATATGACTTATATAGCTACATTTATCAACCCTATATGCAATATTAAGTAGTGTCAGAAAGCAATAAAAGAGCAAAATAAACACGTCATCTCTGCCAGCCTACATATGAGGAGGTTTCAAATGTTTGAAATATAGGTATGGATAAATTGGATAAAGGGGATCTATAGTATGGTGGAGAATGGATGCTAGACTTTTGGTGGCATCAAATGCAACATATTCACAATGCAGTATATATGAAGATTCAATTAGAATGTAGTACCCCTGAAGCCTCCAACGCTACTCCAATAAAGCATTAAAAAGAGAAAAAGGAAAGATGATAAAAATTCAAAGAGCTTTTCTTTGAATGAAGAAGAGAGAAATAGTTCAAAACAAGGAGTCCCGCTATTGTCTTGAATAAGAACCCCTGCAAAAGTAAGTAGAATCTGGGGGTTGGAGTGATAGCACAGCAGGTAGGGTGTTTGCCTTGCACGCGGCCAACCCGGGTTCGATTCCCAGCATCCCATATGGTTCCCCGAGCACTTCCAAGGGTGATTCCTGAGTGCAGAGCCAGGAGTAACCCCTGTGCATCTCCAGGTGTGGCCCAAAAAATCAAAAAAATAAAAAAGTACGTAGAATCTCAGCCAGTCTGAGGAGTTGGGAGGAATTTGTAGAAGGAAGAGGAGTTGGGACTCTGTTCCAGTAAGAAGACAAAGGAGATGACAGGAAGTATAGTGGAGAAAACAATCAGTAAATTCTACACGAGACAGGGTAAGAAATAGGGGGGCCTCCTGTTATTCATCAATTTGCTCGAGCGGGCCCAGTAACATCTCCATCGTGAGACTTGTTGTTACTGTATTTGGCATATTGAATATGTCACGGGTAGATTGCCAGGCTTTGCCGTGCGGGCAAGATACTCTCGGTAAAGGGGCAGAGGAATCAAACTCGGGTCGGCCATATTGGCCGCTTACAAGGCAAAGGCCTTACCCGCTGTGCTATCGCTCCAGCCCTAAGAAATAGGGGGTAGAGGAATAAATTTTAAAGGTGATCTGGGGATTGGAGAGATAATGCAGTGGATAGGACACTTGCCTTGCACATGTTTGACTCAGATTGTTTCCCAAGTTCCCCATATGGTCCCCCGAGCTTTACCAGGAGTGATCCCTGAGCACAGATCCGAGTAAGCGCAGAGAACCGCCTGGTGTGGCCCCCAAAGAAAAAAATTAATAAACAGAGGTAACATGGGACCAGAAAAATGGAATTAAGTACAGGAAAAGCTTGAAACCTATGTTTCAGTAGTGGGGGTATTTGGTTTCTTAGTGAATTTATACATCCTTATTCTAGGTCACAGCCCCTCTATTTGGTGGGGGGTGGGGGAGGCAGGTCACAATTATCTGGCTATTTCCTGAGAAGAAAGTGTGCCCTTGGCCTAGATTATTCAGATAATTGCCTCAACCCTTCACTTTCCCTTCTGGGTGTTTGTCAACAACCCGAATCCTGGGGAAAGGAATGAAAGAGAATAGTTTCTGAAAGGAATAAATCACTTTAGACTTCAGCCAGAAGCGACCTTCATCTCCACCTCCTGCCCTGGCACAGACTCTGTTTCTGGATTTATTAAGTATGGAAATGGTGTTACATATATCCGTAGAGATTTTTGTCAACTCTTCTCTTACAAATTAATACCACCAAAGTTCCTGAGGTTGCTAATTAGCTGAATCTTGGCTGCTTAATTGGGAAGTGAGACGGGAAGGGGTCCCTTTCACTGGGGAAGAAAGAAAGACTGCAGCAAAGTGAAAGTAGGCTTTGAGTCACCAGCCAATAACCGTCCAGAGCCTGGGGCAGAGAAAGGACATGGAAGATTCTGTTACCTCAGAAGTCCTGATGGTTGATAGGTTTTCAGTGAAAATCTCCCTGGCTGGGGTTTGTTCTAGAGCTTCCACTTGGACTTGATTCTGTGTTGACCATGTCTACTGATACCATTTCTTTGGAGAGATTATTCTCATCTATTCATTACCGTAATTGTTCCCATCATCCAGTGGAGCAGCTTTTGAAGTGTTCTTTGGTGGGCTTTCTGTGACCATGAAAGGCAGCATGCTCTTTTGCTAAAGGAACTGTTTAAAGGTGGCTCATCTGACAATTTCCCAGAGCCTGGAAAAGGGGATATGGCATCTGGGCAGGGCTGTTGGTGATGAATCTAAAGGGAAGGGTGTGAGTGGCTGAGCCCGGCAGACTGTACAGCGTTCCCTTTCTTCCTCAGCCTGCAGAGAACCAAAGATCTCCGATTTGGTACGACGGAGAGTTCTCCCAATGCAGCTTCAGTCAAGGTGAGGCCAAAACACTTGAATTCTGTTCCCCATGACGAATAATGGTCCCAGCCTCTGCCCCTTTTCTCCACTTTTCTTTGGCCAAAGGCAGGCTAGGGTTGCTTCAGGACACTTGGGGCTGACCGGCTATGAAAGAGCAGGGCCTGTTAGATGGAGCCTTATTAGCCAGCTGCTGTCGCCAAGAGGTAGCAATGGTTGGACCATGTCCAGGTTTCACAGGCTCGTGGGAAAGTAGGTGCATGGTAGGAAGCAAGATGATCTTTCAGGAACTTGATTTTAATAGTGGAGTGAGTACAATGTGGTTTATTTGGGAGCTGGCTGAGGAGATGGCCTTCTCACCAATGCAGCTAGCTCTGACTCAAAAGATGCTCTTGGAGGTAAGTAACCTAGAGAGGCAGACTGGAGAGGCTCAGGGACTAGAGTTAAAGTCCCGGGAGGGACATGAGCCCCTCACATCTCAGGCAGCCAGCATTCTCCTGACAATGATGCAGGGGAATTGCTGAGGAGATGCAGGTTGATTTCCAAGCAGGCTTCCCCTCACTTCATTTCATAGGCATTTCCTTTTCATTTCTCTCCTTCTCCAACCCCCTTTGTCCCTGATGACCTGACTTTCTTGCTTTCTCTCTACTCCATTCAAGGACATCTCTGCTCCAGAACCTTGATGCTCGGAGCTCCCTCCTTCCAATGAGGCATCGCTGCCTGGATTCCTTCAATTCTCCACTCATCTTTGTCCTTCAGAGATACCTTCCCTAATGGCCCTTTCCAAATAACCTAACCCATGCTTCCTAACTAGAATTGCAGCTATTCAGAGATTAACTGAAGCCCCATGCTTGGATAACAAATTCACCAAGTGCTCCTATGAACTAAAAAGAACAATGAGTGAATGAATGAAGGAAACACCCCACCTGTCCTGACCAGCCAGGTGGACAGACACATGAATGCCTCTGCGTTCTCTGTCACAGAGGTCTACCCTATCCATCCTGTATTCCTCTCCACCTGGCTCCCCTCATAGCATTTTTGTCATTGATTTCTTCCATTGCTGTCTCTTCCTCCCACAGTGGACAAATGTAAAAGTTACAAGTGCAGGAACGTTTTCTGTTCTGTCCATGCTGCAGTTGCTACAGTCCGGTGCTTAGAGAGCAACTGCCATGTAAAAGGCCCCTAATAAATATTTACTAAAGGATGAATTGGATTGTCAAATCAGGTTTCCAGACCTGGCTTAGTCTCTCTTTAGTGCTGTCTTTGGTGCTCTCATTGGGTTGTAGTTAAGATACTTGGACAGGCTCCTAAGTTTGCTGAGATTTCTGTTTCCTATCTTTCTTTCTTTCTTTCTTTCTTTCTTTCTTTTCCTCTTTCTTTTTTTTGGGGGGGTCACACCTGGTGATGCACAAGGGTTACTCCTGGTTTTGCACTCAGGAATTACTCCTGCCAGTGCTTGGGGGACCATATGAGATTCTGGGAATCGAACCCAGGTTGGCCACATGCAAGGCAAACACCCTACCCACTGTACTATCGCTCCAGCCCCCAATGTCTTATTTTTTTAAAGAGGACACCCCAGAGGTGTTTAGAGGCATACCAAGGTCACACTTGGCTGCTGTACTTGGGACATCATATGATTTTGGGAAATCAGATTTGGGGTCTTGCATATGCAAGGTTTGCTCTCCATCCCTTTGAGATATCTCCCTGGCCCCTGATTTCATCAATGGGAATAAACCTCCCACATTTGTCTCAGCTTTTTTGTCAGGATTCAACACAGCATTGATGTTGACTGAGTGTCAGTAGATCTTTTGAATGTTTTACATGGATTAGTCTTCACTACCACTCAGACATAGGTATAAGTTTATTATCAACACTTGGTTTTGGGGTTTTTTGACTATTTTATGACAGATAGATAAACAAAGAAGGCAATTGTTGCCTAAGGTCCCATTGTAGAAGTAGCAAAGCCTGATGTTTCTATGTCTTCCTCATGTTCTGGGTATTAATACTTAGCCGTGACCTTGAAGCCTATGTCAAGATGTTCATCCAAAACTTTGCACATACAAATTCCTGTTAACAGTGGCTTTTGTGTTAAGGCATAATAACCCTGGGTCCCTAACCAAATGCCTGAAATGTTCCTAAATCAGGACACCCTTGTGTCTTTTGGCCTCCTCTGGCTCTCTTCTTCCATTTCTGTTCTTCCTTTACAGGAAACACATTTCCAGTGGCCATGGAGGCCAATGCTGGCTTCCTTTTCTAATCTTTCTCACTTGCTGGAGACTGAATTCTCTATGAAGTGGGACAGACCTATTCTTCCCAAGGAGGCATCTTGTTAAGGAGACCTTGAACTAACCTTGAACACCTGGTGTTATCTTTGAAGCAGTTACAATAGGAGGGCAAGAACAAGGGCAAGCGTGGAACCTGGTATTAGGTGTCTTTCTGAAAGATAGGTGGCTAGCATAGGGCTATGCCTATGTCCAGCAGCCAGGCTCCCCCAGGAACCTTAAAAGGAAGCATGGACCTTCAAGGCCCACTAGATGGGCTTGTGTGAAAATTCAAACTTTGTCAGAGAGGACCAGAGCAATAACACAGCAAGTAGGGCGTTCACCTTGCACATGGCACACCTGGGTTCAACTTTCAACATCCCATATGGTCCCCAGAGGACCACCAGGAGTAATTCCTGAGTGCAGAGCCAGGAGTAACCCTTGGACATCATTGGGTGTGATCCAAAAAGCAAAAAACGAAACAACAACAACAACAAAAACACAGACTTTGTTGGAATTACAGACCTGGTTCAGAACATGAACTGAAGGTGTGCTGAATGCCATCAGTGTGGGTGCAATATTTATTCTGATCAAGGCACTTTTTAGATCCCTGAAATTAGATTTCATGAGATGGTATCAAATAGGCTCTGTGGAGAGCCAGGACTGCTAAGTGCTATACTGGTACCATCTTAGGCTCCTGTGTCCCCCTTAGCACTCACCTTACCGCCACAAACTTCCTTCCCCCATTCATTAAACAGAGATGAAAACAATGATTCTTAAGGGAATTGTAACTTTTCAGTTAACCATTGTTCTGTGCTAGTATAAATTGAGCCCGGACCATATAATGTGCACACCTCTTCCCACCCCATCCCTGAATGGTCTCTGGGGGCTGTGGCTTCATTTTAAAGGCTTCTCGCACTTACATACAATGCTTTTTATTTCCTTCGATCAGTGTGCCCTGAGAGAAGTCATATTCTCCAAGGTGTACTAATTACATCTACTAATTGCTAAATCAAGCTACTGTATCAACACAGTTTAGTTCGAGACAATTTCTAATATTGCCCCATTATGATAATGGCTAAAGAGAAAAAAGATGCCTGGATTTCTTTCATTCAAATTAGCTCCCTTTCCTGTTTAATCTTACAATTAATTCTTTGTGCTGTGCATGTAAAACATACCTGCAGATAACAGCTTCTGTGGTGCATGGAGTCATGCCAGAGTTGGAAAAGGAGAGGAAGAGAGGAAAGTGAGGGGGGTGCAAGGGAATTTGCTCTGTGTATAGGAACAGTGTGTGTGTGTGTGTGTTTGTGTGTCTGTGTCTATGTGTGTGTCTATGTGAGAGAGAAAGAGAGACAGAGAGGAAGAGAAGAGAGAGAGACAGAAAGAAATAGAGACAGAGACAGACAGAGAAGAGAGAGACAGAGAGATTAAGATTTTTTTTTCTTACTCTGTAATCAAATATTTACATGGAGGTTGACATATACACTAAAGGGGGCTATGGTGAGTGTCATTAACCCTAATCTCTCTATCTCTCTCTCCTCCTCTCTCTCCCTCTCTCTATCTCTCACTTCCTCTCTCTCTCTCTCTTTTTCTCTCTCTCTCTCTCTGGGCCTGTGGCCCTCCCCTGCAGGGAGACACCATTACACCAGCTATACTCCTCAGCCTTCAGCAAGCAGAAGCTGCAAGACAACCCTACCAAGATGGCTGCCCTTCCCTTTGGAGACCTGCCTCCTGGGTACCAACATCTGCACACCCAGCTCCAGTATGAGTGCTTCTCGCCCTTCTATCGCCGCCTGGGCAGCAGCCGGAGGACGTGTCTGAAGACTGGGAAGTGGAGTGGGCGTGCCCCATCCTGCACCCCTAGTGAGTCAAAATTTGTCCTTGGGCTGGAGGAAATAATATCTCCCAGGGCCACTGAGGAAAAGTCACTCATCCTGTGGAAGACTTTTGGGGGGAAAGTTTCTTGTCCAAATGGTCCTCCAATGCTTTCCTTACGTTGGAGATATCTGAAATTCCAGTTAGAACTTCCTTCCTCTGGCTTCCACCCAGGAGAAATGAAGTCATTGCATCGGAGCTGTATTTGGGATTGGCGGGGAGGAGCATATTTCCTTGTGAAGAGTTCTGTCATATTTTCTTGGGGAAAAGAGACACCAAGTAGCGAAGAACTAAAAGGCACCAGTGGACTTCTAATGATGACATCTGTGTTGCTGTTTAGTCCAGATTCCATGTTCATTTCATGCATCACTTAGATTATCAATGGTTCTTAATTATTAATGGTTATTAATCAGTCATTAAGTATTTAATTACCTGTCCTGTCAGGTCATAATGATGATTTCTGAGATAATACATGGAAGCATCTGAAGTAGGGCTTGGCACATTAGCTACCTTTTCCACCCTCTGTCAGAGGAGAACAGTATTTTGGTGAATTGTGGTCATGCTTTTAATGATAATTATATATGATAACATATTATATATTATCTTAATCTTATATATTTTTATATATATTATTTCATAGAATCTCACCAAAGACTCCGTGAGAAAACTGTTATTACCATCTCCATTTTGCAGGCAAAATGACTGAGGCTTTTAAAGATTAGGTAACTTGCCCAATGTCCTGTTGTTAGTTAGTACTTATAATTGGAAGCTTGCAGTATTAACACTAGACTTTATTGCCAAACATTCAGTTATATAACCAGCTAGTTAATGAAGGGAAAAGCAAAGTAGGTTTTGGTGCCTATGGTTGTTACTATGGGCACAACTTTCCATGTATATGAAAATTGAGTGATACTCCCCTCTCCATGAGAAAGTGTGAGTTAATTTTACTGATGCTTTCGCCATAGTCTGTGGGAAAACTGAGAACATCACCACTACCAAGACTCCAGGAATGCACTGGCCATGGCAGGCTGCCATCTACAGGAGGGCCAGTGGGATCCATGGTGGCAGTCTACACAAAGACTCGTGGTTCCTGGTTTGCAGTGGTGCCCTGGTGAATGAGCGCACTGTGGTGGTAGCTGCCCACTGTGTAACAGAGCTGGGGAAGGTAACCATGATCAAAACAGCAGACCTCAAAGTCGTCCTGGGAAAATTCTACCGGGATGATGACCGGGATGAGAAGACCATCCAGAGCTTGCGGGTGAGAGAATTGTAACTTGCCAAGTGGGTCTTTGTCTCAGGAGGCTCCAAGTATGAGGAGAGTTGTGGTTGCCATTTCTGTCACCTTAGCACTAAAGCAAGTGTCTCAGACTGGCATGTACCAGGGACCCAATATTTATATTAGTAGAGACCAGAAAGAAAGCATCTAGAATGATTACTGAGCCTTCTTTCCTTTGGTTGCTTTAGGAAAAAGATAGAAATAAATTTCATCTGTCATTAAGATTATTTAATAACTCATCTTTTAAAATTTGAGCTTTATCCTAAATAGGCTGTGAGATATAATAGGGAGTTTTTGTCCAAGTTGTCACTGTCACTGTCCTCCCATTGTTCATTGTTTTGCTCTAGTGGGCCCAGTAATGTCTCCATTGTGAGACTTGTTACTATGTTTGTCATATCGAATACGTCATGGACAGCTTGCCAGGCTTCACCTTGCAGGTGAGATACTCTCAGTAGCTTTCCAGGCTCTCCAAGAGGGGGGAATTGAACCCGGGTCAGTCGGGTTGGTCACATGGAAGGCAAATGCCCTACCTCTGTGCTATCGCTCCAGCCGTTTGTCCAAGTTATTCCTATCAATATATAATTTTATTTCTTTCTCTGCTGCCTCCATTGTATCCTTGATTCATGTACCCAGCTATATGTTTATCTATTCATGTATCTGTCTATTCAATAATCTGTTCATTCATTCATCCATCCATTCATCCAACCATACATCCATCTATCCATCCATCCATCCATCCAACCATCCATCTCTCCATCCACCTCTCCATCCACCTATTCATCTACCCATTTCTCCATCTGTAAATCTTTTCATCCATTTATCCATCAATCCATCTATCCATCTATCCGTCCATTATTTGTCCAGCCAGCCAACTAGCCAACCATATAGCTATCCGCATGAGTTGTTGAGATTACATAGCATCACATTCACTGGGAACAGACACAATACTAGAAAAGGGCTGGATTTTTCCATTTAAGATTTCATAGTTTAGTGAGAAAGACAGACCAGTTTATAGTGAATAGTCTAATGTAAGAGAAGCCCTAAGGAAATATGCCAGAGTTGTAAAAGTACTAAACATGTTCATAAAATGTTACACTATGCTTCAGATATATACTCCTAAAATCATCCACAAATAATGATCAGTAAGGATTATGACAACTGGGAAATACTGTGAAAAAGTTTTGTGGAACGTTTTAGATATAGTTATTACTGGAAATAAAAATAAATGAGGAGTTGGATAAATTGTGCAACAGGTAAAGTGCTTCCTTGCATATGAGTTTGATCTCTGAGACCACATGTGGCCTCCGGAGCACTTCTAGGAGTGATCCTTGAGTTCAGAGCCAGGAGTAAAACTTGGCATCACCAGGTATGACCCCAGTATCAAAATATAAATATTTTTTGTTTATCTTTATAAACAAAAAAAGTAAATGAAAAGTATATAATTGATGAGAGGGTATAGACTAGTCACCTGTAGAGGTTTATGTTTGATATGTTATTTGATAGTGACTTTAATTTTTAAATTTAATTTAGGTAGAGCTATTCCTGGTGATGCTCAGGGGCTTCTCCTGGCTTTGTGCTTAAGAGTGACCCCTAGCTGTTCTTGGGGGACTATATGCGGTGCTGGGGATCGAACAGAATTGGTAGCATGCAAGGCAAGAGGCTCACCTCCCATACTATCTCTCCAGCCTTGATAGTGATTTTTAAAGTGATATAAGTTGATTATTTGTCAACTTTAAGACTCAGGTGGTCATAAATAAGACCCAGAGTCTGTTCCTGAGATACTTAGAACAGTGATTTCTGCATGGCAGGGTTTGGCTGGAGTGAAGTGGCAACTGCTGCTTTAATGAGAATAGTGTCTTAGTCTCTAAAACCTCACCTGACCACTTCCCTCATTTACCACCACCTGCAGGCTCCAGTAGGCATTTCAGTTTGTGACTTTGAACATAGAGGCATTGCTTTCTAGGATCCAATGGACAGATAATCTATCTCTATCTAATTGTAGCCATCTCTTTAGTTCCTCCTGACAATTTAATCCCAGGGTTTAGCTGCTCCTGTTCACCTTGAACTTGAGGTTCAAGTTCAAACTGCTCACTCACTGTGACCATTTCTGATTTTTGTAGATTTCTGCAATCATTCTGCACCCCAACTATGACCCCATTCTGCTGGATGCCAACATCGCCATCCTGAAGCTTCTGGACAAGGCTCGCATCAGCACCCGTGTCCAGCCCATCTGCCTGGCTGCCCCTCGGGACCTCAGCATTTCCTTCCAGGAGGCTCACATCACTGTGGCTGGATGGAATGTTCTGGCAGATGTGAACAGCCCCACCTTCAAGAATGACACGCTGCGCTTGGGGGTGGTGAGGGTGGTGGACTCGCTGCTGTGTGAGGAACAGCATGAAGACCGTGGAATTCCAGTGAGTGTCACAGACAACATGTTCTGTGCCAGCCGGGACCCCAGCGCCCCTTCCAATATCTGCACAGCAGACACAGGGGGCATTGCAGCTATGTCTTTCCCAGGCAGGGCATCTCCTGAGCCTCACTGGCATCTGGTGGGGCTGGTTAACTGGAGCTATGACAAAATGTGCAGCCACAGCCTCTCCACGGCCTTCACCAAGGTGCTGCCCTTTAAAGACTGGATAGAGAGAAACATGAAATGAGCCTCGGGCCCTTTGAGAAGCTTCTTTGGGAGTCCAGAGATGTCTGTGGCAGGGCAGACCTGAGGTGTGATTTTACCCACGAATCTGCCTGATCTCAGGGGAAACTCAGCAGAGGGTAGTAGAGTTCATCTGTTTTGGTCATCCACTGCTTCCCTGGCTCCTCAGAGCATGTAAGAACTGAATTTCTTTCCAAACAGAACTCTGGGTGAATAACCAAGGAAAATGGTTATTCAAGCCACCTGGTGCTTCCCTGCTGGCCTTGCGGCTGTGCAAACATCACGGTCAGATGCGATGGAACAAAGACTGACCATGAAGACTGGGCTTTACGAGGGCTCTTCTAGGATACCAGCCAGACTGAGCTTCAGTCACACTCTCACCCTGGACAGGGGGCATGGTTGTGGCCTTGACTTTCATATCCACTGCCACACCACAGTGTGGTCTTTTGCCTTCCTCATACCCTGTACACATTTGAATAAAACGAAGGTTGGTTTCTGACTCCCAGAATGAGTGTGCTGTGTGGATTCCTACTCGTTGTTTCTCCAAGCTACTTGAGTTGGACTGAGAGTTTGCTGATAGTCTGTGAACATAGATCCCCAAAGTGTAATTCCCCAAAAATTCCTATGGCAAGGATGATGACATCTTTTCAGTACCAGCATTTTGGAGTTTATTGGGTCATGGGCTGGAACAGTAGAGATATAGGGGACTCCAGAAAAGACACCAAAGGACAAAAATCCTGGGGGCTAGATATTGTGTAGGATCCCCTCTGGTTCTGTGTTCTAGACTTTACATCCCAAAACTCTAATTACAGTCTCTGGAAGTCTTTTTTTTTCAATTTTCTAAAAAAATCTTTTATTGAGTCACCATGAGATACAGTTACAAAGCTTTTTTGTTTGAGTTTCAGTCATACAATGATAGAACATCCATCCCTCCACCAGTGCACATCTTCTACCACCAATGTCTCCCACCCCGCCGCCCACATCCCAACCCTCCCCCTACCTCTGTGGCAGACAATTTCCCCCATACTCTCTCTCTACTTTTGAGTGAGCCTCTAGAAGTCTTGATGACATGTGTTCATGGCATCTGAATTAGATCCCTGCTTTATTCCCTGGACTGACATATGTCCAGAAACAGAAGCATCACTGGTTTCTAGGACTGTGTGATTTTCCTTTCCAACCTCTCTCCTAATCACAACTGAATAAGGGAATTAAAAAACGGGGGGAGGGGAATTAAATGTAACCCAATCTCTGGAATGTTCTTTTTGGCACAGTTCTCTTATTTAGGGTGTGGGGTAAGCAGGTCTCATTCATTTCTCCTTGCTCCCCGGCCCTGCTCACCAGCATTCTTCTCTTCGAGATGATGTCACAGGACTTCCTGGTTTTCCACAGGTTTGCTGAGTTTCCTGTTCCTGGGTATTTGGTAAACTGTGACATTGGATGTGGACACTGTCACTTGTGTTTTGTTCTCTGCTTCCCTGGGGCCTAGCAGTCCTCCTGGGGACTTAGCTCCTTTGCAGCTCTGCCCAGCATTGGAACTCCTGAGATCTGGAGGTGACTTCTCTTTGACTTGTTTAGGTCACTCTGTCTCATTGCCATGGAAACATAAAACTGTCTCTGATAAATTTCAGCCTGCTTCTGGGTGACCTCCCAACCCCAACACATACACTGGGGGTTTTGTGTAAACATCTCGTCTCTTCTCTATCCAATAGTTTGGCACAGGCCATCATTGGATAAAATCATCTTCTATTGACCCAAACAGGAACTTCCTTTTCTTTCAACCTATCACATGAATCTCTGAGCCCAAGCACTTTAGTCCCAAGAGGACATGTCTGTCTCCCAACCTGCTTCCCTTCTCTCTTGTCTTTCCATAATTCCCCAAGCCAGAAGAGAATTTTGGGTACTTTCTTTATTAGTCAGGCTTTTTTGGGGACTTTCCATGAGTTATCCTCCTCCATCCAATACCCCCACTTATCACACCTTTATGTCTTAACTTAGGAACAATGTATTAGTTACCAACTTTGGAGGAACAAGCATTCAGTGCTTATGGGTTCAACATACTGTTTATCATCTCACTGTATCAATGGGGAAGGAATTGGGTTGCTGATGTGAAGTGAGTGTGTAGTCAAGACTCCTAGAACCACAGTCATCTCAAGTGCTGAAACGTTGGCTTGATCAGGTTGCTCAGATTCTCCCCACTGCTGTGTTTTAAACCTAGAAGACATGAATCTTGAGAAGTAAAACAGAGGTCAGATCAAAGATGTCTACATTAAAATTCCTGTATTTCAACTTTTCTAGGTGATCTTGGACAAGTTAGCTAACCTCTCTGCTTCTGTGTTATACACAATGAGGTAAGAATAATAAAAATCTGACTCCAGGGGCAAGAAAGATAATAATTGCCCTACATCTTGCCAACCCTGGTTCAATCTTGGCACTGCTATGTGTCCTTGAGCATTTCCAGGCATACTTCATGAACACAAAGCTAGAAGTAGCCCCTGAGTACCACCAGGGATAGCCAAAACCAAACCAAAACCATGCAACCTTCCCAAATCTGAGTCCTGTGGTAGTTGCAGTGATTAAGTGAGATATTGTGCAAAGCAAGGACTGAGGTACAAGGGATGTTCCTGACAACTGGACACAGTTCAGTGAGCATTTTGCCTCTGGAAGCTTGTTTCTCTAGGCTGTCATGCTCATACTCTTCCATTCTCCCTGTCCTGACCCCTTGTCTTGACCATCATGTCCCCCATTTTCTCTATACTCTCTACTAGTCATTGTAAACTTTCATCCTTGCTCATGCTTACTTAAGACCTCAAGTTCCTTATAAGCTGAAATTATCCCCAAATCCTGATGGCACCACTTCTGACTGTTTGATGAATAGTCATCAGTCATTAGTCACTCCCTCTCAATCTGTCTACACCAGTTTGCTTCCAGGAGCTACAGGTACTCAAATACACTCATTGAGGAGTCCAGGTTAGCATAAGTAATACCTTGATCCTATCTAGCTGGCAAACAAATGCCATCCATGTCCTTTCATCACATGTCCCTTACATCCTTAAAACTCTAAGGAGGAGACACCCCCTTTCCATTGGAAATTTGGAATACATTTATCAATCAGTGTTTTAAGCAAGCATTGACTGATACGAACAGAATCAAGAAAGGTATTACAATGGCCTCCTACAATTGTGGGCACTGGTGAGAAAAACTATGTTGGACTGTTAAGTCCTCTAGTGTTGGACGTATCAGTCAGACTAATAGGAAGTAAAGATAGAAGTTCAGTTGATAGAACAAGGCCAAGCTGGCACCCACAAAAGCAAATGGAAACTCCTGTTTGTCTTTTTTAATCAAGGGGTAAATTCTGGGTCACACCCAGTGGTGTTTGGGGGCTACATCTAGCTCTGTGTTCAGAGATCACTCCCATTTATGCTCAAGGACCATGCAGGGTCATGTAAGGGAAGCACCTTACCCCCTGTACTATTCTACCACCAACCTCCATGTTTATCTCCATGCCCTAAAAGAGAAACGAGTACCCTTGGGTATAGCTGCACATAAACTGCATGGGAGACACTAAGAGCCCAAAAGAGGATAGTATTTCCATGAGGTACTGGTTGTCTGTGCACCTAAGGGCATTCACCCAGCAAGGTAAGCTGTCTGATTTGTTTTGAGTCTATGAATTTCTTGAGTTATTTCTCTGTGAAGTTCTATATTATTACTTTAAATATGAATAAAAGTCTGGCTGGGTAAAGCACTCTTGGTGAGGCATTCATTTCATTAAGTTTTCTCACCACTATCTTTTTTTTTTCTTTTTGGGGGGTCTCACCCGGCGATGCTCAGGGGTTACTCCTGTCTCTGCACTCAGGAATTACTCCTGGCGGTGCTCAGGGGACCATATGGGATGCTGGGAATTGAACCTGGGTCGGCTGCATGCAAGGCAAATGCCCTACCCGCTGTGCTATCTCTCCAGCCCCAAAGATAAATTTTAAATTAGGGATGCTAGCTAGGACATGATGAGCTTCTCAGGGAAGAGGAAAAGGGGCAGTTTTAGATGAAGCCTAAAACACTTTGGATTAATATCCAACATTTCTGTGTGGTTATATCTTAAGCAAAAGTGCTGTGGAGTAAGGAGAGGAGATAAAGCAAGGGGCAGCACTATACCAATGTGAGATTTCAAGTGAAGCCTCAGCCATTGCCGACACTGACTCCTGAGCTGAACTGACCTCAGAGTTCATACTCCAGAGGCATTAGGTGATGAAGCCTGCATCCCAGAAGAGAGAGTAGTAATAAATCCCAGATACTTCCCGTGCATGTGGTGAAAGTGGTCCCAGTGACCAAAGGGCAGAGGGCTGAGGACAGTGGCAGGAAAGGGACTTTATTCAGAGAAGAGCCCAGAGATCTAGAAGAGTTCCCAGAAGTGGTAAAGGGACCCCCAGGGGGCCTGTACGGACACAGAATGTCAGCTATGGAACCTCATCCCTGACTCAGTTAATGCATCAAAGGCGCAGAGTGCCCTGAAAGGAGGTACCGCAAGGGGAAGACCCCCAGGACACAGTCTAAGAGCTCTTTGGAGTCTTGACCAAAGGGGACCATGACTTATCTGGAAAAATGGACATTGGGATGGTGGGTCACCAGGATTACCAGACACAAGCTCCGAGTGAGGCTTCATTGCTAGGGTTCAGTCACTCCAGATGATGTTATATCTGGCACACAAGGAGTTTGCAGCTGCCTGAAGAAGCTCAGCCCAGGCCCACACCACGGGGCTCTGGGTAGAGTTCATCCTCAACCCAAGTTTACTTCTCCATTTCTGTGGGGGATGCATGGTGGGAGTACCAAGGACAAAAATCCCAAGAGACTTACTGCTCAGGTCCACACTGTAACAGTCCTGGCTCACCCGAGCTTCAGGACAAACAGTCCTGCCATTTGCTGCCTTTGGCCAACGAGCTCTAAAGGATCAAGGGAAATGAACATGCAACAAGACTCTGTGGCCACACTGGGCAGCCCCCAGTGGACAGATAAGAGGATTTTCAAGTCTAACCATGCCCTGTTTAGATCTCCTTTCTGGAAAGGTCCTGGATTGCCCCCAGGTCCTAGTAAAGATAATATATCTAGTCCCCATGTGGCACGTACTTTGTTTCTCCTCACTCACTACAAGTTTTCTAATATACTGTGCAATAAGGTCTGATGCCACCAGCATCACCCATCAGCAAAAGGACACATTCTAGGATATTAATTTATAAGACACACTCTAGTGGCTGAGAAAGAAACAAGGACATGAATAAAAAGACACCCCACAGACTGGGAGAGGATATTTGCCCACCACTCATCAGAGAGAGGGTTAATATCCAAGAAATATCAAATGCTAGTAGAATTTTACAAGAAAAACAAATTAGAAAATGGGATGGGGATAGAGCAGGGAATTAACAGAAATTTCTTCAAAGGCGTGCAGATGGCCAAAAGACATGAAAAATTGCTCTACATTACTTAGGGAAATGAAAATCAAAATAACAATGAGATATTATCTCACATGAATGAGACTGGCACACATCATAAAAAAAAAACAGGGGCTGAAGCGATAGCACAGCGGATGCCTAGGATGGTTATGCCTGCACATGCAGTTTTCTAAAAGGACACAGTTTCTCATTTATATTGTGAAGGCAAACACTTTATTTCAGGCTGTTAAGGAAGTAAAATGAAATTGTGACATATATCTATTGATTTTTTCTTTCTCCTAGAAGGAATGGAAATTCTTACATTCCTTTCATTTACACCCCTGGATTCTTAGACTGAAGAAGGGGGTGTAAGGACAGATCTCTGATCCTCTCAGCAAAGCCAACACTTCTTAACACCTGGATTGGACACTGTGCCCATTTTGAGACCATAATTCTAAAGGTTTAAAAAATTCAGACATGAAGAATACGAAGAGGATTAAAATACCATGATATAAAAAGAAATATGGATAAGGATTATTTATTTGGAACTAGAGAAACATGAAAAGGTAATAAACATAATATGTATAAATCTAAATATCTCCAATTTTATTTAAAAATGTAATTTACTAAAATTAATAACAAAATGAGATGTATTCTCCATTTGAGAAACAATGGTCAGATGTGCTATTTATTGTTTCAGAGCCAGACTTTGGGTACATTTCTTGTACATTTTAAATAATTGTGAAAAATTCATCCATAATACTTACTGAACATTTTTCTCATTGTGTTCATGATGCACTTATATTAGCCAATGGTATTTAATAGAAATAGATAATTCAGATGAAATTTTTGCCTTATTGGTTTATTTTTACATCTAGTGATCTAGTGGCCGGCTGCGATAGCACAGCTGTAGGGCGTTTGCCTTGCACGCAGCCAACATGGCCGACCCGAGTTCGATTCCTCCGCCCCTC